>CM057006.1:39812055-40307055 GCA_029891345.1 Dryococelus australis
CTTTATCCCGGTTTTTATTTATATCAGTTATAAATAGAATATTATAGTTTATAAATAAAATATAAGTAGAAGTTCAACTTAATAAAAAATAAAGAATTTTTATTCTAACACAAGTATAAAACGTTCGTGTTACATGATTAGAGACGGGTGTTTATCGCGAAAATATTTATGGCCATGCTAGACTTCAATATCCAGAGTCCACAACCACAACTTCCTTTGGTTATTGGAGGGGTAGAGAAATTTCGCGAACTCATTTCAGGACAAGATAGACGTCAAACACGTGTACGCTGAAGTCACCTTTTCAATTGGATCGCAGTTCATTAGACACGCCCTGGACGACCCTGGACCAATAGCAGACTAGCAAGGAAAACAAGTAGCGAGCGCCCATACTGCCAGGCGTGTAGTAACACTGGCTACTGTGTGGCTCAGCAGCCAATGAACAAACATGTGAGTCTCGAGTGTACACAGGACTGTGGAGTCTAGCCAGCAGGTTAATCCACTCGCGAAATTCTCCCATCTCTATTTTTAAATCAAGTATTTTTACGATTCAATTTAAGAAAACAGGGTAATTTACGTTAGTACAAGAGCAAAACGTTTGTGACGTACGATATATTTAGGAATCAACCAAGCACATCGTACATGGGGTAATTTCTCAAAGATCTGTTTTACAAAAGCGTTGAAGAAATGGTGACCAAACTATACACGTAGCTCTACGAGGTCACTGTTCGCCGGTTTAAAGTATTGCACTCATTGGCGATGGCGCATTTGATGTGCGTGGTAAATTCGCCCTTATCGCTGTACCGCTAGTCGGCCTCGAAAGCCGGGAATAGCTGCAGGTACGCAGGCACCTTAAGGTGATATTACACTTTTTTTTTTTTGGTTATATAAAAGAGTTTTCGAAAAGTGCTCCCTTAATGCAGCTATTAGTTGTCAAATCATTATAGTTTTTAAAAATATAACACTCAATAGTCTTAATTTCCCGAATTCTGCAGTATACTAGGTTTTGCTCGTAGATATTTTTTTCCCAGCCAAATTGCATTTGATGCAATCCGTATGGTGTGCAGAACATGCTGATTCATAGAGACATGCTAAATTCGCGTTACTATTCATCATCAGGCTTAACTTCGCAGTACTGTCTGGACTGGAGCCGGCGTAGTTTCTCCATTGGCTGCTGCACAGATATGAAGCCACGCCCTTCCTGACTGAATTGCACGTGATTGGGGCACACAATGGTGAAGTGTTCATTTACTGGCGCAGAGTTACCCGGGACGTGTCAGATACATTATGCTCCAGTGACAAGCGTATTGCAAAGGTACATGTGTTTAAAGTTTAAAGTTCTCTCAAGTAATAACTCGAATTTTGCAGGTCTCTATTCAGTATGAGTTCGAGTTATAAACAGGTGAGCGAGTATTGGCACTCTAAATTTTGTTGAAAATAGGGGCCAGACTTGTCGTAAATATATTTTTGTTCCTTCAAGCGAAACTGTTAACATTCATTTAATAAATAGTTTAAACCATAAACTGTAGACGGACAGTTGTATTTGTAGCTTGTAACACACATGCATTATGCCGCTCTTAGACTCTAATTCAACACTTTGAACCTTCCCATAACACTCTTGCGTCGGAATTTGAGTGTTATATTTGGGAAATTAAAATGATCTGACAACTAACAACTGCATTACGGGGGCACTTTTCGAAACCCCCTCTCAGATAACCAAATTCCAAAAAAATTAGAAATTTCACCTTAAAGTGGTTTTGAACATCCCCCGGGGTGCGGAATGGCCATCGCGACGTAGACGGTCTCTCGGGGAAAAGGTTGAGCAAAGAGAAGGTTAGGCAACTGAGGGGTGGTTTGTTTAGCCCATAGTGTGAACAGGGGCTGGTGGGGTGGATTGGGGGAGGTGGCCTCTAGACAAATGGGTGTTATTACACAGTGGGGTAGAGGGTGATAGTATGCGGCAGGCGATAGTCAGCACACCACCTTAACACAGCGAAGTAAGAAGGAAATTGTGTCAACATATTCGGTGGGGGGGGGGGGGGGAAAGAAGTAAAATGGAGCAGCAAGAAATGTGCTGTACAAAACAGGGGAAGGGAGGGGGGAGAAGCTCCTTTAACTTTTCATTCGCCGAGTTCACAATCGTGGACTCGTTGCAGAGGCATCACACACAGCGGGGAAACAATGCCCAGTATGTCTGAGTCTTCCTTGTGGCTAATCCAATGTATGGAATTTTCTACATGTCTTTATAGGCTGTTAACGGTAACAGGAGCACTTTTGAAAACCCTGCTGAAAATCTACTTGGCACGTTGTGTATTCTTCCGCATCACTGACATGGGCCTCATCATTTTATTCATCCGTTGGCCAAAAGAAACTTTGAAATTACCATAAAAATAAATACTTTACAAATCTGCTCATGTTTTACACTTCGATGCATAACAAAACAGATAGCGAAAGAAATAATTTTAAGTTATCACAAATTGTTACCCAACACTTTTTATTCGACGTTAAGGTATGGAGCTACTTTTCATCTATCGCTACCAACTTTACTGGGCGAATGTCACTCCGTACGCCCTTTAAAATGTATGCAAGCATGGGCAGTATTTATTTCTAAGGTTGATTTCAAAAGTGCTCACTTTATCGTGAAACAGTCTTTAACACGCATGGTTAATGGTAATATCATCGAGCACGTGGGACGTTTTTATCAGATTGTAAAAAAAAAAAAAAATTGCTGAACACAACTTCATTCACGGTTACTTCCAAATTTTCTGAAGCACTGCTCAAGTTCTACTTTCAGAATATTCCTCCGCCTCGTGCACACAAAGCCTATAGGTGGAGACCTGAGACCTGCAAGATTCGCTTAATTATTTAAAGACAGACTAGACTTCAAGTTACTGTGCGTTTGTCCGAATTTAGCAATTGGCCAAAAATATCTTTGGCATGCCCCGGAGAATGCTTGAGCCAATAATATAAGTTCAGCAGTGGAGTGGCCAATCTCTTTTGAGGAGATCAAGCAGACACGTGGCATTGATAACAGTGCAGCGGGCAATGAAAACACGAGCTGCTGTAAAACGTTTATAAGGCAGTGGAGCCTATCATGTCACCGAAAGATAATGCGAATTTCGCACGGCTATGCATATGAGAAATTACACGAAAGGGACAACGCGCTGAATTTGTGCGCACTCAACTTAATAAAATTTTGTATGAGAACTATTTCTTAGTAAGCATTACCAACCCAACTTTTTCAATTGTTTTATTCCAAATTTTTTGTTATTAGCGATAGGGAAATTTCGCGAATTCATTACAGGACAAGATAGACGTCAAACACTTTGACACTGAAGTCACCTATTCAATTGGATCGCTGTTCAGTAGA
The DNA here is from genome assembly GCA_029891345.1 of Dryococelus australis. Lineage (NCBI taxonomy): Eukaryota > Metazoa > Arthropoda > Insecta > Phasmatodea > Phasmatidae > Dryococelus > Dryococelus australis. The sequence goes on from CM057006.1 coordinate 39,815,423, forward strand.
CACGCCCTGGTCGACTCTGAGCCAATAGCAGACTAGCAAGGAAAACAAGTAGCGAGTGTCCATACTGCCAGGTGTGTAGTAACACTGGCTACTGTGTGGGTCAGCAGCCAATGAACAAACATGTGAGTCTCGAGTGTACACAGGACTGTGGAGTCTAGCCAGTAGGTTATTGAACTCGCGAAATTTTCCTATCCCTCGTTATTATATGTGTAATATTATATTTTATACATAAAAAGTAGAATTTCAATTTAAACGAAAATTAGGTACCTACTTTTATGTTAACAGACGTACAAAACTATTGCGATACGTGGTGTATTTAGGAAAAAACCAAACAATTGGTACATGAGGTGATTTTTCAAAAGTGTGAAACTACGGCGAATGGACTTCTTATCCATGGGAAACGTAGGCATGCAAGGTGACGTCCCGCCGGGCCACGTGACAATCCAGTGCAGACAACTGTGCGGAGATTACAGAATATTTACTCTGTAACCCTCCTGCCGCCTAAAGGACCTTACACAATTAAAAACTTCTTCAACATTTGACTTTACGATTCGACTTTACGTTAGCTTTCCTACATGTCGTTTCTTACGGGACTTGACACAACGGAACTGTCGAAGGTGAAGTGAAGTGTAGAGATTTGGGCGGCTCTTAACAGCGAGGTCTTGAGAGCCGATGAGGGTGATTGAAGTGAGTATGGAGCGGCGCCGGAATGAAGGAGCGAGGGAAAGGGGAGATCTCCAAGAAAACCCGCCGACCAACGGCATCGTCCGGCACGATCCCCACTTGTAAAAATCCGATGACCCTGTCGGAGATGGAGCCCGGATCGCATTGGTGGAGGGGCGAGCGTGCTAATCGCTAAGCCACTGCGGCCCCTGTAGAAAGTACAGTCAAGCGTTGTTGACTTTACGATTTCGAAAAGTTGAAATCCTATGTCAAAAAAACAAGCAGCCATTTCGCAGAGAATCCAACGGAAGTTATGTGGAATGTGTGTTATTTGATTGTAGGGCGATTTTCATCTCGGTATGTTAAACAACGATCCTCTTGAATTAAATACATGACAAACGAATATTATATGAATAGGACATATAAGAATTTATATTTTTAATAAAGTAAACAAGGGAATTTTTTGTTGTGAAATTAACTGTTAATATAATTTTCTGACTATTTTTTTAATGGTACTTAAAAATGCATTCCTCGGTAATATGATAATGATTTACATAACAAGATAAACATTTTTACGAAGCTCGCAGAGCCGACGTTAAGTTGTTTGAACTCTGACTTTACAATTATATTGTGTATTGGTGGTTTTGTCAAATGGAAGGAGGTGTTAAGTCAAACGTTAAAGTTTCCTATTGTCTAGGAGCCCTGAGAGCCACGCAGTTAACCCACCGAGTAGCTATATATAGGCTGCTCACTCCTCTGCTCTACAGAGTGACAACAGAAGTGTTCTGTCAAGCTGGGCGCCACCGGAGCACCCCTTCTTACCCCTCGTCACTTCACTCTTGTATACAATACAATATTTGGAAACAGGTTTTTTTCGATGGTTGTACACTGTGAAGAACAAGCAGCAGATTCCTCACCTAAAATCTCCAGAAATAATCTCCATCTCTATCGTTCTCCGGGGCCGCGGTGGCTCAGCGGTCAGCCTGCTCCGCCTCTCACGGAGGCGAACTGGGTTCAATCCCCGGCCAGGTTAATCTTGAATTTTTGCGTTTGGTAATCGTGTCGGACGATGCCACTGGTTGGCTTTCTTGGGGATCATCCCCCCTCCCCCACCTTGTGGCTCTTTTCATTCCGGCGCTGCTCCATACGCACCTACATCACCCTCATCGGCTCTCAAGACCTCGCTGTTAACACCATCCCAAGTCTCTCCACTCCACCCTGTTTACTTCAACTTAATAGAGGGACATGCAAATTTAAGAATTTTTTAAATTGATGTTACAATATTGGATTAATTACTAGCTAAAATGCACAATTTACAGGGACCTGCAAAATTCGCGTTATTATTTGGCATCAGGCTCAACTTTGCAGCACTGTATATACTCGAGCCAGCGTCGTTTCTTCATTGGCTGCTGCCTAAATGTGAAGTCGCGCCTTTTATGACTGAACTGCACGTGATTGAGGCACACAAATGTGATGAGTTGATTTATTGGCGCAGAGTTACCCAAGGCGTGTCAAATAAAGTATGGTCTAACGACGAACGTATTGCAAAGATACATGTGCTTTAAGCTAAATGTGCCCTCAAAAAAATAACACGAATTTTGCAGGCCGCCATTTTACATCACTGGGACGCTACTCCCTCAACGCGGGGGTAGATCGGTCCCTTGTGAGGAACCTTGGCCACCCAGTTGGTTCTCAATTAGATTGCGGAGGCGAGGAGAAGCTAACCCCCTCCCCCCTTCGCAACCATCAAACATATTTTAATCTGCAAGGCAACATTCTTGTACAGGATTCCCAGGGTAGCGCCTGGGAGCTGTTTCCATAACTGATTTTTACTCTCTTTTTCCCTGCCTGTACGGGATAAAAGAGAGTGGTGAAGTTAATTGATTTTAACAGCGCGGAATTTTAAAGTTCAGGACTTGTGAAGTACTGTCACGAGCTCCCTGTGAGAGAGCTATTGACAGTTTGGTATAAAAAGCGGAGGTTAATAGCCAAATGAAGTTAAATTTTCGATAAAAGTAGCTTTCCCATGACTGGAGTGGCAAGGGTTTATATAATTAAATTAATTATATGTATATTGAAGTGGTGAATTTAAGTTTCGCGAAAATTTAAATCAGTGTAGTTGTTTCAGTCTCAGTAATTACTTCATATCTTATATGTTAAATACAATTAAATAATCTGATTGATGTGTGAATGCATGTCTGAATGTACCGTGACGAGCAGTTAAAAGTTAAGTAAAACATGTTAACTCGGGGAAGTCCGAGAGCGATATGGCTGGCGCGATTCTAGCTCCAACTAGTTTTGTTAAATGTGGTCGATTTTTGTCCCGGACCGATCGGAAAACTCCGGCCAGTTTCGGGGCCTTATTTCTATGAAATCGGGCGGTGTAATTGCGCTGAGGGCGTGAATTTAAATTTTTAAGTTGCTTTGAACTATATTCCGTATTGATAATTATTTAGACTTGTAAAATTCGAAAGCAGAGCCATGAAAACACGTCTCGTGAGTGAAGTTAAAGTGTAATATAGGCCAGAGGGACCTGATTGGCCGAGAGAACTTGGAGGGGCGGAGCTTATGAAGTTGCTCGAGAGATGGCAGCGTGGTCGTTAATTTACCGTCAACAGCTTTTAATTGACACGGAAAAATTTAAATAGATTAAACGCGGTTGTAATTAAAGTTATTAAATCGTCTTAAATAAATAATTGGTGCTGCGCATAACTTAAAATGCTCAGTTGTGTACGACTAGGATATATACGCGATTATTTCGCTCGTCATAGTGATTTATGTTAATGTTATGTGTTTCGGAGTCGCTCCAGTACAGAGTAGGGGAAATTGGCATATGCAGGTCTAGTTGACGGGCTAGGGGGCCGCAAATGACGCCATGGCTTCGAGAAGTAGCCAGGTTCTCTCATGTTTTTCTGTGATGTTGCGGAGTTTTAGTATGTAGGGGTGGAAATGAGCCATGAGCGAGGCGAAGTCGCATGCTCGAAGGAATTCCATGAGTTCATGGAAATCCTGCATTACGTCTCGCATCTCCCCTGGCGAATTTCGCTGGCGAGGGCGGGACTGAGGTTGTGTATTTGGCATTGCAGGGGTGTCAAGAGTGGGAGCTGGTTTGTGAATAGACGCAGAGAGTGCCTGCGAATACGTTTTGCCGGGCTGTAATGTCCTGACTGTGAACCTGGACTGGGCAGGAGGTTGTTTGGTAGTTTTTGGCGCGATTTTCGTAGCAGCAGCAATAGTTCTTTTCTGCACCAAGTCCAGAAACTTGGGGCAGGTTTTTGAGAGAGCTGTGTGTTCGCCTGCGCAGTTACTGCACGTCGGCTTGGAGTTGGTTTCGTTTTTTTTGCAAGCACTCTCGGGGTGAGGGCCTGCGCAGTGAGGGCATTTTGTCGGCATGGAACAGTGATTTTTGGTGTGTCCTAGAGCGAGACAGTTGCGGCATTGTGCCAATTCTGTCGGGAGTTTCTGGTATTGTCGGGGGTGAACTATTGTCATATTTATCCTCGTGACAGAGTGCAGAGGAGGAATAGAAGTATTCTGCGCCGCCGTGACACAGAAAAAACGTTGCGGCTCCAACGTGAATTTTGTGGGGTCTGTTTGGTCTGTGATGCGTTTTTTAAATTGATAAATGTGCTGGATTGAGTATCCGGCACATTCCAGGTCTGTCTTGATGTCCGCAATGTCGGTTGTGGGGTGGAAGTCAAAAACGACTTTCTGTGGGAGCTCGGAAGCTTGACAGAAAGTATAGTAGTGGATGTAATTCGCTTCTAGCATTGTGCGAGCAGCTGTGAAAAAATCAAAGTTTTTAGTGAGGATTTGCGTTCCGCGAGCTGTGGGGAGAAGGGAGAACCCGTCCCTACTAATAGCTCGCAGTTTCTGAACAAGTAAGTTGTATTTTGTGGCGTCAGGAACCACTAATATGTACTGGTTTTGTTTTTCTGTCGTGTTTGTGGTGCAGCCGTTTGTGTTTTGTGGGTGGAGATGCTTGAAGAGCCGGGACGATTAACTGCTGAGGTTTTTCCTGTTACCTCCTTAAGCGGGGAAAACCTATTTTGTGTAGGAATGGTGTTTGTATGTGCCTCAGACGACACAGAATGGAGACGCTTGTTCTCCTGCGTGGTTGTTCTGTCACCTTTACGTTTTACTATTTGGAAGTCGGTTTCCATTTCAAATGTTTCATTTCCTGCGGCCGGTGTTGACGATCGGGAGGAAGTTGGTGTGGTCATTGTTGGCGTCGTTGGTTCCGTAAGAGTAGCCAGGAGTATGTCAATGTGGTGGGGGATGCCTTGAGGAAAAATGTCGTAAACAGTTTGGTGATTAGGTCGTCTCTTTGCCAGTTCTAAAAATCGTTTGTTTTCCCGGAGGTACTGTAAGGAGTACGGGCCAGTTCTCGTCATCCACGACTTAGTCGGTTCCCCGCCCGCCGCCATGACCCGCGAGGGTGGAGGATAGTTTTTATAGTAAACACCGGACACAAAGTCTTTAAGTTTTCGTTGTTAAGAGCCGTCCAAACATCTCAGCTCAACTCAGCTCTGTTATCGCAGATAGTGCAAAAAATATGTTAATCTATGGCAATGTCTTTTGCATGGACATAATGATACACTTAATCATTCGTTACAATAACAATAGGTGCAAAATGAGATAACTCGAATTTGAACAAATTTCAGTTCAAGATTAAGCCGACATGTTCCATTTCTTACAATGTTTAGCTTCGCTGAATAATTTTCTTTTCACGCTCCTTCATCAAATGAAAAGACACAATTCATAAATTTATATAAATTAAACTTTTAGCAGTAACTATTTGTACTATTTATTGTAGTATTCAACAGGAAGATATAGCTTGAATTGTTTATATACATTATGGGCTGCTTTAAGGGGAGTTACAATTTTAACTGTGAAGTACTGTTTTCTGCCAGTTACCAGGAGCTGTGAATAAATTTTTCTCTCCAAGTTGACAGGAGCCACAAGAAGAAATACGAATTACCACTTCTTCCAAATAAACATCTTACACAATATTAAATAACTGATTTTTATTGTTTGATGCTAGGAAATTTTGTCGAGGTTTTTCAACCATTTCATTCTCGGCGTAGACAATTGGCGATATTCAATTCACGGTTACTTCATTCTTTTCTTAAGCCCTGATAAAATTCCACTTGAAAGATATTCCTCCGCCTCGTTCAAACCAAGCTGACAAAGTCTAGAGAATTACGCCAACTGACAATACACCGAATTCATATTTATTATAAATGAAATATTGTAATTTATAAATAAAATGCGGGTAAAACTTCAATTTAACGAAAAATAACATACTTTCATGTTAAAAGTGCTTAGGAAATAACTAAGCACGTCATACGTGGTGGTGATTTTATGGGAGGTTTGATTGAAAAAAAGCTTGAAGGAACTGCGAATACACTAGAGATGTTGCACGAGGATGTTATATCTGCAAGGTACCGCACTCTGCGAGGCTCAGTGATCAATGGACTTCCCTGGAGACAACTGGTTCGTAACCCACACTACGCTTCTACAATATGACTGGTTCAGTACTCCGACCACTAAACACTATGTCTGCAGTTCGTGAGTTGTTTTTACAAGCAAGGCACCCGTCACAAAAAAATTCTTTTCTTATTTGCGATGCCAGAAATCTTGAATTAATGTGGTACACTCTATAAAAATCATTTGTAATTTTTATTGAGAAATTCTTTTTAATTTTACAAATGATTGTGACAGTACAAGCGTTTTTCTTGTAAAACTAATCGTTTGTATAACTAGAAGGTCCGTGTTTGTAATAGACCTTAGGAAATGTTTGTACTTTACTGAGACGTATCCACGAGCTTCAGCAAAATGGCGGAAACTCAACGTAAAACCGTACAAAGCTGATTGTACAAAAACTATGGGTGCAAAAAAGAAATGTATTGCAAGTTTTAATTACATAAAACAGCCAAAACCACTCAAATGATCATAATAAAACGACAATTTCAATAAAACGTGACCGTATTTTTAATTATTTGTTAGTGCTTGCTAGCTACACAGAACTCTTAAGCCAGCTCTTTAATACCCCGTTGTTAAAAGGCGTCCAAATCTCTTAACTCAACATCTGAACTCTTATAGAGATATACATGTACCTACCTATTCTTCTTAATCGTATTACAATATTATTTTGTATGTACTTGCGCCTATATTTACAGTAAAAATAATTGATAAAATCGTAAATCAAGTTGGTCTTGTGGTTAAATGTACGGGCTAGTAATACAGGGGGTGTGCGCAGGGGCGTCATTTCGGGTTTTCTTTTTTTTTTTTGGGGGGGGGGGGAGATTTATTTGACTGTTAGAGATGCCTTGTTGCGTTTTGGAGGACCCTATTACGAATTTTCATGTTGTGTACCCAGTACTTTTCACCTGAAATCAATAACTCTTCTTAAATTTGTGTTTCTACATGTAGTTATTTTGCTTATCGCCCATGTAATAATTAACATACCTACTGTTAAAACACGTCAGTTGCAAATACACTAAACAAACAAAACATTCACATCAATAATATATAAAAACTCTAATACAGCCAAGTGTACAGTTATAATTACATTTTGAAAATGAGAGTATATCTGCATAGTTTTTTCCTAACCAATCATGCAATAATTGACATAATTTCTGTTAACACTGAGTTAATACAAATACATTATGTAAACAGATTATTCGCAACAACAATAGGCGTAACTCTAATGCCGCCAAAGGTAAAGTCGTCATTAAATATTAATGAGCATATAAACATAGTTACATAGTTTTATTCTAAACAATCACGTAATAATCATGTTTGCTGTTAATATTAGGTATATACAAACACATTATACAAACAGAACATTCGCAACAATAGGTGAAAACTCTAGTGCCGCCAAGGGATTAGTTATAATTACATTTTGAAGAGCATATCAACATAATTACATCGATTTTTTCTAATCAACCATGTAATAATCAACACACTTGCTTTTGAAACCAAGTAGTTACAAATACATAATACAAACAAAACGTTCGCAAGAAAAATAGGTAAAAATACTTATGCAGCCAAGGATACAGTTATTGTAACATTTTCTAGATGAGAGTACATCACGAACCACTTACTTCTTCAACCACTAATGCAGCAGAGGGTACCTTCTTTCTTTCATTCTAGCAAAGTCATTAACTAACTCATCAAGAGGGATTTTCTTAACCCCTTCCTGCTCCACTGACAATATCATTAAAGATGAAAGTCTATCGTCGGAACATATAGACCAAAGGTAGTTCTTTACCCTCTTTAGAATAGAAAAAATCTGTAATTGGAGGCAGTAGTAATGGATAATGTAAGTAATATTTTAAATAGACTAATTACTTCTGAATAAACCACGGGAATCTTCTGTAAGTTCTGTAGGTATTCATTGGGAGAGATTAAACCACTGTGTATCTGAAGAAAGTTCCTCGCCGAAGGAAGTTGTTTTTCCAATAGATCAACATTTAGAAAAACCTGCTATTTATTAGCAAAGAGGTTTCAACACTTGGCCATCGAAGAAGGAAACTTCTGTCTTCTTAAGAGTGTTTGTGGATTCCTTGATATCTCCTCGATCCTATGAGAATCAGCGGTCAAACTCATGCATAACTGTGTCCAGTATATTAAAATAGACGGACTTTGTGTTTCTTTCCATTTGTCCTACTGATGTGAAAACTACACTATCTGCTAGACGCAAATTTAGAGCCGTTTTCCTTTTTGCTACAGCAACCCATTCTATATTGCTGTTGTTGGCCGGAGACTTAGCTTTTTCCTACAGTTCATCATATTTCTCGGAGCTTCTTATCCTGGCCAACTCTTCTTTAGTGCTTTTTATCAGACACCCCGCTGCCGTGAAATCGATATCCTTGGACTGAAGCTGTAGGGAGAGGGAATATGTTATGCCTAGTACTAGCTCCATTGCATATAGAAGAAAAATGAAGCACTGTTGCTCCATTTGAGCTCGGATGCCAATGCTTCCTGCCCTGTCTTTCATGCCTTCATCGAGCACTATTAAAATTGCTTCAAAGTTTTTCAGAATCTTACTACTGCACTAAACCAACAAAACCATCGTGTAGGAACGAACCGTTCTAGGCACATAACAGGCTGCTTTAGTTTTCTTTGGGTTTCTAGAAATAACTCATGTCGAACGGAGCTATTGGATATGAAGCAGTAGATTGTTTGCAGGGTATAAAAAATCTTTAGTTTCTTCAATAACGCTCAGTGAATGTACTAATACTAAATTGAGACGGTGGGCATGAAAGTGAAAGTAAATAGCATGAGGTGCCTGATGTTCTACTCTTGCTTGGACCCCATTTTCCCAGCCACTCATTATATTGGCACTATCATAACACTGTCCAACACAATACTTTAGGCCTATCCCTGGCTCTGAAAGAAGAGAAAATATGGCATTTGAAATATTCTCTGCACTACAATCCTACAAATTATGTAAACCAATAGCTCTCTCTTTTATTTTAAAGTCCTCGCAATCAACATACCTTATAAGAATGGCCAACTGTTCCCCCTTGGAAACGTCTTTGGTTTCACCAGCCATGACTGAGTAAAAGCCAGCTTCTTTTTTTTTTCGGTGATACACCAATTCTTAAATAATATACAGTTATCACATCATTTTGGTACTCTGGAGAACTGTAATGGCCATATCGACGACTTATTGTTTTTTTGAGTTTCGGATCTTTTCACAAACTGTTTCTAGCATTTCCCGAAAATTCCCTTTATTTTCGGAGGTCACCGAAACCTTGTCTGCCAAGAAAACTTACTACTTTTAAAAGTGTCTTGACATGCATTCTATTTGTTTCTATTTCAAAGATTCTTTAAGAACTTAGCAGAGAAGCTACTGGCTTCTGCATTGAGCTTCGGCTTTTCATCTCTGCCCAGGCAGTCATCGACATTTTGTGCCTTTCACTATTTTTGTGTTGTTAAAAAAGGGCTGAAGCATCTTTCCATTCATGAATCCATTATCAACAGATGTTCGGTTTCCGAATGTTTTCCCTGAGCAAACTACAGATTCTGAACAGAAATGTCGACACGATAAACAATACACAGCATCTTCGGCTCCTGAATATTCAATGCACTGGTGAACACTATAATATCGAACAGCAAATCTTCTACCCTTAGTTGAGGAAAGTTTATGACTGGTTGAGAGGGAGACTCCAATGGTCCACTAGTAGGTGGCTGGACTCTCTCTGTAGAGGTTCGGCAAAAAAATAAATAAAGACAATTATTTTTACAATAATATTATTTTAATAATTTTATAGCAAATATTATATTTAAAATATTGTTCCTCCTAATAAGTAGAATTAACATATCTAGTTATATTCCGTAGACTCAAAAAATTAATAATACGAAATTAAATTCTTATTTCAGAGTCTTATACATGAAAATATTTAACTTTGGTACTATTTATTCGCATTGCAAATTTTGCACTCTAATGAGGTCTTACTGCACATGTGCGCCTAACTTTCACTTAAAGATTTGCAAAGTCACAAAACCTGTTTGTAATGTCATTTACACACCAATGTGATTCAATTGTCCATAGCATGATTTTAATATCTAATTGAACTCGAAATAAAAATGTAGATAATGTGTGCATGTTACATGCTCAGGCCGTGTTTAATTGGTTTTGAGCTTGGTAGTTTGTGAATTGCTATTTCTATTTTGTAACCTCCAAATGGAAAACAACTCGTGTGTGATTTGGTTATTCCTGAGCTGCAGCCTGGAGTTCGTAATTTTGCGATTTAAAGATGGACCTTCTCATACTAAAAAGAAATACCATGTTATATTTTAAGTTCAAAGAAATAAAATATACCACGCAAACATTTGTAGTATTACCTGCACTCGGTTGTGAAGAAGACGAGGTTTCTGTTGCTGTACTATCAATGCCAGGCTCAGATGTGTTACCTGACAGTTCTGCTTTCGTCCTTTTAAAAAAAAATCTCTAATATTTTTGCTTCTCCATTTCATTTTAATAATAGTTACCATTGCAAAACTCAGCACACATTAAATCTAAAAAATACTGCACCATGAAACACTAACAACAGTAATAGAATATCCTCACTAGCACGAATTTACTGAACACTGCAAAGGTTATTCACTGACACTGGCAAACGCGTGTGCTGCCTCCCATGCGACGGAAAATATATTGTTGCCTGTTCTGAATGACGATGCTATCTAGAGCGAAACTTAGGAAGCTAGGCTTCCACTTACTAAGCAGTACGGTGCTATCTAGCGAGAATTCTATTAAGCTACATCACATACTGCACTATATAGACACTGATTTTTCAGTAATGTAAATATACAAAAGTAAAAATCGTTAACCAAATGTTCTGCTTACACATATTAAAATTGCGATATTTTATTTCTTAATGAAGTTTTTGAAAATTGTATTCTGTATTTCTTGAATAATATACATTTTAAACCAATTTCATATAATTTTCATGCAAAATTTCTCAACATCAGAAGGGGGGGGGGGGATTTCTCCCTCCTGCCTCCCCCCCCCCTAAATGACGCCCTTGGGTGTGAGTTCTAATCCCCGTGCAGGGGAAGAGCTATTTTTTTTTGTAAATAATGTTTTGCATTTTTGTTAGTTGTTATCTGTTACTAATTCACCATATTGGTTTTTTATAAGAAAAAAAAGTAAATTTATGTACACTTTTCAATAATGTCAGTTGTAATACAAGGCTATAATTTTACGAAGAAGTGTTTTGCAGATTTTACAAGAAAACCCTTTGTAGTTTTACAAAGGATTTTCTTGGCAACTGGGTTTCCAAGGATATTTCTTGTAAAAGTACAACACATTTTTTAGAGTGCAGTGAAAGCGTTAGAGCTAACGAAGCATTCCCAGTTGTTAAAATGCGGGTAAAATTTGATAATACCCAAGAGGCAACTTTGTCAGGCCCTACAATTTTGGAAGTCGAAATAATTATCCAATTAATATATATATATATATAGGTTACAGTCTATAATCTATTGCTTCACACTTTTTGAATAAGACCGTTAAAAAAATCACCCCATGCATGAAGTGTTTCGTTGTTTTCTAAATATGCCATGTATCACAAGCGGTTTGTACCTCTGTTAACATGAAAGTATCTTATTTCTGCTTGAATTGAAGTTTTATTAGCATTTTATTTATAAATTATACTCATTATTTTATTTTAAAAAATACGAATAAAAACAGTGAGAAAACATGTGCTGGTAGCACCTAGTAAGAAATAGTTCTTATGTAAACTATCATTGCAACTGAGTGCTCACGAATTAGGTGCATTGTCCTACAGCGTGACTTTCTAGACTTGGTTAAGCTTAGTTAGCATATGAGGCGGAGGAATATCATTGAAGTAGAACTTCAGCAGGGCTTCAGGAAAGTGTTAAGTAACTGTGAATGGATTATACCATAAAACGTCTGAAAACAACATACAGTAGGCCTAATAGAAGACCCGTGCGTATGACGCACATGATTCGCTGTAGAAAGTATTTTCCGTAGTCTCATGAACAACTACTGCCAACAGCATCTAGCACAAATACGTCTTTATTTATCGGGATATATGACAGCTCACTTTTAACCTCGAATCAGTGATAATCTGTTTACTATAAACTGAGTACTTTAGAAATAAACATGTATAAAATGTCACTGTCCCTGCCTCCGTATATTTTAACTGGCGTACTAAGTGACATGCGCCCAGTAAAGTTGGTAACGATGGAGGGAAAGTAGTTCGATATCTTAACGCCGAATAAAACATGTTAGGGAACAATTTGGGATAACTTAAATAGTTTATTCCGCTTTTTTTTTTTTTTTTTTTTTTTTTTTTTTAATACGTCAAGTTGTAAAAATGAGCAGATTTGTAAAATATTTTCTTTTCAAATAATTTCACAGTTTCACTTGACCGAGGCACGAATAAAGTGATGAGGCATATGACAATGTTAATTTGACATAAGTCGGAAGAATACACAACGAGAATACAGGTATATCTTAAGCAGGGCATTCAAAAGTACTCATTTTACCGTGCACAGAATTTATCAATCAGTAGGGATAGGAAAATTTCGCGAGTTCAATAACCTGCTGGCTAGACTCCACAGTCCTGTGTACACTCGAGACTCACATGTTTGTTCATTGGCTGCTGAGCCACACAGTAGCCAGTGTTACTACACGCCTGGCAGTATGGGCGCTCGCTACTTGTTTTCCTTGCTAGTCTGATATTGGCTTAGAGTCGTCCAGGGCGTGTCTAATGAACTGTGATCAAATTGAAAAGGTGACTTCAGTGTACACGTGTTTGACGTCTATCTTGTCCTGAAATGAATTCGTGAAATTTTCCTATCCCTATCAATAAGCATAAATCCGGAAATTTCCCGAGTTCGTTTAAGAAGAAGTTAAACTTTATCCGCATGTACCATGTAGTTTCGCTTCTATTGGAGCACAGTTTCTGAGACACGCCCCGGACGACTTTCGACCAATAACGAACCTGTGGGGAAAACAAGGACCGAGTGCCCATGCTACCTGATCAGTGGTTGAACTGGAGCAACAGCCAATAAACCACTGACTGAAGTTGAAGTACACAAATGACTGTGGAGTCTAGCTTGTTGCCGAATGTACCATGTAGTTTCGCTTCTATTGGAGCACAGTTTCTTAGACACGCCCCGGACGACTTTCGACCAATAACGAACCTGTGGGGAAAACAAGGACCGAGTGCCCATGCTACCTGATCAGTGGTTGAACTGGAGCAACAGCCAATAAACCACTGACTGAAGTTGAAGTACACAAATGACTGTGGAGTCTAGCTCGTTGCCGAATGAATCCGCGAAACGTCCGGGTCTCTACCAATCAGCGAAATATCATTCACTGAAACTCAGTTGATAAACTACTGCCGACTGGCGAACCAAGCAAATCAACTGAGAACAAGTGACCTACGGCAGTGGAATTCTCGACTTTCAGTGGGAATCACAAATACAACAGCGAAATTCTGGCAGCATAGTAATTAGATATCAGTCACTGATTATCAGAAGCTCAATTTTCACTATTTTCACTGATTTGGCTCAATGCTCACTGTTTCAGATTTAAAGTGTGTCATATGATGAAAAATAGCGAAAAAATTTTGATCAAACATATCTTCTCTAACTAGTTCAATCTTTCATGATTGGATGGACCAGGTTATGACTCGGCTAAGTTGTTTGCAGACCAATCACGACCGTTCTGCCTTATAGTATCAGAATCCTCATTAGCCCAGAGAAATGGAGTAGTGGCTTCAAACATGCATGACATCCAATGAGGAATGAATACACTCACACATGTTTAGAGTACGCTGAATCCCAGCAAACAGTTGACTTTTTCCGCGATAAACCATAATCTCTAATGATTAGAGACCTGAAAAATTCGCAGATTCATTTTGGGACAACCCAGAATTCAAAACTCGTGTGTTTATATAACTTAAGCCATTGGTCCACACGGTGTTTGGCACTTCCTGTAGAACGCTGGTCCAATAATTGCCTTCGACTGTGACAGCAGACAACCAATGCTCAGTTGACATCGGCATATCTATATAAGACTGCAGAATCTAGCCTGCGGGTCTTTGAACTCGCGAATTTTTCAGATCTCTACTAATGATGCTATTACTACAGTTCTGAACAGATATTTCGTTCATTGCAATGCCTAACCGCTTGTAAAAGCGTTCAGTTAGGCTAAGATTTATACTGTTCACGTTGGGCAGCTCAGTGCTTTTAGTTTGGCAACTGAAATATTTCGCCGCGAGAGTGTACTGGTGTAACACATGTGTCCATTTTGTGTGTAAGTAAATGGGATAGATACAATGTTCATAAGATACAAGTAACGGTGTAAAATATTTCTATTTGTAGTGTGTCAGAGCCGTGACAAAGAATACATTTTGTTCTACCCACCATAGTGGAAAAAACAACTACATATTTCCATGTGTTATTTAATATTCTGTCATTGGTAACGCTGGTCATTGGTAACGTCATCCATATTAAAAATTTTATTAAAAAAATTGTGGAAATGGTTGAAAATATCACTTTTCTTAAGGAAAAGGAGAAAATACAAAGTTCCTTTTGATGACTGACTAAAGTTTTTCCATTGAAATAAGCTTTCTCATAAACGCTCATTGCTAAACCCACAATGTATTTTTACTGTCTGCTCTTGTAAACACCATTGGAGGGCGTAAATAATAGTTACGGAATAAAGTTAACACTAAAAGTTCGGCTGGGACGAGTATACATCACAATGCGAACTAAAAACAAACTCTTTTAACGCACAATTAAATAGAATTTCTCAATTTTCTGCCAGCTTAAAAACGAGCGCTTTGAAACACCATGCTAACCTTGCGGTGGAAACTATATGGCTTGCACGAAACTTAAAAAAATTACAAATTATATTCAAATTATACATAAACATATATCATATGTTACAGCGTTTATAAGAACACTTCAAAAGTTTTGATCCAACCATAGACTAAATATGAGATAGACCGCTTATTCGTCTTCTATGCATGTAGCCAACATTGATCTATCCCAAAGGAACAAACTGTCAAAGTCACATGGTCAACAGTGTTGGACATGATTGATTATATGTTAATTTTTAAATGACAAGCACTTTTATATTAATAAAATACTACTACCAATTTAAATTTAATCAAACTGTCCTACAAATTGGTTAGAGGAAATGTAAAAACATATCTAAGCACTTGTTTGCAAATCACTAAATCCATACCATACCACTTTCGCTAGACGTGTTGGCAGGAAAACAGTTCGATGTTGGGACACGGAGATTGGTTGTGCGCAGCCAGCGAGGTCGGTCTACTCATCTTTAGTCTGCGGATCCAAGAACGGAAATCTTGATTCGGCTCCTGAAGTAGAGTGACTCGTTCCTCTCCCTCTTCGGTAGCGGCAGCAGGCGCGGGGCGCGTCAAGTTCGGCGGCCGCCGCGCGCAGCGCCACCGGTCGCCCGGGCATGCGCATTGCCCCAAATATTTATGGGCGCCTTGGGAGCCCTCCTGGTGGATGATTATTATGCGACGGCCGTTCCGGCGGCGCATTCCGGGACGTCCGGCCTACAAATTGATAGACCGTGATCGAGAGAAAACCCGCTCGGATAAAAACGAGAACAAGCGCAAAAGAAAGAGGGGAGAAAAAGGAAAGTAAAAGGGAAACACTGAAACCACCTGAAACCGATACGAAATACGGAGAGCGATCTGAACGTCTGGGATGGTTGCGGTCAGGTTTATTCAACAGAGTCGCTTCTGGGAAAAACGACCCGCATCAGTATTCTGAAAGGCACGTATGAGTAAATGGTTTCAGGATTGCGGTCGGGATAGAAAAAAAAAAAAAAGAAAGCGAAACGTCAGCTCGAATGTTTCTCCAGATGATTTCAAATCCTTCATGTTGATTATTTAGCTGATATTTATTCAGTTCATTGCCAATGCGGGCGTTCTTTTCCCCGCTTAATGCGCGTTTCTTCATAATCTTGCGTCGTTTTCCATAAGAACAAGATCATGACAAATAATGTGCTGCCATATTTCAGCATATTGTTCGGTAAATAAAGGCTCGTGATGGACCTACATGATACTATCTGCTGCTAATATTATGTAATAAGTGGTTTTGGCTATTCGAGGTACCTTTACACCTTTTGAATCAAAACATTCTTGACGTGTTTGGATGCTTTCTAAATATATTATATATCTCAAGCGTTTATACTTTTGTTAACACAAACATTTTTTATTTTTTGGTTAAACTAAACTGTCCTTTATATTTTATCCTACGCTATAATATTTTATTTATAATTAGGCCTATACCTAGAGACCTGAAAAATTCGCGGGTTCAATTACCTGCAAGCTAGACTTCCCAGTCTTATGTACAAATATGCCGATGTCAATTGTACATTGGTTGTCTGCTGTGACAGTGGAAGGCGACGGTTGGATCACCGTTCTCCAGGTTTGGTGTCAAACATACTGTGCACCAATGGGCAAAGTTGTATAAACATACGTGTTTTGAATTCTAGCTTGTCCCAAAACGTATCCCCAAATTCTTCAGGTCTCTACCTGAAGCGAATAAAACCAGAGAAATGTACACTCTAAGAAATGATTTATAAATTTACCATGTCAGTGTATACGTGCAGTGACAAAGCGTAAATGGCAAATTATTTCCCAATACATTCATGACAACGTTCCTACAGTTGCTCAGGAAAGAGTCAACTGCATAGGGAAGTTCCCAACTTTGTATAGTAGCAATGCTAAACATTCCCATATTTTCAGACTGACATGTAATATTTCCATATACTGTATAGGTTAAAAACTTCAACTACAGTTTAGGAAGTTAACCAGATTTTTCTTTACAGTGTAGGTGTGTTGGGAATACCTAGTTATAAATAGTTCTAATGCAAAATACTATTAAACTGAGTGAGCACTAATGTGGTGGGTTATCCTTTTGTTGTAATTTTCTAGACTTAGTTAAGCCTTTTTTGCATGAAACTGAGGAATATCCTGAAAAGAGAAGAATTTCAGAAAAGTTGGAAGTAACCGTGAATAGACTATGTGTAGGGATGTGAAAATTTCGCGAGTTCAATGACCCGCAGGCTAGACTCCTCAGTCCTCTGCATACTGGAGCATCAGCTGTGTGTTCATTGGCTGTAGCCTCACACCTGGCAGTTATGGGATTCGCAAGGTGTTTCCTTGCAAGTCTGCTATTGGCTCAGAGGCGCGCAGGGCGGGTATAATAAACTGTGATCCAATTGCGAAGGTGACTTCACTATATATGTGTTTGACGTCTATCTTGTCCCGAAATGAATTCGCGAAATTTTCCTATCCCTAACTATATGCTATTAAGTGAATACTAACAACGGTGGCATGTGACGTATGAGAAGATGAAACACAATCTCCTAGTAAATGTTGCTGAGATTATGTGTACGGTAAAGTAATCACTTTTCAAATCCCAGTTTGAGATTTACTTTCTTATTCATCTTGTGCCATTCCGCGATTTATAGACAGAGATCCGGAAATTCCGCGGATTCATTTGAGGGCACGTTAAACTTCAACCCCGTGTACATGGGAGTCTCTGCTTCTATTGGGACGTAGTTCGTTAGACACACCATGAACCACGTCCAACCAATAACAAACCTGCTAAGCTACCAAGGAACGAATCAAGTGCTACCTGGTCTGGAGGTGAAACTTGAACATCAGCAAATGAACATCTAAAATAAACTCGAATACATAAAGGATTGTGGACTCTAGCTTGTTGCAGCATGAATCCGCGAAATTTCTGGGACTCTATTCATAGAGTTTACATTTCCGTGGGTCAAATGATTTATTCGTGCGTCGGTAGAGTGATAACATGTACGTGCTAGGAACCTTAATGTGTTGCAAATTTGCAAATTCATAATTTAATGCATTTAAGTAGAGACGTACAGAATTCGCGTTATCTGTCGGTGGCATGATAGACTCCCCTGCCTTATAAACGCATGACCGCAGTTCGTGGTTTCATTGATCGCTGCACTGTAATCAACGTCACGTGTCTGCTTCGTCTCCTCAAAATCGATTGATACCTCCACCGCTGAACTTATTCTATTGGTTCAAGAGCTCTCCGAGGCGAGCCAAACATATTTTTGGCCAATGGCCAAAGTTGATCAAACGCACAGTAGCTTGGAGTGCGTCCGTCTTTAAATAATAACGCAAATTTTGCAGCTCTCTATGTATTAGGGAGGAAACCAACACGATTTGCCTTATATTTAAACATTACAGTCCCAGTACGTCAAAACGTATAACTATTTTGTATGATTCGCTTTTCTGTATTCCAGTGTGCACGGCAGTATATTGTCTATTCGCAGTTTCTTCAACTATTTTTCTAAATCAAACCTTTGAAATATCACGCCTTGTATTACGTGTTATTTACTAAGTATACCATGTATCATGAGCATTTTAAACTTCTGCTAACCCTTTGAGGACGCCACAAGTTTCATGCCACTAAAGACAAGGTTGTAGTGAACTGCCTATATTCTCCACTACAGAAATCTCAGTTGTGTTGGTCTCTGTATTTTCGCTTACCATCGTCCTATTGGTCCTGGCTACATCGGGATCGCCTACTGTACTCCACAACGTTTATTATTGGCTGGCCATCGGCGAATGAAGTTGCACGTAAGCTATGTGACAGTTAATGCGGTGCAACAGATGTAAATTATTATGTAATCCATTGTGTACTTTCGAGAATTTATTGAAAACAACAGTTTTATTCTTACGGATTGAAATGTTGACTAATTGTAATTGTTTCCTTGGACTTTGATATAGTCCAGCGTAACAAGAACAATGTAAGAAATGCGAATTTCGTCTTCAAGAGCAAAGAAATGTCCTTATAATTGTAGCCCCGGTTATATACGTTCATAGGAGTACTCCTCAAAGGGTTAAAGTGAAAGTATCTTATTTTTCGTTAAACTGAAGTTTTATCTGTATTTCATTTATAAATTATAATATTTCGTTTGAAATATGCATAAGTACGAATAAAACAGTGAGAAAGCATATGTGTTGGTAGAGCCTAGTAAGAAATATTTCTCATTCAAAGGATCATCACTACTGAGTGCGCACGAATTCGGTGCGTTGTCCTCTGGTGTAATTTTTCAGACTTAGTCACGCGTAGTTTCCACGAGGCGGAGGAATATCCTGGAAGTAGAACTTAAGCAGGGCTTTCAGTAAAGTTGGAAGTAACCGCGAAAGGACTACGGCAAAAGTTTCGCTGGCGAGTGTGTGTTTCAGACTGCAAGACGAAGAGAAAAAAAAAATAAAGAGGTTGGAAAGAGGGAAGAGGGTTCGGATTCGGGCAACAAAAATAGAGGAGGCGGCGACGCGGAGGGATTTCGAATTGTAAATACAGTCATAGGATTAGACATAATTAATGTAAAGTCGTTTTTTATTGGGCTTCCCCCGGGAGGAGTTTGTTTTTGTTTTCCGGCGTGGCTCCTCTCAGACAGCGCGGCACCCCGGCACTTTGCAGCGACGACCGCCAGATGTCAGCACTCTAGCGGGCAGTTTCCCCGCAGGCAAAGGAATTTAAAGGCCGTTTCTCACCGAAGTTAAGACCTTCGCCAACCTGGGGCTTTTTGACGCGAACATGTCGTTAAATTTGCAATCATAGTAGGAGACAATCAAGAAAATCCAATGAATCGGGGGATACAGCTTGGCATCGCAGCTCCGAATCTATCGTCTACATTCAAAATTTCTATTTCACCACTCGATTGCTAAAGGATCCAAGAAATGTTACGTTTCGCCGCGCCTCATAACTAGATATATGAAGAAATCGCGGTTTTATTTCGGGACAAGCTAGAATTCAAAACACGTGTCTTTATATAGGCCTAACTTTAGCCATTCGTCCACACGGTGTTTGTCACCTCCTGGAGAACGCTGGCCTAATAGGCGCCTTCCACGGTACCAGCAGACTACCAGTGTGCAGTTGATATCGATACATTTGTACATACGACTGTAGAGTCTAACCTGTAGGTCATTGAACTTGCGAATTTTCCAGGTCTCTACTCATAACTCCCACGTAGTATAACTTTCGATTAGGAGAAGCTACGAGGTTTAAGTTTCAATCCACAGGGTTTTTTTTTTTGCAATGTCGTCTGCTCACGTTTTCAATTAATACACTGCATATATAATTTTGCTCCGGAAATGACAACGAAATATTAACATATGTTACTCTAGCATTATTTTATGTTCTTTAATTCCGAAATATTTAGGGAATTTTACATTACCACAGTATATTTACTATGTTTATCAGGTTTTTGAACATTCTGTGTGAAAGACCTACTTCATAAAACAATTTTTTTTTTTTTTTTTAGCAAATCAAAGTTTATTACCATAAGATTTATAATTTTATTCATGAAAAACATGACAACATATTCTAGAGATAGTTTGCTCTGGGGGTTATGGCGATCAGCCAGTTTGTTTAAAAGTTCGTTCTAAGTCACGAACACCATGCTTTTGCAATCTGTTCTAACCATATCAATGGTAAGACACAAATACGTTCATGTAAGATGAATTTTCAGTTTTCTGTCTGAAAATCAATAATACTTGCCCTCGACATTTTTATCCAGTGCAAAAATATTACGTGATTACGCAAAGCATCCTAATATACCACCCAAAACAAAAAAAATACCACCTTTTACGTACATGTGAACGGGTGGTGAGATGCATGTTATGTGTAACGTGAAGTCGTCCTTACCGTGGCCTAACCATTTCTGCGCTAGAGGACTATTAGGCAGCTAAATTATCGTTTGCAACAAGGTAGATACGAGATATGCATATGCGTCTGAGAAAAGTTGGACATTATATTAATGTTTTGTGGACTATGCTCGAGTGTAGCTCGAGTAAAGCTAATTTGTAAATTTCTTTGTTGTTCAGAACAAAACTCGCATGGATGTGCAGTCTTTGTTCGGCTAGTGTTTAACATGACCTCACAAGAACACGACAGCGCAGGGACAGTTATATTGCTAACGATAGAATTGTTTTTTTTTTTAATAGCCACTCAAAGGAACATCATTGATTGTAAATCCTTTTTTTTTTTTTTAAATAAAGAAGGTTAGATTGGGCCGATATCAGCTCGACTCTCCAATGGTTGATGACCGGCTAATAATGAACGCTATAAAGTCCAGGGTAGTGTCCGGTGTGATATGGACCAATAGGACAATGGTGAGTTCTAATACACACAGCAACAGAACCGGTGTTCTTGCAGTAGTAGATATAGGTGACTCACTTCTAATTTTTCTTAAGTGCTAGTAGATGTGTGTAGACTTCAATGTGTTTTCCGTTACCTATGCTTAAGTTACGTCTTTGGCACACTTTCCCATAGAGAGCTCATCAAGTTTACCCATAAATAGGGACACCCGAATTTCCCGATCAGTTGTATCGTATTACACTTTTTGCTCAGATCCACTTTTTAAATTGGGTGATATACATGTTACGCGCATTAAGTGTCTGTCCACGAATCAGAGACGTACAGTAGCGGAGTAACTTAATTCTTACTGGCCAGTCAACTAAGAAAATGTCTTCTCACCAACACGCACTGCCAATTAGCAAAAACCAACTGCTGGTATGCTCGTAGGGCATTGAAATCTGGTACGTGCGGAAATCTTTCCGCGAAATGCAGGTGTCCCTACCTATAAATGGTTTTTAATGGTCCTCTATGTTCAAGGGCGTGTTTCACATACACGTTCACCCATAACAGCAGCGAACCGAATAAATCGTGATTATCATTTTATCAGGCGCAGTGACGTATTTGATTGTTTGTATTAAATATGAACTTGCAGGAAACAATCATTAAATAATGGAACTTAAAAAAAAAATAGTGTCGGCGAACATTGCATGTCACCCATAGTAACTCTTGAAAACTGCTGAAAATTATATATATATATATATATATATATATATATATATATATACACACACACACACACATACACACACACATACACACACACTTAGTTGCTGAATTATGACTGTAAAAATATTGGCATTGGGGTATAGTGAATGGGATTCTTAAGACGAGTACACTTATTCTTCCCCCTGTGGGGACTGTAGGTGTAAATAAATTTCTGATATTTTTTTTAGGATATATTTCTCATCGTAGGTTACCTGCTTAACAGATTTCAGAATAAAATTCTTTGAATGATCGTATAAAATTTTAACAGCAAGGGAACGTAAATAAATTATAGACTGTATGTCATACCAGCACCGTGATGAAAGTGATATAGTCCATTCACGGTAACTTTAAACTGTTCTGAATCCCTGCCAGGGTTCTGCTGTCACGCGATTCCTCTGCCATACTAGTTGGAACTCACTCTCATGTACATTTATGTTACGTTTGTAATTGGTCGACGTGTTGTTTGACACCTCCTGGAGATAAATGAGCCAATAACAGACATGCAATAAATAGTGCGCCCAACCGTCGCCTTTTGCTATCACAACACTCAACCAACAAACAATCGATATCTGTATGAGAATATATAAGGCTGTGAAGTCTAGCCTACGGGTCATTGAACTCGCGAATTTCTCGGGACTCTATAGATGGTGTGATTTTTCAAACGTTTGATTCAAATAGTGTGAAGAAACTTCGAATAGACTGTACTACCGCTGTCGGCACACACTCCATCTCCTGACGTCTTCATGGTACAGTGTCTCTGTGACAAAGACACAGTCCGCCACGTTTCTTGCCTTCATATCGGATGTGTGCTGACTAACAAAGGTACACACAGGTCTTCCAACTGTTGGAGATGATCCAGTCTGTCGAGGTTTAGGCGCTCACAGCTAGTGTCCCAACCACCGGCGATTATGTTTGCGAATGAGATCAGGCTAGCAAGGTCTCAATGCCAGAGACGTGCAAATTTCGCGTTATTAATCGACGAGAGAGGATAGACCGCACTGCTTTATAAATAGGGATAGGAACATTTCGCGAGTTCATTTCGGGACAAGATAGACGTCAAACATGTGTACACCGAACTTGACGTTGTAATCGGATCGCGGTTTATTAAACACGCCCTGGACGAGTCTGAGCAAGGGAACGAATAGCTAGGGATAGGAAAAATTCGCAAACTCATTCTAGGATAGGATAGATTTCAAACGCGTGCACACTGAAGTCACCTTTGCAATTGGATCAGAATTTATTAGACACACCCTGAACGACTCCGCGCTAATAGCCGACTTGCAAGGAAACAAGCTGCGAATCCTGTACTGTCAAATGTGGAGCAACACTCTGTTAGCAGCCAACTAATAAACATCTGAGTTTCGACTGTACAAAGTATTGTGGAGTCTAGCATATAGGTCATTGAACTCGCGAAATTTTCCTATATCTACAAATAGCGAGTGCTATACTGCCAGGTGTGAAGTAACACTGACTACTGTCTGGATCAACAGCCAATGAACAAGCAGTAGCCAATGAAGAGATATTTGAGGCTCTAGTATATACATTAATGTGGAGTCCAGCCTACAGGTCGTTGAACTCGCGAAATTTTCCTATCCCTATTAATTGGTCGAAGTGTTCTCCGAGGCGTGCCAGACTTAATTCCGGCCAGTAGCTGAAGTCGTTTGAACACACAGTACCTTGGAGTTCAGTCTGTCCTTAAATAATAACGCGAATTTTGCATGTCTCTATACTGATTGCATGATCATAACAACGTGCATGTCAAAGGAAACGCCTCTGTACAGTTACATACTCTGTGGTCTCAGATCGCATAGCTAGTGAAGAGGGAGCGAATCCGCCTCGCGTGGGCTGTAGTGAGGGTGTGAGTGGCGTGTAGGCAACCCTTAACTCGCATACGCTCCCCATCGTAAAAAAAAAAAAAAACGAAACTAGAGAGAATAGCTACACGCGCCTCATCAAGCGGACGATAACCGGGGCGCTGGTTCCCAAAGTTTGTTTATGTCGGCTGTCGGCGAAGGGGTCTAGGTGGGGCGGGGCGCGAGGAGATGTGGTGGCTGGGGGCAGATATCGGAAACGATGAAGTGGAGAACCCCCTTGCAGGCATTAATCACGCCCCCGGTGGAGGAAGAGAGAGATGCGGCGACGGGAACTCGAGGGGAAGCTTTTGGAGAAGAGAACAGAAGAGAGTGCCCATTTTTCTCCGCCCATCCACCTGCCCCGTTAGAAGCGTTAGCTGACGTCGGGCGCCTTGTTCAGCCTAACTTGACGCCCGCTCGTGGGACACAGTTTAAATGGCGTCGAGCCGTCGCCAAGACAATCACTCATGCCCGATTGCAACAACTTCTTCCCCCGATCCGAGATCTGATGATCCTAGTTCCAAACCAGTACCCAGTTTGATCTTGGTTCCAATGCAAAAGTTTTGCACCAACGAAATTTTATGATTCTGGATCTCCGATTCGTCGATCTGAGTTCTAAAGTGAGAGATCGAGAATATGTATGAGACAAATTTTGCTATTGGTTCGTAATATCTAGGGATAGGAAAATTTCGCGAATTCATTTCAGGACAAGATAGACGTCAAACACGTCGTCACTGAAGTCACCTTTTCAATTGGATCACAGTTCATTAGACACGCCCTGGGAGGCTCTGAGCCAATAGCTGACTAGCAAGGAAAACAAGTAGCGAGTGTCCATACTGCCAGGTGTGTAGTAACACTGGCTACTGTGTGGGTCAGCAGCCAATGAACAAACACGTGAGTCTCGAGTGCATACAAGATGTTGAGTCTAGCCAGCAGGTCATTGAACTCGCGAAATATTCCTACCTCTAGTAATATCTGACGTCATGGAAGTAGGCGTATTTTACACTGTATAGATAGAACTAGATGTGCGACGTTTTATCTGTTTTAAGTGAATCATTGTTGTGCAAATTTGACTGAATAATATTCAAGTGCGTATAATGTTGTTTTAATTTCCCATACAACAATCGCACGTAGTTCTATCTGTTGGCGTATTTTCAAACTACATTTGTCGACGATGGCTGCTGATCTCGGATCGAGATTTTGAACCGCCAATTTCTGCGGTTCGAAATGAACTTCATCTCGATCTCCAGTCCAGCTCTGAACTCGAATGCTGCAACAGTGTTCTTTGTCGATCTTAGATCCGATCTCAGATCGAGTTTCGAACCACGATGGTGCAACCGGGCATAACACTTAGTTCAGAGCCATTCACAGTACCACCAAACGGGGCCGTGGTTGTGTAGTGGTTATACTACTCGCCTCCCAAATAATAGGCGAACTGTGTTCGATTCCCGGAGAGATCGCGCCCGGATTTTCGCATGTAGGAATCGTGCCGGACTGTGCCGCTGGTCGTGGGTATTCTCAGGGATCTCCCGTCCTTTCCCCCACTTTCATTCCGGCGTTGCTCCATACTCGCCTCGCTTCAACCTCATCGGCTCTCAAGACCTCGATGTTAAGAGCCGCCACGATATCTTCAGTCAACACTATCAGCAAATGAGAAACGAAAAATGCGTTAAAAGTGTGAGGTGATAATTTGGCGGTGACATATTTACGATGAATCAAAATGTTTAGCGGTTTATGGACGATAAATTATCAGTACAGATGAATCGTGGGTAAACGTAGGACTCTTTGCGGTCAGGATGTAGAAAAAAACAAAACCGGGGAAAGTTCTCTAAACACGTGATGGATGAAAATTGGTATAGCGTGATAATATTTAGTCTAAATTTTAAATGTTTTTAAATTTAATTATTTAATTATTGTAAGTGTATCTGGGCTGCATAAAAAATGAGAATATTTCTGCCACTGAAATCGAAATTCGCACGGATGTAGTTTCATTGTTTTGTTAACTTTTAAGTCCAAAATAGCTGAACGTAACACCTTAATTTCGCTAGCACAAAGTTTAAGGTTAAATACAATTTTTATAATACTATTAGAAAAGTACGTGGAAATTATTTTTAAACAGATTTCGCTATTTTATAACATTTTATCGATATTATAATACAAAACCATGAAATACTTTAAAACACATAACACATTTTTAGGCAATTAAACAGCCTATGTCAGGAAGGTTGGGAGGATACACATACAAGGGGCCTCATAGAATCTGACGTGTGATCGGCTGTCCAGGAGGCCAATGAGATTGAAGAATTCACCTGATTTGCTCTAATGTCAGCTAATCACTGCAGAAATATTCTGAATGGCTGATGAGATGTGTTCAAATATGTAAAATCTCAATCTCTTTTTCTTGCGACGTGATGCGTCCCTGCCTGCAATTTCATAGAAGCGATTTTTTACTCTTAGAACAAACAACATGCCCGAGTGTCATTCGGGCTCCATTGAAAAAGAAATTTCCCTTGCCGCTGAACTCACCTGAATGTATTGCCACTGTTTTGTTAACACTCGTCGGTATCTTAAAATTACTTTACGGAACAACGTCACTAAATATCGTGACTACGACAGCATGAATATTTTATAACGACTGAAATGAACTATGTAAATATGGATAGACATTTGATTAACAGGCGTACACCTCGGCACTTCATTTTCTGACAGTTAGCGAGTAATAAACATTTCTAAGAGACGAATGTGGCGTGAACCAATAGGACGCTGGTGAGTGAGAAATAAGAGACAAGCGTAAATGTCGTTCTAATAATATTGTATATGCTGTAAAAATTTGTGATTTTTGCTGGGAAATTTCTACCATAAAAATATTTGTAACAGTAAAAAAAAAAAAAAAAAATCTCTGGTAAAATTACTCGTTTGTTAAATTACCAGAGCCGTTCTTCTAATAGAAATGAAGGAATGTTTGCACTATAATGACCCTTATCCACGAGCTCAAGCGAAATGGTGGACAGTCAGCAACTTAAAACTGTATGTAACTAGGGGTGGTGTAAAGAGTAGTTGCGTACGAAAAACAAACGCATTACAACTTTTAATAACGTAAAACACTTGAAACAACTCAGATACTAGTAACAAAACGTCGACAATTTTAAAAACACGTGCGCTATTACTCATTAACTGTTCATGTTTAATATCTACACACAACTTTTTACAAGAAATAAATGCGCGTTATTTACTAAAACTTCTTGAACGAATAACTTCGCCGATATTTTGTAGATACTTCCTACTGTATTCAATAAAAAATAATTGTAATAGACTTAACTCAATTTGGTCTTGTGGGTAAGGGTGTGGGATAATTGCGTAATAGGCATGGGTTCTAGTCCCCCTGGGGGCAGATTGTAGTTTTTTTATTTCTTCGTGAATTATATTTTGAAATAAATCTTTTTCCATAGTCTCCGTTATTAATTCATCACATTTGTTTTCTAGAATAAAAAAAATACTTATGTCCATTTCTCAGTAATGTACGTTCTATTACAAGCCTATCGTTTTAAATATTACAAATACGTATTTTGCAATTTTTTTTACAAGAAAACTGTTGGTTTGTTCTAAAAAGGCCTTTCTTGGCAACAGGGTCTCCAAGGATTTTTCTTGTAAATTTACAAAAAAAAAAAAAAACACTATATCAGTGGCGTGTGGTGAACTGTTGCAAGGTAAGATGTTTTTTGATCAGTGCTGTACCCAATCGTCCCCTACTTTACACATCAGCCACTTAGACGTATTAGCGCAGTTGACGTCACAGCACGTGTGTAATGGATGCCTCGCCGCTCTCTCGTGAGTGGCCGCAGTATATCCAGTTATTCCCGGCTCCACTTTGGTAACTGGTTCCTGCTACGTGCGCTAAGTGTGTACAGCACTGAGCAAGAACCAGCTTACCTTGCAACACTTCATCACACGCCACTGTAGCGTATATGTGACACCATTGTAAAGGCTCTTCACGATAAACTGAGAACTTTTGGAATCAACCTTGGAAAAAAGTCACTGCTCCTGCCTAGGTATATTTTAACGGGCGCGCCGAGTGACATCCGCCCAATAACGTTGGTAATGATGGAGGGAAAGTAGTTCCATATCTTAACCTCGATCAAAAAGTGTTAGGTAACCATTTGTGCTAACTTAAATTATTTCTTTCGCTTCCTGTTTTTTGAATGCAATGAAGTAAAAAAAAAAACAGATTTGTAAAATATTTACTTTTCAAATAAATTAAACGTTCCACTTGATCGACGCATGAATAAAGTGATGAGGCTCATGGCAATGTTAATTTTACATAAGGCGAAATAATACACAATGTGCATACAAGTATACATTAAGCAGCGCTTTCAAAAGTGCTCAGTTTACCGTGGACAGCCTATAGCTTGCCTTAACACTGATGAGTGCAACATAGATGGAAGAGCAGCATTCTCGCTAGTTTGTATTGCATTAACACTTTGTAGAGCTACACTCGAGCAAAGCTTATTGGAAAATTTCTTTGTTGTTCAGAAGAAAACTGGCGTGGATGTGCAGTCTTTGTTCGGCTAGTGTTTAACACGACCCCACAAGAACATGACAGCGCAGTAACAATGATATTGCTAACGATAGGAATTTTTTTTTGACACTCAAAGGGACATAATTGATTGTAAACCCTTTCATACGATAAAGGGCATTCTATTGGGTCAATATCAGCTCGGCTCTGCATTGGTTGATGACCGCCCAATAACGAACTCTGTAAAGTACAGGGTAGAGTCCGGTGTGGTATGGACCAATAAGACGACGGCGAGTTCTAACACAGCCGACAACAGAACCGGTGATCTTGCAGTAGTGGATATAGGTGACTCACTTTTAACTTGTCTTAAGAGCCAATAAACAGGGCCACCTGTTTTTCGCGAAAAGATTTACGCGAAGGCTATATTCCGCTGATCTATGGCATACGCGGAGTTTTACTTTGGATACTGGTCACATGTCTTTGTCGGGAGACATTTCCTTACCTGAATGGGCCAATTAGAGCTAGGTAACTCCGACACCGAGTGTCCGTGATTCTCTGGCAGGCGCCTACAAAGCGTGACAGTTAACACTTCGAAGACTATGCCAGCGTGTAGCTCTTGTAAAACTAGTATAAGAATATTTGTTTGCCCATATAACACAAAATTGGCCTGGATGTAGTCGCTTTATTCCCCTATGTTTATCACTGTTTAAATATGATAAAACTTAGCAATAAAGACCATTTTCTCAAACGGAAAGAATAATTTTCGTACAGTTTCTAAACTGAACACGATGAATTATAACTACTGCTCATTACAAAAGACCGCTTGCTTGGTAGACTGCCAACTACGCACTTTGTTGGCTGACATACGACCAATAACGAACGTCTGATGCAGTTTCGACCAATAGGCCGACGGTAAGAGAGAAAAGTTGACCAATAAAATATGGCTTCCTTACAGTGGCGTAAATAAGCGACTCACTTCTAGCTCGTCTTTACCGCTGGAAAAAAGTTTGTTGCCGACTTCAAAGTGTTAAACTTAGCCAGTTGCAAAGGTGGATCTAAGATGTAGTGTTTTGGAGTGCAAGTTGTCCTGAAGTCTTTTCGTCAAAAATAGGTGGCCCTACCTGTACAAGAAAATTGAGGTAAAATTCCCTTACATGTAAGGGAAGTTAATTAGCTCTACATGTAAGGTAAAATTACATCTTAAATGTGGAGTAAAATTACATAACAAGTAAACTACTATTCCCTAATCGTACGGAAAAAGCACCTGTCAAAACGGGGGTTGGGGGGAATTCCATATGAGTAAGGGAATATTAACTATGCTATATAATAGAATTTTATTAAAAAATATCCCGGGATACTAGTGCTGTTAAATTTTTTTATTACCTGTATCTTCTGACAAATAGTACTCACAATCTCAACTCTAAAATCCTCGACACTTGCTGGCGGGTGGGCCAGTACCATGGTCCTTCATCATTATAGGTCGATGCGCTATCCATTAGACTACGACGACAGCGTGACAGAAACATTGAATATTAGGGTATGAAAGGATTATTTCTGCCACCCGTCCTACCACTTAGCTGTTGAGACAATGCTGAAGAGATGCACGCGTCGTGAGGTAATTTTCACAACCATTTATGGGATTATCGACCATCATGTACTTGAATTTTACTCCAGAGTGCGGTAACTATACCCTATATATAAAGAGCCATGTTGGACAGCTTGTATGACTAAACAATAACAATTAAGTTTAAGGCAAAGAATATGTAAAGTACAATTATCGAATAGTTACAAATTGACTAGGAGTTCCACACGTCGTAAGGTAAATTTGAAATCCATGCACGGGATTTTACACTACCGCGTACGCGAATTTTACTCTAGAGTGCGGCAATTTTATCTTACCCGTAAGGGAGATTATGTTTCCCACACATGTTTGCGAATATTACCTTACACCTATCAGGTAATTTTCCCATTGTTTTTTTTTCTACAGTGTACCAATAAATGTGTGCAGACCTCAATGTGTTAAATGCCAGTAAATGTGCAGAGCGTGCTAAATAACGTGCGTGTGTGTGTGTTTCGGCAGGGCTGTGGGTAGCCACGTGGTGATGGATCCGACACTTGTGTGCAAGAAGACGCGGCGGCTGAGGGGCCGGCTGGCCGACATCTGCAAGAAGGAGCCGGCGTTGCTCAAGGAGATCTCCAAGGGCGTCGCGCAGGGCAGCAAAGAGTGCCAGTACCAGTTCCGCAACAGGCGCTGGAACTGCACCAACGTGCGGCGTAGCCTCAAGAAGGTGCTCATGAGAGGTAACAGCTCCCAACTTCACTAGTACTACGAGCAGTGTCGTGTATTGAGTGTTTTTTTTTTTTTTTTACGCGGTAAGCAATTTCTACTGACAAACGCAACTTCCAATTTTGCTTACCCTCCACATGTATTTACCGTGTTATAACACCTAACATTAGTGATAAAAATGGCAACGAAATTAATGTAATAATAATTAAACTCTCCCGTTTTCCCGAACACTTTCATCCCCTTTCCAAAGGAAAATGAAGGACTGGAGGACGCAAACAGAACGACTGCTTACCCTGCCGAAGGAACGCGGCCGAGCATGTGGCGTGTTGTTGTTTGCGAGTTCGATTCATCGCTGGTCACTCTCGTTTGTGGAAATAAATACTAGATAGCAGCACTATGCGTGTACAGTACGGGAGTTACGAAAACTCAGTTTCTAGAATCGGAAACAGGAAACTCAGAATTAAATGTGTTTAATAAAGTTAAGGCGACAACTATAAAGAGTCAAACATTTCCAATATGTATAGGGTAAGCATTGTTTAGCTTGTGTCTATGGAATAAACGTCACTGACTGCGAGAATCCATAGCTAGAGACCTGCGAAATTCGCGTTATTATTTAAGGGCCGACTGAACTCCAAGTTACTGTGCGTTTGACCAACTTTAGCCATTGGCCGAAACTATGTTTGGCACGCCTCGGAGAACTCTTGAGCCAATAGTATAAGTTCAGTGGTGGAGTGGCCAATCTCTTTTAAGGAGATCAAGCAGACACTTGATGTTGATTACAGTGCAGCGGCCAATGAAACCACGAACTGCGGTCAAACGTTTGTAATGCAGTGGAGTCTATCATGTCACCGCAAGATAACGCGAACTTTGCACGTATCTACGTGTTAATTAAAAACACGTAAATGTTCTGCATGTATTTGCAATAAAATGTCTGTGCACTGTTATGTATGTGGGTAAATGGAAATCTGAATGAAAACGTCCTCATGCAGCATGATCACAAGAGACGCCTCGGCAGACGAAACAAAAGGAAGCCCGGCCAGTTAAAGATCAATGAGAAAGGTTGGTGAAACCTTAAAGAGTGAAGTTAGGGGACGAGTTTCGGCGAGGGGGAAGAAAGAAGAGAGGGAATGAACATGTAATACTGCTCTAATAGACACTGTCACACACAGCGCATTAATTGTAAAGTAAACAAGGTAAAAAATATATTTGAAAAATGTTTTCCTTTGACAAGTTGCTTGAGGTCTTGTGTCCTTGACCGCAGTTTTTCGCTATCGTCATTCTTCCAAGTTCCATGTGTTTTCCAATACTATAAATTGAAATCGTATATCTGGTGAACGCATCTAGTATTTGACGTTCTCTACTTTGCTTAAATGCCTACATTTATCGTCGCACATAAGTGCACTGACATTGGCCATCTTTTATTTTTGGCCAAAGTGATGAAATGCAGTACATGTGGCATCTGACAATAATTCATCAGTGTTATAATAATTCATCAATTTCCCTGCATTACATTTTGTTTCATTTTGCAGTCATCCCCTTTTCAAATAGATCAGATTTTGTGTGTTGTAAACAAATTTTGCCATACACTGTATAGAAAATTTTATATAAAAAAAGCTCAAGGTATTGCCCGAGAAACGCTTTAACAATCTGCCTGTTGTACGAGAAACCACGTGGAAATTCTACGAATTCATCTGGTAAGACTCTGCCTACAATTAGCCAAAACATAAGGACCGAATTATGAGGAACGCGGCCAGACGTATAAAGTATACGAAGCACTATAACACAAAAATGCGCAGGTTTCACCCGTCATTTAGATTTATTTAATTTCTCCCTGGTTAAAAACGTTTTGTAGTGACAATTATTTTGGAAATGTTAGCTATTTATCTTACCCCACGGCACAGACTTAACAAATGGGATGTTATCTAACGGTCACGGAATACGGAAGCCTACGCTGATGGAAACGAAGTGACGATTCCTGTGAAGTGCGTGTTTTTGAAGGAGGGCCTTTGATTTGATTGTTTACAGAATGCTGCGAAAGTTTCCACACTGGCTGGCCTGACAGCTGGCAAGTAAGTTACCGTGGCGTTGATTGGCGAACGATGTCCCGACGCGTCGCTCGCCGGTGACGCCATGTTGCTGGCGTGTGCGGCTGAAGTTCGTGACGGCCGAAACGTGCGCACTTTTGTGTTATAGCTAGAGACCCTAGAGTCGCGGGTTAATTTCTAGACAAGTTGGAATTCAAGCAACTTTTAAGTTCATGTTACGTTTGTAATTGGTCGACGCGTTGGTTGACACCTACTGGAGAAAAATGAGCCAATAACAAACATGCAATAAATTGTGAGCCCAACCACCGCATTTTACTACCACAGCAATCAACCAATAAACAGTTGAAATCTGCATGAGGGTATATAAGACTGTGAAGACTAGCCTACAGGTCACTGAACTCGCAAATTTCTCGGGGTCCCGCCCTAGTTATAGTGCTTCCTCGTACACGTTATACGTTCCGGCTGCGTCCCTCGTAATTTGGTCGTTATGTTTTCGTTAATTTTAGTCAGAGTATTAACAAATAAATTCGTAGAATTTCCACATTGTTTCTCGTATATTTTCACAGACATATTATTAAAGCGTTTCTCGGGTAGGATCTTTGAGCTATTTTTATAAAATAAAGTGATCTTTCATACAGTATTTGTTTACAACACACAAAATCTGATCCATTTGAAAGGGGGACGACTGCAAAATGAAACAAAATGTGATGTAAGAAAACTGATGACTCTTGTAACATCGATGAATATTATAACACATAAACGGAATTTTGAAGTCAGGTGCACAATACAAGTGTGAAAACAATATATAAAAAACACCAACAAATATTAGTATACTACATAATCAATAAGTATCAAATGATTCCACAGTGCTTTCGTATTTCTTTTATTAATTTATGTCCTATACCTAGGGGCAGTGATATTTCGCAAATAGATTTTGAGAGAAGATACAGTTCAAAGCACTGTGGGGTCGTCCAGCTGTTTGATTGGCTGAAGCATATTCTGGTCGTTGTTATAACTGTTTGCACGCGAATCATGAAGGACCAGAGTGTTGGAGTTACGAAATCTTGAGTGGCTTGGTCAAATGAGGAAACATCACCAGAAGCCAATGGAGTTATGACAGCTATATATATAGTATTGGAGTCTATTGTGTGTTCAGATTTATTCGCGAAAAATCAGTGGCTCTACTTATACCATTTAAAGTTTAGATTTCACTTATATGCTGTGTGGTCCTAAAGTGATGATGTGTACTGTATATTCAAGATAAATCGTACTATTCTGACAATTTTAGTAGTGTGTGTAGGTACTAATGTTCAAACAATTCTATATGTTTTATAGTCGGGTATAGTGCTCCATTTCTACCTTAAGGGCCCCGCCTGCCTGAATGCATAAATTTTCTCCATTTCGGGCGAGAAGCGCGGGAGCTATAAGGGTCACACTGGCATGCAATACAAGAGCACCATCCCCGCTACGGGGTCTGAACTGGCGAGCAGTGCTCTCGTGGTGCTGCGTGTACATGGGACTTTCAGCGGTGACTCTTATCATTTTATTGATAAGGGACATGTAAAATTCGCGTTATTTTTTGGCACCACCCTATATTTCACCGTCCTATATACATTAGTTTATGTGTTATTTATTTATTTATTGGCTTCTGCAAAAGCGAGGAGCCACAATACGTTTTGACTAAACGGGACGTGGTTGGGCTAGCTTGACGTTACTTACTTCCAATTGGTTCAAGGCAGCCCAGGGCTTGTCAAACCAGCTATAGTCGAATGAAAAGAGCAATACAAACACATGTGTTTGAAGTCTATTTTGTCCTCAAATGATAACGCGAATTTGGCAGGTCTCTATTTATTGATGGAAATTCTGTAGCAAAGTTCAATACAGGCTCCTATCGTGTCCGGCTATTATGTTTAAAGACACTGTAGTCTGGTAAAGTCGTTTTTAGCTAGGATTCCAAAATAATGTTTATAGCATATGCGTGGCAACTTTGAAGTGCCATTCCGTCCCCGTCTGGGGTATGATAACTTTTCGTAGGTAAACATACTGGGAGCACGTTTAGTTTCGTGGAAAAAAAAAAAAACAGAATTTTAGAACACTGTGCAATGCAGGTCCAGCGCCGGGTTGGCGGAACTTTTAAGGGTCCTATGTACTGAAACATTTTCTGTGAAATAAAAAGTCTGGAAATACTCATTTTTGCCATAAGGAATAAAAAATATTATCTATGTCTCTATATTTCTATTCTTATCATATTAAGCGTGTTAATGCAGAAAAAATTCTTGAAAGTGGTCAAATATAGCATTTTTAAAGCTTGCCAAGGCAGTTTCCTTAGGCGGTAAGAGAAAAGTACGATTATACGCATGTAGTTGGATCTGTGTACGTTCATAGTGTGTAATAGTGTAATAAAATTGCACTGTTACAGATTTAATTAACACGGTCAAGGGTTGCGACGGGAAACACTGCACGCCTTGCGCGTAGGAGCGATGAGGCAATAGGCGTGCGTGTTAGTGTCGCCCGCATCGCTCCCTCGCTTCTTGACCTTGGGCGCGCAGCTAGATCGTACCCGTAGGAGTTGAGCTCGAAGATCGATGCATTCCAGCAAACGTAAATTGCGTGCGATGTTCTGACAGAAGGCGAGAGTGTGATTGGCGCTCAGTCGATCAGCAGCTGGCAATTTGCCATCATTAAGAGAGATGTCGTAAGGGATTATTGGTCCTTTGATGGCTGATGGTTTGGGTGAGGAGGGAGGGGGAGGGGGAGGTTAGACGATGTGTGTGGGACCACACAGGTGTAGGTGATAAACAGCGATACTCTGTTTGTGTTGCCGATGGCAGGGGGTGGGAGTAACGTTAGGGCCGACGGGAAAAGGTGGGGTGAATTAGGGGGGGGGGGGGCAGCATTTGCTACCTGCACACTCTGAAACAGCGCGTTGAAAAGGGACCGAGATGCTATCTTTTCCCTAAGTTATAGCAGAAGAGTCGCCAACGAAAAATTCTTCCTTCTTCGCCCTGCCAAGTATCTGAGTGGGAAAGGGGGGGGGGGGGGGGGGACGAAAGTCATAAATTAGTTAACCACTTCATCGCGTGTTCTTATCTGGAGGAAACCGCTCATGACAGACACAAGAGAGCAGAGAGTGACTTTTTCGTGAAATATAATAAATGACTTTAAAATGTGTTGGAGGGGTTGGGAATGGGTGCTGCATGACAATGGAAACATATAAATTTCTACCCCCGAAGTTTAACTTTATCCTCTCGGATTTATTACTTTGTCTGCAGAAGTTATCTGTGTGTCCATCGCCCACCCTTAAGTAAGATTCTCAGTTTACGTAAGAAATCAATAAATTTTTTTTTCCAGCAGTCTAAACGTGCGTAGCTATGAGATTGTGTATGTATATCATCACTCCCAAAATAATTGACGATGGCCTCTATAAACACTCACCAGACTTTTTAATTGCATAGTTTAGGAAGATATACTGAACAGCTCATAATACTAGCATAGTTAAAAAATAT
This sequence comes from Dryococelus australis, assembly GCA_029891345.1. Classification (NCBI taxonomy): domain Eukaryota; kingdom Metazoa; phylum Arthropoda; class Insecta; order Phasmatodea; family Phasmatidae; genus Dryococelus; species Dryococelus australis. Next base: position 39,851,716 of record CM057006.1, read on the forward strand.
CTAGTGTGTGTATATATATATATATATATTCAATTTTTTGCACACCCAATACAAAATATTAATACAGCTATTCATACCACGGTGTCTGTTTATGTATGCCTGAATGTAAGCGTTAAATACTGTATTTCATTCCATGGCCTACGGTACATTCGTACCCGTCTTGATAGATAGTGAAAAATATTGATATAATATGAGAATATACACTTGTACTAATTTCCCAAAGGCAGCTCCATGCCATTTCAAAGTGATTTGTTTACTTTTATATCTAGGGAAAGGAAGAATTGGCGATTTGATTTCAGGACAAGATATATATCAATGACGTGTACACTGAAGTCAGCTTTGCAATTGGATCAGAGTTTATTACACACGCCCTGGTAGACTCTGAGCCATTAGCAGACTTGCAAGGAAACAAGCAGCGAACCATATTTTTCCAGGTATGAGATAACACTGGGGCAGCAGCCAATGAACAAACATCTGAGGCTCGACTGTGCACAGGATTGTGGAGCCTAGCATACAGGTCATTGAACTCGCGAAATTTTCTTCTCCCTAGTTGTATCTCTGGTCTCAACAAACCGATCTTATAAAGGACCTTAATATGTACTTAATATATAATCAACGTTTCTAGGTTACTTCATGTGACAATCTGTTTCTTACGCCATATTGAGTTATGAAGTGAACTCATATAGGTCGCAACCTACGTATAACTCACGAAGACCATAAATTTTTTTTCTTCTCTTACAAGAAAAATCGTTTGTAATTCTACAAATAATTTTCTTGTAAAATCTGCAAGACGTTTATTTGTAATATTACAAATCATAGTATTGTATTGTAACTGGCATGATTGAGAAGCGTACATGCAGAAGATTACTTTTTTTTTCTTAAAGAAAACAAATGTGATAAATTAATTGCTGAGAATCATTAAAAATATTTTCAAAATATAATTTACACAAAAAATCCACTTTGCCAGCACGGGGATAAGAACCCCCCTCCCCCTTTTCACAATCCTTGTAACATTAGCTGGCAACCTTAACCACAAGACCAACTTGACTTGTCTTAAAATTTATTTTTATATTAAACTTAGATGCAGGTACATACAAATTATTAATAAAGTTATTTGGTTAATAGGGATAGGTATATTTATTTCATTTTAAGAGTTCTGTTGTTGAGTTAAGAGATTTGGACGGCTCTTAATAACAATGTATTGAGAGTCAATTTAATAGTTCTATGTAGCTAGGAAACATTAACAGTTAATGAATAATACGGTTACGTTTTATTCAAATTGTAGTTTTATTACGAATATTTGAGTTGTTTTAAGTGTTTTACGTTATCCAAACTTGCAATACATTTCTTCTTGCATGCAGCTACGCTTTACAACACATTATTTTTTTGCACAAACACCTCAATATGGCTTTACGTTGTTGAGTTGCTGTAATTTTGCTGAAGCTCGTGGATACGGGTCAGTATAGTACAAACCTTTCTTGGGGTATATTACAAATACGGTCCTTGTAGTTTTACAAGCGAGTAGTTTTACAAGAGAAATCTTTGCACTCTTACAAGCATTTGTAAAATTACAAAGAATTTTTTTTAGTAAAAATTACAACTTTTAGTTCCTCGATGAAGGATTGAGGTGGAAATGGAGGAACGACGGAATTAAATGGCGGAAGGAATGGGAGTACCTGGAAAAAAATTTACTGGCACGGCAACGTCCAAAATTCTTCCTAAACACGAAACTCCGGTAATTTCTCCTGGAAGATATTCAGTAATATGCATACTCTTGTATGTACAAAACAGTTTGTTTTATAACTCTGAGTAACATTTTTGACGTGAATACGTCTTTAAATCGGCAACCATAGTAGGAGGCAATCCAGAAAATCCGATGATAACAAAATCGAATATGTTACGTTGAGTGAGGAATTCGAAGCATCGCGCTCATAAATGAGTCGACGGGGGGGTCTCAATTTTGAGTTCATTTCGCCGCGTCTCATAACTGCCGCGTAGTATAACTTCTGTCTAGGGGCAGTTACGACGCTTGTTTAGATTTCAATAGACAGCTCTCGTCTAGATCAATCGATTACTTGTATAAAAACATTTGTGCGGCGTGGTTACGGTGAAATTGTATGCGTTCAATGTAAAAAAATTAAGAAAACTTGACACAATTTCGGCCTATACTCGTGAAAAAGCCAAGTCGAAATACGTAAATCGTATATGGTTGGAAAGAGCGTCTTAAGAGCAATCCAGCGATACCCATAAAACCCCATATGATCGAGTGAAGCGATGTCAGGGACAAACGGTGCAAAACAAACGGCCGTGTCCTCAACGCAGCCACACTCCATTTTTTTTTGTAGATTTTACTGACCTTTGTAAAAATACAATGCTACCATTTGCATAACTTTTGCCCTTTGTAATGCTACAAAGGCCATATCTGGTATGCATCTACATGAACGTTTGTACTGGCCAGGCATCACTTAAGTTGCCAGGTCAGAATATATCTTCAAACAGGCGGACAAGTATGTTTTCGAATGACGTACTGTTCACCAATAGAGACCCTGAAATTTCGCGTATTCATTTGAGGACAAGCTAAACTGCATTCGCGCGTGATAATGTGCTTGTGCTTCCATTGCACCATAGTTAAGGATAGGAAAATTTCACCGATTCATTTCAAGACATGATAGACGTCAAACACGTGTACACTGAAGTCACTTTTCAATTTCATCACAGTTCATTAGACACGCCCTGGACGACTCTGAGCCAATAGCAGACTAGCAAGGAAAACAAGTAGCGAGTGCCATACTGCCAGGTGTGTAGTAACACTGTAATTCCACAGTAGATTGGAGAAGTTTGTACTGCTCACAACATTGTATTGAGTATTGAGAACCGACGAGGGTGAAACTAGGTGAGTAGGGAGCAGCACTGGAATGCAAGGGGCTGGAGGGGGGACGGGAGATCCTCGAGAAAACCCCGCATACCAGTGGCATCATTCCCAAGTGCAATAATTCGGGAGCAACCCCTCCGGGAATCGAGCCTAGCTCGCTTTGTCGTGAGGCGAGTGCTCTATCCGCTGAACCACTGCGGCCCCTTACATTTCACAGAACCCTGAGACTTTGCTTAGAAAGAAAAACTCGACTCATTTAACAGCGTGTATTAAAAACCAATAAAATCTCTCAAATACGTAAGCAATAACATGTCCACCCATACCACGTCTCTGGTTTAACCTGTTCTGCAACATGATATAATCTGGGCCATGGGTGGGAAAGATGACTTCCGTTTTGCATCTGTATACAACTAAGTAGAAACCTGTTTACATATTTGAATTTATTTGATGGCAGTGATAATTACTAGAGGACGGCTATTCCGACTGCATAATTGGTTTAAAACTGAGGCGTGCTATTGAAGGAATAAGGGTCTATGTTACAACCTGACACGTTATTCCAGATAGCGTGTAGGCTTGCGGTAAGCTTGTCATTTGACTTCAATTCGCCTTGACGAAAGTCAGCTTGATTCAAACTTGTATGCTTGCACAGTAGGCTTGATGCAAGCTCACAGCCTTGTCATGACAAACTTGATTCAAGTTTGGCTCAAGCTGATAATGTTAATTGGTGATACGTAGAGACTTGAAGAATTCGCGGATTCATCTCGGGACAAGCTAGAATTCAAAACACGTGAGTTCATATAACTTTAGCCATAGTTCCACATGGTGTTTGACACCTCCTCGTGAACGCTGGCCTAATCGTCGCTTTCCACTGAGATAGCAGACAACCAATGAACAGTTAAAATTTGTATATTTGTACATAAGAGTGTGGAGTCTAGCCTGCAGGTCATTGAACTCGCGAATTTGCCAGGTCTCTAGTGATACGTCATATACCTCTTTACATTCCACTCGTAATAAAGGATTTGGGCACTACTCAGTGTAGGTATTGCAGATTCGTGCCAAGAAATATAAAGCTTGTATTTGACTTCTATGTAAAACTTGTATGGTCTAAACCTACTTTGCATGCCAGCATCTTTACAAATCGCACAGTAGTCACAAATTAAAGACTAACAAAAGCTTTATTTAAACCCATTTGATCGTCTAATGGTGATCGAGCATGGCGTCTCAGGATTGTTAGTAAATACCCACCAGCTATTTGGCTTGAGAAATAAAATCACCCGTACTCAGATATTTTACAATTCCTTCTAACACCCTTAATAGTAACAATGACAGGGGTTACGTTTGCAGATAGGTAAATTATAAAAATTGCGTTCACGGCCTCCACTATATAGAAATATGACGAAAATGGAATGCTAGTGATAAAATTCTGTCCTGCGATATATAACGTGCACAATTTGGCATTACTCTAGGGCACTGTGTATCCGATTACTATAGATTTTATTTTCAGTACCTGATTTGTGAGCGAAAAATAGTAGGCCTATCTAAAAAATCGAAGATGAACTCATTGAAAGAAAAAAAAAAGTCATATGAGACTTCAACCGTGAATGCTAGCGTAATAAAAACATGTTTAAACGGCATGGTTCATTGCATATATTTTATTTTTTAGTTATAACATTTCACATAGTCAATACACACCTATTGTGTTGGCAATGCCTAGTAACAAATAGTTATTATGTAAAATATTATTACACTATTTCGTACGGATACCTGGTAGACTGAAGTTGGCTTAACCCGCCGGTTCCGCAGGCCCATTTTCTCGTGTCAAATATATTCAAAACAGCGATACGTCACAGACTGCCCCAGCAGACTTAAACTCGATTGGAATTGTTTAAAAAATAATTAGGAGTTAAGTCTCTAAACAAAGCGACGTCAACAACAGAACACATGTTATATGTAGAGACCTGGAGATATCGCGGTTTCCTTTTGGGACGAGTTAGAATTCAAAACTGCGGTATTTTTGTCACCTCCTGGAGAACGCTGGCCTAATAGTCGCCTTCCACTGTGGCAGCAGACAACCGATGTGCAGTTGATATCGGCATATTCGTAAATAAGACTGCAAGTGAGTGAAAAGATTTGGGCAGCCCTTTAACAGCGAGGTCTTGAGAGCCGAAATAAGACTGCGGATGCTAGCCTGCAGGCCATTGAACTCCCGAATTTTTCCGGTCTTCAGTTATAAGATATTTTAAAGTGTTCGTGCAGTATGAAGTGTAATTAAAACTTTACATGAGTCATCAAACACTGGCTGTAGTTAAGCAAACTTGAAAATAAAATCATCATATTAATATAGGCGAAAGAAGTAAGTTAGCACTTCATTAAAAGGAAACAATAAAACCATACAATTTACGCTAGTCTGGGATAATAAAGAATAATGCAGTTTTTTTTATTCATTCTCTTAAGGTAATTAGTGCATGAAAGCAGTATATATATATATATATATATATATATAATATATATATATATATATATATATATATATATATATTTGTTATAACTTGTTTCACAGCGGATTTTTCGAAATGTTTGGCTCGACAAGACGTAAATAACAACTTTCGGCGCCTTCTTACAATGTTACAAATTCAATATGGAGCACTAATTGCAGATAAGAAAACAAAAATTCTTTCTTTTCTTCCATCAGTTGCTCCGAGAATAAAGACAACAGTGGATATATAGCAACGTAAGAAGGTGCCAAAATTTGTTATTTACGCCTTGTCGAGCCAAAAATTTCGAAAGACACTTTGGTAAACTGGTTATGACAACAATGATATAAATATACTGCTTCCATGCGCCAATGGCCCTAATAGCAGCCCCAGATCCATTCTCGCACGCACTCGCCCACTACTGTCGCAATTGCGCCCGTCGGTCCGACCGAATTTCGGTAGCGGCATTTTTTATTTTTTTTTCGAGTCCGTAAAGCTGCTCCGGGGAACTCTGGAATCGTATCAGCTACGGTTGGCCGGCTGGATTCCGGGAGCCCGCGGGGAATGCCAGTCAGAGACCTCTGTCAGGCGCAGAGTTACACGAAGCGGCAAGTGCCACACGGAAGGAGTCCCGCGCAGTTTCTCGGCGTCACCAGGACGCAGGGGAAACACCCGCAACCCGCAATACCGCGTTCTGCGCATGCGCGTGAGAAAAAGGATAACAAGAAGAGGGGGGGGGGGGGGTCGCCGGCTATTCAGATGTGTCCCTCACCGCGCATCATGGCGGTCGAGCGCCGACAAGCTAACTGTACTATAGGATATTCACGGTAAAATCAGCACTTTTGAAAGCCCTGCTTAACATCTACTTGTATGCACGTTAGGTGTATTCTTCCGCCGTATGTAAGATTAACATTTTCATGGGCCTCATCGCTTTATTCATGCGTCGGTCAAGTGAAACTGTGCAATTATAATAAAAGAAAAACTAACACAAATCTGCTCATTTTTACATTTCGATGCATTAAAAAAAAAAAAAAAAAAAACAAGACAGCGAAAGAAATAATTTAAATTATTAAAAATTGTTACCTAACCATTTTCATTCGACGTTGAAATACGTAACTATTTCCCATCCGTCGTTACCAACTTTACTGGGCGCATGTCACTCAGTGCGCCCGTTAAAATATATGAAGGCAGGAGCAGAGACTTTTTTCTGAGGTCAATTTCAAAAGTGCTCACTTTATCGTGAACAGCCTTTAAGACTGTCCCCTGTTTGAGAATCTGGTAAAGGGAAGTTCATGTTAATGAAATTCGGTTTTTTTATGCCAATTTCGAAGATGTGAACTTGAAAGAAATAAAAATATAACTGCGATAAATTATACTCTCAAGTTTTGTAATGAGGCGAATATAAAAATTAGTTTTGCAGTACTTGTTTTTTTTTTATTATTAAAATTTTTGATCTTCCCAGGTAACAGACTATACCTACATTAATGTTGCAAAAGGTTTCGATAGCAAATAAGCACGCATTTGTCTACTCAAAAAAAAAATCCCTGGTGTCATATATGTATCTTTAACAGGAACACCAAAAAACCGAATTTCATTTAGAGTTGGATGGACCCCCGCATTTTTTTTTTTTTTTTCGTTAAATCGTTGTGCGAATACGCATACCTCGGTAAATAAATGTTCTGCAAATACGACTTTTTGTTAGAAAAGATAAAAAAAACAATCCTATATGCCCCTATTTTTCTTTACTTTAGTCATGTTAGTGTATTCTTGGAGAAGAAAAATTCGCGAAAATGGTCAAATATCGCATTTTTAAAGCTTGCCTAAGCAGTTTCCTTAAACGGCAAGAGAAAAGTACAAAGATACGGGCGTAGTTTAATCCGTGGGCTTTCATAGCGTGTAATAAAACCCCACTGTTACAGATCTAATTTGCACAGCACAGCGACGGATAACACTGCACGCCTTGAGCGTAGGAGCGATGAGGCAGTGGGCGGCGCGGGTTAGTGTCGCCCGTATCGCTGCTAGGCGCAAGGCGTGCAGTGTTTCCGTCGTGACGCTGTACTGGAAACCCCCGCAGCGACCTTGAAGAAGTTGGCGCGGAGTCGTATCTCTTTCATTCGCGAGATTAGCACACACACAAACAAACATTTCTTTTTTTTTTTTTTTTTTACGACGAAGGCTGTTTTGCCATCCCCCTCCCATGTTTCTCCCCCTCAATTCACCATTCATTTACACACGTCTTCTACCCGAACCACCCACAGCGCACGAAATGACAGCTGTTCACAAAAAAAAAAAAAACAGTTCCTGAATTGATAGCTTTTAAACGACACCCCCACCCCCCTAAACAATGAAAAATAGATGTTCACGCTTAAAAAAAAGAACTGAAAAATTCGCAAATTGCATTTGATCATTCTTTTTTAATGTTACAATAGAACACCTTTGGCATGCTTATTGCATCAGCAACGGTCGTTAAATAAACATAAATAAATTGGCAACTATAGCGTTGCACAACAAGGGTAAACCCTTTATAATTAGATACCTGAAGAATTCGCGGATTCTTTTTTCGACGAGCTAGAATTCGAAACACGTGCATTTACATAACTTTAGCCATCGGTCTGCAAGGTGTTTGACACCTCCTTGAGAACGCATGCCCAATCGTCGCACTGCACTATGACAGAAGCCAACTAATGTGCAGTTCATATCGGCACGTTTGCACATAAAACGGCAGAGTCTACCCTGCAGGTCATTCAACTCGCGAATTTTTCAGGTCTCTATTTATAATCCATTCGCGGTTACTTCACACTTTTCTGAAGCTCTGCTTAAAGTTCTACTTCCAGGATATTCCTCCGCCTCGTGCAAACTAAGCTTAACTAAATCTATAAAATTACACTCAAGGACGCTGCACCGAATTCGCGCGCACTCAGTTGCAATGATAGTTTGCATAAAAACTATTTCTTACTAGGTGCTACCAACACACATGTTTTCTCACTGTTTTTATTCGTATTTATTAGAAATTAAATATAAAAATTTATATATAAAATATAGTTAAAACGTTAATTTAAACGAAATATTACTTGTTTTTATGTTAACAGATGTGCAAAACACTTGTGATACATGGCATATTTAAGAAATAACAAAACGCGTCGTACCTGGGGTGATATTTTCAAAGGTTAGATTCAAAGAGTGTGAAGAAACTACGAATAGAGTATGACTAGAGCCTTGAGTATTTCGCGAATCCATTCTGTGGCGAAGTAACCTTCAAACACTTGTTCTTTTTTCCTGCCACTATGATTGGACAGCAGTTGTTTATATACGACACGTTCAACTGTGAACCTGTAGTAAAGCAGGAAGCAGTAGTGCGAGTGGGCTTTGAACAGTCCTGCACGAAGGCCTCACTTGATCGCAAGCAACCAATAAGCAGACGGTAGTGCCTCGAGTGTATAGAGGGCTGCCCAGCCTGGCTTACTGCCAATTCAATACGTGAAATACTCGGGGCTCTAACTATAACACATTATAAATAGTATACTTGTTCTCGTATTGCATGCTGCAAAATAGTTAAAACCATGGTCGGTGCTGTACAATCTCAGAAGCTAGTGTCAATACAGATAAAGATTGTTCACGATAAAAAGAGCACTTTTGAAATCAACCTTAGAAAACAGTCACTGCCCCTACCTACATTTATTTTAACGTGCGCGCTGTGTGACTTGTGCCCGGTAAAATTGGTAACGCTGGATGGAAAGTAGTCCCATATCTTAACGTCAGTTGAAAAGTAATAGGTAACCATTTGCAATAATTTAAATTGTTTCTTTCTCTCTCTCTGTTTTTTGAATGCATCGAATTGTAAAAAAATAGCCGACTTGAAAAAAAATATTTACATTTCTAATCATGTCACATTTTCACATGATCGGCGCATGGATAAAGTGATGAGGCTCATGGCAATGCTAATTTTACATAAGGCGGAGTAATACACAACGTTGCTATGGCCTGCCCTGAGGGGATCAGGTCACGCGCTTATTAAAGGGACGGCAGTAGCTAGAGGAAAGAGCACTCAGTTTTACGAAACACTACTTTTATTCAAGTCACAACTCTTACACAAAGAACACAAAGATCGCCCAGGGGCGTTACTCCAAGAAACCAAGATTCGTACAAAAAGACTCTTCGTGGCAAGCGAAACCAGTGAAGCTAGCGTAAGACTCATCTGCGTGCTCCAACTCAGAAGGAGTCCAATAATGCCAGCGTCTATCCCTGCGTCTCCACAACCTCGTGCGCCCTGGCGGGAGTCGTAATTACCTCGAGACTGCCTCGTGGTCGGCAACGGGAAGACACCCCTCGACGGCGGCTGCGGATGTCGTCGATCTCGGACCTACGGCCTGGTGATCCTCCTTCAACGGCGTCGCTCGATCGGCTGGATCAAAGATGGCCGCGAGCCGCCATTGCACCAGTCTTATATAGTCGTGGCTCCGACCTCGTTACATTCCCCCCCTGGAGAATGTTGCCTAAACAGCTGGGCTGACCAGTCGAGGTCGTGCAGCCCCGCGCGCTGGCATGTCTCCTGCCAGCACCAGCAGCTGGTGATCACGCCAACGTGCTTGGAAGTAAATCTTCAGCAGGGCTTTTAAAAGTGCTCATTTTACCGTGAACAATCTACAGAGTGTTTTTCTAGGTTGTTTGGAACTGGCTGCCGCTGGCACTGGGATACTGCCAGAGCCATGACCGAAATGAATTTTCTTTCATAGGTTCCAATGTATAAGTTATTACAAAGAATTCGTAATTTCTCGTCAGACAAAAATTCTCCCCTTTCGCAACACTCGTAACAAAAAAGTAAATGCTTAAGTTAGAGGGTTAACAACCATTTTGTGGAGAGCTTCTGAAGATGGGCGTCTGGGTGGCTGTGATACCTAAATAAAGGATGTTCACGGTGAAATAAACATTTTCGAAATCAACCTTTGAAAAATGTCACTGCCCATACCTGCATATATATATATATATATATATATATATATATATATATATATATATATATATATATATATATATATATATAAACAGGCACGCTATAACGCGTCCAGTTAAGTTGGTAACCACGGATAGAAATTAGTTCCATGTCCTAAAGTTAAATTACAAGTGTTAAGTAAACATTTATGAATGCCGAAATATTTTGTTTTACTTTTTATCATTTTGATACCTATAGGTGTAAAAATTAAAAACATTTGTAAAATATTTACTTTTCTAAAACTTTTACAGTTGCCGTTGAGTGACGTACGAATAAAATTATCAGGCCCATGGTTACGTTAATTGTACATATAGTGGAAGAATACACAATGTGCACACAAGTAGAGCTTAAGCAGGGCTTTCAAAAGTGCTCATTTTACTATGAACAGCCTATAGTGACACGTAATAAGGATATCGTAAGCGGCAGCAAAGGAATAGATTGACCAGGGAAATGGAAGCACCTTGAGAAAGATATTCATCTGGTTCCTTACAAAAAATATTAAACCGGCACTATTATAATTAAGCTAATGAATCGCATAGGTTCCAGCACTCGTAGGTACGCCTGGCAGCCTATTTCCGGTTTTGCGACGTTCCTTACCGTGAGTACACTCTACGATATTGTTCAACTTTTGCAATTACTCGAGGTAAATTAATAGTAACTCCGCGGATCCAACTAAAGGTTAATCACAAGCATACATCCACATTAAACAGTTTTTAATACCTGTGTGATTGCTTTAATAATTATTATTAATTGCAAAAATTTTACAATGATTCTTTCAAAGATTTACTGCACTGAGAGAAACGTCTGCTTCATTGTTACACCCGACAAAATATTTGTTTGTATAGGGGCGAAAAATTTTTGTTAACCCAACAAAATTAAGTAAACAAAAAACAAAACAAAACCTCTGTGTTGGGTCAAAATAAATTATTGTATCAAAAAAATATTTAGTAGAAGCAAATGTGTGTGTATATATGTAATTATTTATTTGGCCACTCACTTGATTGCCTTCGTTTGAAAATACAACCCGAGAGTTTGTATTTTTTGTGAAAATTAGGATTATAGGTTTTTGTTAGTGTATTTAGTAGCGCTTCATAACGGCATAATGAATCTAATGAAACATGTTTAAATGGAAACTAAAATATAAAGCTGTAAAATTCTAAATATTTTGGTACGTCCATTGACCAGTATTTTTAGTGTATGTATTAAAAAAAACAATTCGAATGGTATCAGCAGTCACTTAAGGAGAGGTTTCTTTGGCGTATCGCTTGGGTGCAAAGTCTTTAGGATCGCATTTCGGCTGAGTTTCATTCTTTTTATTTTTTTATTAATCGGAACTGTAAACGTATATAAAGCCACGCAAATCTTCGGTTGCAATAACCAAGTCTCAGTTTCAGACAGCCAAATAAGAACCACAAAATAATTGGTTTCTACAACAAAATATTTAACTGCGCCTGTGCGACCAATTAATTATGTTGCACCAGACAAACTTTGTTTCGTGCAACAAAAACCTGCTTTCTCAGTGTGCTAGAAATCACTTTACGCATTGATATATCAGTATGCGTTAATATATTTCCCCCCTCCCCCCCCCCACAATTTTCTAATCGAACATTGGTTTTTGACGTTGACGAATTAGATAGAAATGAAGCTATCGGAAACGACAAAACAGTAGGCCTAGTATGTTAAAACAAAATCGAAAGTACTATCAACTAATATAAATGTGAAAGAGCAGGCGAATGTTTATTTGGTTTGGGTAAATGGAACCATTAATTATGCCAAATCTAGTTATAATTTTGTATGGCGATATTTTTCTTTAGCAGCGAGTTTCCAGCTATACTCCACAAACGAAATTGTGACACAGAATGATGAAAATTTGTCTTCAAAACAGACATTTATAAAAAAATTTAAATACCTTTGTTGTGTGCGTTTTTTTTAACTAACTAATATTGGGCTGTTTATAATCACCAGAGATCAGAGCATTTTCGGAAATTATTCAGCGATAAAACTGATTTAAAGCACACTTGTTTTGTTTTGTATCCCTGTCTTGACTTACCAAAGTTCTTAACATACATCCCACATAAATGTGAGTCAGTAATAAAGCCATTGCCACCAAGGAAAATTGCTTCTCTTTTTGACAGCAGCTAGTTAAAAAGTTACAGCATGTAAAGGCCTATTCATAACTAGAAAATGATTAATTTATGTATATGAGTGAAGGGAGTGAGTGAAGATTTTCGGGCAGCTCTTAACGTCGAGGTCTTGAGAGCCGATGCGGGTGAAACGAGATGATTATGGAACAGCGGCGGAATGAGGAAAACGGGAGATCCCGGAGAAAACACTCGCCGACCAGCGGCATCGTCCGTCACGATTCCCACATGCGAAAATCCGGAGGGGGGGGGGGTGACTTCGTCGGTAATTGAGCCCAGTTAGCCTTGGTGGGAGGCGAGCAGTCTGACCACCATACAATCGCGGCCCCGTGGATAACGAACTGCTGATTTCACGCTAACTGTACCCAAAAATATATATTATTTACTCATTCGCAACCTTATAAAAAAAATTCACGTGAAGAAGGGCCTTCAAAGGTTACATCAACTTCGAAGTTGACTGATTGACTAACGTACAAAGCTATTCAGTGAAATACTTTTTTTTAAATAAGTGTTCGAATTATATTGTTTTACTCTCATAAACTTAATTCGAAATAAATTTTAGGCGCAAGTCGATGGCTTCTTCAGTCGAATGCAAGTTGGTCGGCTTGTGCACGGTGAAACTGACCCGTAGAAGTATGTTTCCACTGATCGCATTTGCATATTAACAACGCCGGATCGCAACGCCAGTCTGTCCCGAAACAAACGGCGGGCATTTTGCGAAGGCAGAACGATAAACAAACGTCGAAATTCCTCTCGCGAACCGTTAAATTAACTCCCACATGCGTGTGCAAAACGCTGGACGGAAAATCGTAAGATATGGTGAGGGGGAGGGGGGGGGGGGAAGTCCTGATGATGAACTGCGGTTTCTGTTTTTCTGCACTTCTGGTCGCAGCGGGGAGGAAGATGACGTATGCGGGGCGCAGCGTTTTAATGGCTTCATCCGGAGTCATTGAAAGGGTACAGGATGAGTTAGGCCACGGCGTGGCTGGTGTATTGAACACGCATGCGCGCGTGGATCGTATTGTATGATGCTGAGAAAAGGTCGGTGAAGGAGTGGGGTGAAGGTGAATATAGGGAGTAATTGTGATAATTTCTTACTTTGCGATCCCCCCTCCCCCCTCCCTTCAAGCGAATTGCGTGACGAAGAGAACAAGAAATTTGCAAGCTTGAAGGAAACGGTTGAGTTAGGTACTCGCGTCACGTCTTCGGGGCCCCGCACCAAGACTCGTCAATTCTCGGTCCTTATCGGGGCTGTTAACCGGAACGGTTCGGCCTGTCGTGATTGGTTGTTCGAGGGCGCGCGAGCATCCGGGCGAGCCCGTTCTCACCGGCGCCAAGGCATCGCAGGACGTAAATCGCCGCCGTTGCAACTGCGTCGGGCGCGCTCCGATTACAAGTACGTAACTGTACGTTATGGCTTCGTCTATGTACGTCCGCCGTGAGCCAGGTAGAACCGACCAGACAGAAGCAGAAATAGCCTGATTTCATATGATTTTGATTCATGCTTTGATTTATTTCCAGAGGGTATCCTGGGAAAAGACATACAGTAGTAGCAGATGCAAAATAAACTCTTATTTGTTTACACTGAACAACATTTCGTTCGCTCATATATATATATATACTATTTTAGAATATGTGGCATCGTAAAAACGTCTTAGTCACTACTGGTATTTATTTCGTTGTTTGTTGTCTGTAGATAAACCGGGTAATTTGGTTGCGTTCGCTCGAATTGACAGCTCGAAAGTTTGTCTATAAATTCTGAGACAATTAGGATGGTAACAGAGATTGTTAGAGTATTTAATGATGCTTAATAATAATATAAATAATCCCAACAAGTTCAACAGCAAATAAGAAGTAAAGTTGTAAAACCTTGTTATTCGTATTTTTTTATGTGCATGTCCTGCACTAACGAATGCTGTATTTAAAAACACTTCTAAATCTCTAGTATCATTCACGTTACCAGAGGCTGCCAAGGCGTAGCAGCGTTCGGTCGCAAAAATTCTTGTTCGAAACTCGATTGTGATTTCATTCGTATAAATCTTTAGATGCATCGTTCAAACCAGACGTTTTTTGGGAAAAACCAAATAACAGAAACAAAAAATTTAATTACTCCTATACTAACTATTAATATGGTTGTGCCGACCAAACTTTGTTTCATTCGGCAAAACACTTTTCTCAACGTAAATATACAGAAGTGGGGAATAACACCGAAAACAGACACTAAAGAAAAGCAACAGGAAAGGTATTTTAATTCACAATTCCAGATTCACTTAAAATAACAGGTCTTGTGAAAATTTGCTTGAAAAGAAAGGGCAACGATGGCAAATTATGCTTCTAAAACAGAAGGGAAAGTGATTATAATACAGAAAGTGAAAACTCACAAAAAAACTCTGCAAAATAAATAATTTAAAGGAAACTAGAAGACAAAAACACAAGCGAAAGTATGCACGTGAGAAAGATAAAAATATACATGTGTAATTAAAATAAAGCCGGGTTTTTTTCTCTCCATTTTATTTGAAGGGAGGGTGAATCATATGAAACGAAAAATAATTATGAAATAATTACCTTAAAACAATAATGTTTAGCACTTTGAGGTCGGCACACATTTGCTAGCTTTAAATACAAACTAGACGTTAGTCACCTATATCCATACCGCTGCAAGGACACCGTGTTCTATTAGTCCCTAACTGGTCAAAACGACACCAGTCTTTCCGTATTGGCTGGCTGTCAACCAATGGAGTGCAGAGTTTACCGTTTTCCAATCAAATGTTCTTTCGTATCTAACAGGATGGACATCCCATCGTGTTGATTTCTCTAACTATACAACTATACGGAGTTCGATGTTGCAGATGTTGTATTAGGTCCAATTTAAAATCCTTATGAAATTGTGAATTTATATATGATTATACCCGGACCAGTTTTGTTTTTTATGTGGAACGAAATACTTATTCAAGAACATTTTGCCCGAACTACACTCGAGTATAGTCCTCAAAATTTTCACTTCGGGAAGCGTTACATTTCACATTAATACACAAAATCGACGGGAGCTACTGATTTTAGGGGATCCCCAACGCGAGGTAGTCGACTACTAGATGTTCATGCGAATAATTTACGAGGATTCATCAGAGTTGGAAGTAATATTATTGCCTGAAAGAATACATTGACTGTACTCTTCCAAACAAAAATTAATTACCAATGCCGTGTTCCAATTGGTCAGCAAAATTGTCACATGAGCGAATTTTATATGCAACGCGGATTACCTGTGTTTGTAATCTGTGTTGCGTGTTTTGTCAACTATTAACACATTGAGGTCTGCACACATTTACTGGAAGTGAGCCACCTATTCTTTTTACTATTGCAAGAACACCGGTTGTGTTGGTATCTGTGTTAGAACTCACCATCGTCCTATTGGCCCATACCACATCGGACACTACCCTGTACTCTACGGCGTTCATTATTGGCCGGTAATCAACCAATGGAGAGCCGAGCTGATGCTCACCCAATAACATGTCATTTATAGTGTAAAAGAATTAAATATCAATCAGGTCCCTTTGAGTGGCTATAAAAAATAAGGAAATTCTATCGTTAGCAACATCATTTTGTTACTGCGCTGTCGTGTTCTTGTGAGGTCGTACTGTACACTAGCCGAAGAAAGACTGCACATCCATGTGAGTTCTGTTCTTAACAATAATTAAATTTTCAAATTATCACAGTCTAACACCCCCCCCCCCCCCCCCGAGAGTTTGTAAAGATAAACCTCGTGTCTTCATAAAACCATATTTAAAGTATTTTTTAACATGCTACATCATTAAAACTGTAAAAAAATAAGAGGTTTCCTGATACTAACCAGTAGTCAGAGGATTAAAATAATACGCATTTCATGAACATTTCAACAACTTAATTAAAGCATGACACGCATGAGTGGCAACTAAACATCACCAAGTACGGGACTCGAACCCTGGACCTCTCACATGCGAGCTCAGCATGTTACCGTTACGTCACTTAGCTCGACGTTAATGCGCTCTTTGGAACATATAACAAAGTATAATATGTGGCACACACGACAATATATGCACACTTCACCTCACTGAAAGTCAATTTTCTGGAAACATTAACTTGTAACAATTTTTATTCACAAGAAAGGAATGATGTAAACGATGCTCTTAAGAATGTCGGCCACGAATGAATTCGTAACCTGATGCAAAGAAACGAACACGGACAAATATGGCGTCGTGGCCAGACAGAAGCCGGCCACTTGGAATGTGCCAGCCAGAGCGCACGCGCAGGATATAGTAGATGTAATTTTGCAGTCGCAGCAAAATGTTGTAACTGTGAATACCGTTAATGCTATTTTTGCCAGCTTAATGTTCTGGCGGCAGCCAATAAATATATTGTTAATAAACAAATATGTTAGCACCAATAGCGCTGGAACTTGCCAATCTGCGCGTTATTGGGCGCCATGCTCTGTTTTTAACCAGCAACTGAATTTCGCCTTGCAAAGCATCCATCGGTTTGTAGCCAGTAACAAATCTTTTCTTTCTGTGTATTGAAAGATCTTATCACCCACCAAATTTGAATATAAATATTGAGTACAGATCCAAATAGGACTACCTTAACCACACAACCGCCATTGGCAACTACGAATATATCAAAATATCGCATCAACATAAAATGTCAAAGCTTATTCTCTCAACAATTCTGCACCGTTTCACAAATATGGAACAAATTTGGCATGGATACCCTTCAGAACCCAACTTAAAATACTATAGAGGCCAAAATCCCCCCCCCTTTTTTTTAAAACTGGGCCGCAAAGCCCTAAAACGCGAACCCGGTTGTGTTTCTCCGGACTCCCAGTGAGTCCGAAGACTCTAAAAAACGGGGTCGTGTATATCGTATTGCCCTCTCATATCCGATTATAACCTGAGTTCATCTAGTATTAAGTATTTCTTTTAACTCTCCGTGTTTGATTCAGCTGTGTATCGTTTGGATTGCAACTTGCCGCATTGTAGACAAAGATAAGGAAACTTGTTCCTTCTTTCTGTAGTACATATTCTATATTATTCAATAATATTATACTATACTATATTATAGTATATTATATTATTCTATATTGTTATATATTCTGTATTATTATATATTCTATATTATTATGTATTATTTTATTCTATGTTATTATATATTCTATATAATAGTTCTCTATATTATTATATATTATTTTATTCTATATTATTATATATTATTTTATTCTATATTATTATATATTGCATATTCAATATTACATTTTTTCTATATTTCATATTTCTATATTACAAACCAAAGAAGACAAATCAAACTGGAACAATAAACGCTGACGTAAGATGCGTACATAAAACGGCGGACCTCTAGATCAATCGCAAACGCCAGCTTAACGCGCTAAGCAGCTTTCCGCAGCCCCGAGAGACGGCGATAACTTAGCGGTCCACTAATACGTTTCCTCGCCGATAGGGAATAATACGGCAGCTATAAATTAAGCTGCAGGAACGTTAAAGGCTGGCTTTAACGCCCGGTAAGACAAGCTGTGCACGAAAGCGAGTTGACCCCCTGTTCACATCGGCACCCAGCAGGGGGCGACTAAAAGGGACGCCGCAATCGCGCGGCCATTTTAAGGCGATTGATTCGTCTACCTCGCACTTTAATTGCGTTGCAACAGGTCTTAAATATCTTTTTAAGGAACTACTCAACGTACCTCCATTATGTTTACATTCTTTCTCTCTCTCTCTCTCTTTCTCTTTATATATGTACACACACCAGAAGAGGATGGATGGAAAGTTTCTTCTAAAACATCGCGCTTGCAAGAAATATTATTTTAGTACCTTGCAACATTTTTATAAATTGCTTTTACAGATTGTTGTTATCTTAAAAACGTAATATCCGGACACGAGCGAAATCACAATGGGAGCCTGCATTAAACTTTGCAATATGCTGTCCACGGTAAAATGAGCACTTTTGATAGCCCTGCTTAAGATCCGCTTGTGTGCCCGTTGTGTATTCTTCCGCCTTATGTAAAATTAACACTGCCATGGGCCTTATCACTTTATTCATGCGTCGGTCGAGTGAAACTGTGAAATTATTATGAAAGTAAATATTTTACAAATGTGATCAATTTTACACTTCCCTGGATTAAAAAAAAAAAAAAAAAACAGGAAACGAAAGAAATAATCTAATGTATTACAAATTGTTGCCTAACACTTTTTTATTCGGCGTTAAGATATGTAACTACTTTCCATCCGTCGTTGCCAACTTTACTGGGCGCATGTCACGCAGTACACCAGTTAAAATATATGCAGGTGGGAGCAGAAAATTTTTTCTAAGGTTGATTTCAAAAGTGCTCCCTTTATCGTGAACAGCCTTTATATTACATCCGCAAATAAATCGATAGGGTTATCGCTTTAAGAGCAGTAGGTATCCGCGGCACGATGCAAAGAATTGCACGGGAAGGCTGGGGCCTTAATGGAGCGCGACGCTCCGCTGGACCGCCCAACAGGTGTGCGCTCGCAGGCTCCTAACGTCGCTCGTCCGGATTCCAATAGTTATCTTCCTGCTGGGGAATTGATTCGCTCCTCCCTTCCCATCGCGGCTTCCACTCCTTTTTTCTATCAGTGCTCGCTGCGGATGCAGCTTCGCTCAGAACAAGACTGTTTCAAGTTACACGTTGAGTTGAGCTGAGAGATTGTAACGTTGCAGATTTCGGGGTCCATTTACACTTAGTCGTAGTTATTATTATTATTATTATTTATTTAAGAAAGATTTTCCTCAAAACAGTGGTTTTCCTCCAACATAAGAATAAACTCGGAACAATTGTTTCGTGCAGAACTCGACATTATCTTCCCGAAATATTTCTCCATATATTTCGGTCTTGTGTGTCTTCCTCTTCTGCACCGAATGCTCTCATTGTTATCTGTACATTTTGGAGCCGAACAGTCATAGGTCGTGCTCTTCTTCTTCTTCCTACAACTTCCCATTCCTTTATAAGTTTCGGTATTCTAGTATCTTCCATTCTTCTTATTTTTATTATACATATTTAATATATATAAAATTAAATAGTACTTGCTTACGTTGTCGCTCCTTTTAATATAATTTCCTAATTACGCTTTATTACACGAACTAACACTATCATCTTTGGTTTATTTTAATAGTTACGCAGGGGCTCATTTGATTCTAAACAGTATTCAGTATTAATGATTGTTGTTTTTCATTTCTTCCTAGGCGGAATAAAGTAATTAAATGTTTATTAAACATAAAACTGCGCTGGTTGTCTCTCGTCTCGCCGTTGTTGGTTGGCTGAGAAATGTGTTATGGTCAGGCGACAGCCAATCAGAGGACTTGAGACAACAGTAAGTAAGGAAAACGTAAAAATTAGAAGAAATGTTTTCTTTAGAATAAATTCTCCCGCATTTAAAGATGGCCATGTGATATTTTAAATTTACAAAAACTGCAGATAAAAAATATGAATATTAATGGAATTTGCTTAAATATGTTTTAATTTGAACTGCTTAGTTAAGAAGAAATTTATAAGTAATTAATAAGTCAGAAGATATAAAAATGAATAGATAAATACAATTGTTGCAAGATGATTTCAACATTAAAGAATTATTAATGTAACACAAAGGATATTTATTTGTCTGTATTTGAGAAGAAATATAATTTGTCAAATGTTGTTGGAGAATAAGAAGGAGAAAATCAAATATTTAAGAATATTTAAATTGCAACTCTATGATTGTAACTGAAATGTGATAACCGGCGCCCAACGTGTGAAGTGTATTTTGATGAAACTGAAAAGTAACAAGATTTGGGCGGCTCTTAACAACGAGGTCCTGAGAGTCGATGAGGGTGTAGTGAGGTGAGAATGGAGCAGAGCCAGAATGCAAGGGCGGGGGAAACGGGAGATCGCAGAGAAAACCCGCCGACCAGCGGCATCGCCCGGCACGATTCCTACTTGCGAGAATCCCGGAGTGACCCGACCGGGGATTGAACCCGGTTCGCCTTGGTGGGAGGCGAGCAGGTTAACCGCTCAGACGCCGCGGCCCCTCAAGTCGCACGTTTATCCGGAAATGTTCCAGAGGGGCGACACTTAACAGTTCTGGTTTTGTCAGGTCATAGTCGCGTTGCCAACATCAAAACAAAATTGAAATTTATTCGTGATTTAAATGTGTAAACTCAGGAACAATTAAGTTACCTTTCCCCAATTCACCACAGTTAGGGTGATAGAAAAATTATTTCACTTGTAGCATACAGCAAATTGATACAACAATTTTGTGACTACACACGATCGTTGCCCAATAATTGTACTGCTCTACTTTATGTCTGTGCTTTGCCTGCTGTTACGTTTACCGAGACCGTTCATTTTCAGACTGGTTTGAGAGGACGTATAAATCGAGTAAACAAGGCGTTACCAGTTTTCTGTGTATAATTGTAAATAGTATTAGAAGTCAACTTTTGAAACCACGTATGCAAGATTTAACTGGATGAACAGGATAATTCTTCGAAAGCAACCGCCTAATAAAACATAAACTTTCGCGAATATAGATTCTTTAGATTCATTAATTTTTTTTTTTTTTCCGAATAAGTCCGGTTTACAGGGTATCAATAGCCAATTCCTGGATTCTTCATATTTCATTGTATTGTTACAATTTTCTCAAAGTCTGTGGGCTAAGCCAGTTTCATTAAGGGATGGAGGTCTTAATTTAAAAAAAAAAAGATTTGGTTATAATTTCCTAATTTTATTTACAGTAACTACAAACAACATTCTCTCGATTCACCATCTTAAAATAAATTGATATAAATTCTTGTTTGCAATTATTAACTTCAATCAATACAATTTATAATTGCCTCAACAAGTTAATGCAATTAAATCATTAGAAATCAGTCCTAATAGACAGTGTATCAAAACCTAATAAATTATAAATTGTGTGCATATTTTACAGTTCCAATATTTACAATAAAATCCGTATTAGATGTTCATTCAGTCCCACATTAGTTTAGTCCATTTCCCGCCAGTCCGCACTGTTCTAGAGTTAAGAGCTCTTAGAGAGTCCTCATGCACAGTAGCCTTCACTCGTCGGCTATCACGCCCTCTCGTCCATTCACACCACGAACACTTCGTCCGCCCTCGTCTCGCAATCTCCTGTCGTCGTCCGCACTTAACTTCACACCCCGCACTCAGCCAAATGGCCTCCGCCAAATACTGCTGGCAATCACAAAGGTATTTCTCTAAATCCCGCGTTATTGCTCCGTAAGTTCTAACTACCAGAATATCCTTGTTCGTCCTCTAAACTTGTCGGTTTCTCCAAAAGTTGAGGAGGAGGAAATGTGACGCCAGCCAGGTCTCGCCGCTGTCAATCATTCACCGGATATCATCCCCCCTCCCCCACCTCCGGAGAGTGGAGGATCGAAGTTGGTCACCTCCCACAGAGCCAGACAGCGCGTAACAGGAGCTTGCGTCCGTGATTCGTGGACAGTCAGGCACCTTAGACGCGTAACTGTTAAAATCATCCAAACCCTCAAGTGTATTTGAGCCAAAGTAATATTGAAACACAACAAGCCGGGACACTTTCTTTCGCGAAAATCGGGTGTCCATAACAATGTCGTGTCGGATCAAAAATCGTATAGCGAAATGTATGCTGCCAGGGTTTGCAGAAATATCCGTAAACCCAAGATGGCAGGAATCATCAGACCTCCCTTAAATGCCGCCAAAATTTATAAACTCAACCTCCCACCCTTTCGCCACAGCGAGTGCCCCCCGCACGGTGGCGTAGAGGTTAGATTTTTTTAAAAATTTTTTTATAAGTCCTACTTAGAAGTACAGCCATCCAGGGTGTTCAATTCTATCATGACTACTAAGATTTAACAAACAGTATATTAGCTATATAGATTCACAATTTTTTTTGTGGGAGAGTAACTGTTCGTCTGGGTGCCCGCAATTTAAGCTACAAATTATATTTCTATTCAGAAGCATTATTCACACTTCCTAGGAAGGTGGTGAGCTATTCTGCCCCGACCAAGACAGCTCCCCGACGGGTATCCTTTCGGCCACCCCCCGTTTCGCCGTCCCCTTCGGAACAGACCAGGGATCGGGATTCCCACGAATCCGCCCGCGCGACCAGACGCCGTCGGGCCCGCACGCAGCTAACTAGCCTTTCGGCCGGCCCGCCATGGCACCCAACGGTCGAATGGCCCCGCCCACGAACCCGAATGGCCCCCAGCCCCCTCCCTATCAGTACTATTATATTTTGCTCTTTTTATTTTTTTCTCCTCGCCCACCATTCTAGTTAGACTACGCTTCTCACGCCAAGGCGAACAGAGTTCGATTCCCGGCTGGGACGACCTGGATTTTCTCATTTGGGAATCGTGCTGGACCATGCCGCTGGTCGGAGGGATTTCTCGGTGATCTCCCGTTTCCCCCGCCTTTACGTTGCTGTACTGCTCCATACTCACCTCGCTTCGCCCTCATCGGCTCTCAAGATCTCGATGTTGCCCATATATCTTTCACTTACTTACTCGCTCAAGATGGCAGAATCATCAGCCCTTCCTCAAACGCAGCTCCACGAGGATAAAGCCCTTCGAAGATGTTCCCACATGTACTCAGGGGCACGGGCGATATGATTGAAATTACAGGAGGTTGGCCGGATGCCCTTTCCAGGTACACCGTCAAAAAGAAAATTCCTTAATTTTACGGAAAAGTGATGGTAAAATTTTACCAGAAGTGTCCGTAAACTCTCCGTAAAATAAAATTACGGACACATTGATTTTCGGATACGGACTTTCCGTAAATTTCACGGAACCTCTCCGTTAATTTCCAAGTTAGTTTTCTGTACTTTCCGTTTAAAATAAAAAGAGACAATGAATATGTCTTTAATTTTCGATATGTGGGTGTTCTACCATGTATAAAAATGATATTAAAAAAGTTAAAATATTTTGTATTTAAGCTAGGTTTGAACCCGAGACAAAAAAAAACCAGATGACGACAGTAACCATTCACCTACAACTCTCACTTGAAAATTCTGGAATAACTTCTGTATTTATAACAAAAAGACAAAAGCCAAAATTCGGAATCTATAAAATTTTGCGTATTTTTAGTGTTGCCAAATGTTACAGACGCCTGATGCTATTTTTTTATGTTTGAAAGAATAGGCCATAGTCGCGTGGACAACCTTAACTGCCGCAGAAACGATCATTTTCTTGTTACAGAGGTGAAGAAAGCTTCGTATATAATCGGCATTGTTCGTCCCCGTAACTCGAAGCCAAAGGGAATACGGAGACTTTCCGTATTTTGTATTTATGGACTTAACTCTGTTTTCCGTCATTATGATTTGCCTTTCCATATATACATTGTACATTTCCGTAAAACATTCCGTATCTATACGGAAATTTTCATCAGTGAGAAGGTAGCTATCCGCCGCATTTACATCTGGGATAGGCTGCATTTACTTGCGCAATAATAATGCATAGTATTTTGTACAGAAAAATTTCTTATAGGTGGTTTAAGGTAAAGTGAGTCCTTTAGAAAGCCCTCTCATTTGGTATAATGGCCAAAATATGTGTTTTATTCTAGCCTTAGACCTTAAATTCCGAGTGCGGTGGAATACACACACACAATGTTTATTACTTAAAAGGCAATATTTGTTTAGAAATGTGGTTAAAGGATAAGAGATGGCTGAAAGAAAAAAGTAATTAGGGTCTAAAAAAGTGCTCACTTTACCGTGAACGGCCTCTAATATTCAATTAACAGAAACGTTCACTATATATCTGAATCAGTGAGAATTTCACTGTTTCAATCAGTTAATAGTACCTGACTGATTCAGTAGTTACTTCAGTGAATTTAATTGATGAACCAGTGAAAAATGCCAGATTTCCTTCACTTATCGATTAAGTGACATTTTCCACTGATTCACCACTAATTTTTTTCACGTTTTATCAGTGGATTGTTTTTTGACTGGCGGATCTGTTAAACATCGTGTAAAATGGCCGTCAGACGTTTGAAAGTGGCCGTTAAACAACATGTGCCAAGAGAAATAACAACGAATAAACTAATAAAACCAATACAAAATACTTTCTAAAATTTGTTTCGTCTTTCTAAACACCATTTTACGATATAATATGAACATTCAGCTTTCCATTCCGTTTTTACATCTTTCATTTCGTTTTGATGTAATCATCACAGCGCTGTGTTTGAAGGTTTAAACTGCAATATAATATTATTGCGAGAGTGCACTTCTATTCGTTTTAACAATCCTAATGGTGCCAATTAAACAAAAATAAAATGAAGTAAAAGTAGGGGCATACAATTTAAATGTTCATGATTTCGATAAGAACTATAAGGCACTTATTTTCCTCACATTTTTACCACTTGACTTAGTAACGCATATGATAAGGTAACGGTCTAAAAGCGAGTGGAATTAGGTGTATGACTTCAATCCCGGCCACCTCCGAGATTCTTTTTACTTTTTAAATCACTGTAAATTGCGCAATATAATTGGTAAACTACCGTAAGTATGTTTATTTTACGTACTTATATTGCTAAATTCAATAAAAACAATATTTAATTCGCCACTGCAGTCAGCCGTCATTTATTCAATCAGTGAAATTTCTCACTGAAACAATCAGTGGTTTTATATGAAATTTTTTTTTAAACTCTAGTTTTATATATATATATATATCTTTGCATTAACTCAGCAAGCACAACCTATCGGCAAACTGTCGGTAACTTGTCGATTCAATACCAGTACAGTCAGCTAATGTCCGAAGTACACTCAAAGAAAACTATCTGTTAATGGTACGATGTCTTATTTTAGATAAATATTTAGCATTTACGATAAAGTCAATTGGCGAATGTATTTATTATTATAACAAATGGATACCACATAAATTATGTTGGTCTGATGTCTTACAGCCACTCGATAGCCAACATATTAAAGAAGGTTCTGGCATGATTAGGACACATCATCTTTGCCTCGTCTTTGAGCAAGCGAATATGTAATTGACTCCCGCCCAGTATTATTTTTAAGACAATACGTTTTATCTCTACAAATATATTTTTCTCATTTGTTCTTGCACTAGTAATTATTTGTAAGCAGCGGGTATAGGCAAAGACACAGCTAGAAGTCAATGGCATATCATTTTTTAGACAGGTTGTTAGCCTTTAAGAAAAAGACACTGGCCCAACGTATAATTTTACGATAACGTAGGGATATCACAGAAATTATATCGGGCTGACATCTCACCGCAAATCGATCGCCAACATCTTACAGAAGTCTCTGAGCCGATTTCGACACAGTATATTTTTACCTAGTCTGTACGAGCAAATATATAATTGATTCTGGTCCAGTATCTTTTCTAAGAGAAGGCGCTTTATCT
The DNA here is from genome assembly GCA_029891345.1 of Dryococelus australis. Taxonomy (NCBI): domain Eukaryota; kingdom Metazoa; phylum Arthropoda; class Insecta; order Phasmatodea; family Phasmatidae; genus Dryococelus; species Dryococelus australis. Next base: position 39,877,585 of record CM057006.1, read on the forward strand.
CGGGAAAGATATTTTTCTGGTGTCCTCTTGCTCGAGCAATAATTCTTAAAAATGGGATATATGCATATACCTAGAGACCTGCGAAATTCGCGTTATTATTTGGGGATACGTTTAACTTAAAACACGTGTACTTTTGCAATACGTTTGTCGTTGGACCATACATTATTTGACACGCCTTGGGTAACTCTACGCCAATAAATGAGCACATCACGTTTGAGTGCCTGAATCACTTGCAGTTCAGTTATAAAAGGCGTGACTTCACACCAGGCAGCAGCCAAAGAAGAATTGACGCTGGCTCGTGTATAAACAGTGCTGTGAAGTTGAGCCTAATGCCAAATAATAACGCAAATTTTGCAGGTTCCTACATACCTCATTCAAACGTTCAGGTTACCATTTATCTCGATAGTTCAGTAGGCTAAGGCACGTGTCTATGAACCCAAGATTCGGCAGTTCGAGGATCCTCTGCTCCAAAAGAGTTTCAGTTGCCTTAAAACACACGCAATCATAGAGGCGAATAATTAATGTACGACAAATAACACTTCGACCTTAAATTCAGGGCGAAACAATAATCACACACTGTAGCGTTTTGTGTCTTGCCTGTCAACTCCTGGTGTATTTTTTGACACTCTCAGTAAACAGTTGGCTGGCTACTGACGTTACTAACAATTTTTCAGAAAAACGAGTATAGTCCATTCGGAGTTGCTTCCAATTTATCTGCAAACTGTAATTGTATGTTTTCCTTCGCTTGCACTGTAGATGGCTTAGTCCTGCAGTCAGTGCCGCCCCCGCCCCCATCACGTACTTGGTAGGCTGTTGCTTTTGACTGCACGCACGCCGTGGCAGGCCGGGCGAGCCTGTTTTTCACCGTTACAAACAATCGAACATCGAGCAAAGATTAAAAGTTCTAAGTATACTAAAATGTGAACTTGACCTGTAATACACTCAAAGACCGACTTAGAAACAATGTCCCACGTGCCGCCTCTGCATTGAAGAATGTAACTTGCTTCGGCAGGAAACAAAATGTCCGGCGCGGGTGCATGTCTCCTTCAGGTCATGTACTGAGCGAAGAAACACTCGTGATTCACGCTGTTGGCGCATGGTTGCGCCACCGGCGTTGGTGTTGGTTGTTGACGAGGGCGCCGGCGCATTGTCACGTGACTTCCTACAGAGGACAGGTGCAACAAAATTTTGAAATAGAGCAGATAAATCTGTGTCTCCTGATTGGTCGATGAATTGTCACCACCCGTATAAGTGTTATTGTTAATTTCACAGTATCTATATACTTCACGTTGTTCCAGTCAGGAGACAAAGGACAGCCTGGGGTCTTCAACGGCAAAGATAAGTAGACACAAAAAATATATATAATGTTGTTATAACAAAGTAAAGGCCAGAAATAAGGTCATTCTTTATGTCCGAGGTGTAGGAATTTAAAATATAACGAATTTTAAAATATAAATCCGGCTTTTTCCAACCATTTCATTTTTCGGCATTTTAATTGTTAAGATCCTATTTTTGCCAAAAATATTAAAATATGTACCTTGAAAGTCAATGGGTAAAATTATTGTAAAAATAATTTTCAAAGCTATTTATATTTTTGAACCTAGTAGAGTGAGCTTTAAAATTAAAACTGTATGTTGCACATTTACGAGACCTAGAGTAATGCAACACTTTTAAGTTGTTTTAGTCTTATCCATTTAGGACTTATGCGTTTTAAGATTTAGTCGTCCATATAAACTATAGCCAAAAAATGAGAGATTAAATGTGAAAATGTTTGGTACAACTTTTTCATAAAGTTTTTCTACACTTTAAAAGTTGCCCACGTGTTGAGGCATCAGTACGTTTAAACTTGTATAGTTAAAGTTGTCCACGTGGGACCTTGTAAACATAAAATATTTGTACTCTTAAAGTATCGATACACTTTAAAGTTGCCCACGTGTTGAGGCATCAGTACGTTTAAACTTGTATAGTTAAAGTTGTCCACGGGGGACCTTGTAAACATAAAATATTTGTACTCTTAAAGTATCGATACACTTTAAAGTTGCCCACGTGTTGAGGCATCAGTACGTTTAAACTTGTATAGTTAAAGTTGTCCACGGGGGACCTTGTAAACATAAAATATTTGTACTCTTAAAGTATCGATACACTTTAAAGTTGTCCACGTGTTGGGGCATCAGTACGTTTAAACTTGTATAGTTAAAGTTGTCCACGTGGGACCTTGTAAACATAAAATATTTGTACTCTTAAAGTATCGATACACTTTAAAGTTGTCCACGTGTTGAGGCATCAGTAAGTTGGACTTGTATAAATTAAAGTTGTCCACGTGGGAACTTGTAAATTTCAAATATTTCTACTCTTAACATTTTCATGCACTTTATTTGAGTATAGTCATGTTCATAATTATTTATATAGTCATGTGAACTTATATAAATATAGGATCTCGAAGGTCTTTCTAAAATGAATGTTGATCTTTTGTACTATGGTGTTCTTGAATTATCTTTAAATAAAAGAATTTTGCCCCAAGTTTCGTGTTCTTGCTACTTTTTTTTTTTTTTGTTAATAGTAGATATGCCTGAAATACGTTGCACTCCTTCGAAGACGTTTACTGTTGGGAAGTTTTTAAACATTTTTCTGATTGGATTTTGAGCAGTGTTGCATGCCTCTTTGCCAAGCCTTTGAGATAAGGGCGTCGCAATATATACACTAAGCGTATTTCAAGAACTACTATTGCTTTCATTAGTGAATAGCTGTACGGAAATAGCGGCACCATTCTGGGCGATAGTGATCTATGTTAAAGTATAGTGGCGAGCTAGGTAAAGCGGTCGCACTTAAGGTAACAAAATTATTCACATCGGCTCCTAGAAGATATACCTTTAAACGTGCGATGTCGAATGTGGTTCCAGCATAATGGGGCCCCCCTCCACATTTCACTGTGGCAGTGCGACGCTACCTGAGCGAAACGTTTCGGAGGTAGGTGCACCAGACGTGGGGAACCACAGTGTTAAAAATTTTCGTATATTTACGGAATGTTTTACGGAAATGTGCAGTGTATGTGCGGAAATGCAATCCGAAATGACGGAAAACGGAGTTAAGTCCGTAAATACGAAATACGGAAAGTCTCCGTATTCCCTTTAGCTTCGAGTTACGGGGACGAACAATGCCGATTCCACACGAAGCTTTCTTCGCCACTGTGACAAGAAAATGATCGTTTCTGCGGCAGTTAAGGTTATCCATGCGACAATGACCTATTCTTTCAAACATAAAAAAATGACATCAGGCGTCTGTAACATCTGGCAACACTAAAAATGCACTAAATTTAATAAAAACTTAATTTTTACTTTTGTCATTTGATTATAAATATAAACGTTCTACCACAATTTTCGAGCGAGTGTTGTAGGTGAATGGTTAGCGTCGTGGACTAATGATTTTTTGACTCGGGTTCAAACATCGCTTAAGTAAAACTGTTTTAACTTTCTAAATATATTTTTTTATACACGGAAGAACACCAACATAACTAAAATTAAAGACATTTCCACTATCTCTTTTTATTTGAAATGGAAAGTACAAAAAAACTAACTTGGAAATTAACGGAGAGGTTCCATGAAATTTACGGAAAGTACGTTTCTAAAAATCAGTATGTCTTTAATTTTACTGAGAGTTTACGGACACTTCTGGATAATTTTTTACCAGCACTTTCCCATAAAATGAAGGAAAATTTCTTTGAACTGTGCAGTATTATGCCTTCCTCCCTCCACCCCCTCGGGTCATCGGATCTAACCAGACTTGATTTTTTTTTTCTGTAGGGCAACCTGAAATCCCTAGTGTATGAAACCCCAGTGGAAACAGAATAAACTCTTATTTACGGTGCTTTTCCTGGCGTTACTGCAATCAGAGCACTTTATAGTAGTGGACGTTTAAACTCGTTAGTTCGAGCTGGGTGGCTAGCCAGTTTGCCCTCTTTAACACCACTACGTCTCACTAGAGTAAAAACTAAGTAATCTAAATTTTTGACACGTGCTTTTAAAATCTAATACATAGCTTTTTTTTTTGGATTATAGTAAATAATTATAAACGTACTGCACACTGAGATAGAATTTAACAGTATTTATCATTTATCAATCATCAGGCACGAAAAAAAAAACCAGCAAAAAATTTAGCACAACCAATAACTTGTGAGACAACGAGCTCAGATGCTCTTAGAATACTATTGGCTTCCCTCTTAACTGTTTAAAATCCTCGCCACCAAACTGCAGCACTCCCCAGTGGAGTAACAACTGGTGGCCACTTTACAAGCGCTGGCTACTTTACCCTGCTGTCTCTTACTGTGTAACATTTCTGAAACCGAATCAAGAAAAGTAGTAGAGTTTAGAATGCATAGTTGAAAAGTAAAATGTCAGTAACAATTTTGGCCAATCATCAAGGAAAATTAATATATCCTATGCACTGCAGATCATCTAGGCCACTCTGGGATCGGTTTTAATGTGAAAATAAGCCAGTTTAATGAATAATTTGCTGAAGACGTCAGTTATTTTCGGCATCTAGCCTACTTTTAAGTTATCGCCGTAGAATTTTCACACGGTTGTGGGTTCCCTTTCGCGATTCACATTTGAAAAATGCCTGTCGCTAGGCAAGTCTTACACAACCGACAAGCAGGGATAAACGCGGCTCAGTCTGTTCGAGGTCCAGTGAGCACTTTTGAAACCAAACCTTTCAAATATGTCGCTGCCCCTACCTGAGTCTATTATATCGAGAACACTGACAGCCATGCGCCCAGTAGAGTTAGTAAAGGCTGTTCACGATAAAGTGAGCACTTTCGAAATCAACCTTTGAAAAAAAGTCACTGTCCCTACCTGCAGATATTTTAACTGGCTTACTGAGTAACCTGCGCCCAGTAAAGTTGGTAACGATGGTTGGAAAGTAGTTCCGTATCTTAACGTCGAATAAAAAGTGTCAGGTAACCATTTCTGATAACTTAAATTATTTCTTTCACTTTCTGTTGTTTTTTTAATACATCGAAGTGTAAAAATTAGCAGATTTGTAAAATATTTACGTTTCTATTAATTTAACAGTTTCGATTTACTGACGCATGAATAAAGTGATGATACCCATGACAACATTAATCTAACATAAAGCGGAAGAATAGACAACGGGCATACAAGTAGATCTTAATCAGGTGCTCATTTTACCGTGAGTAGCATATATAAGCTATTCACCGTAGAGTGAGCACTTTTGGAAGCCCTCTCATTTGAAATAATAGACAATAAATATATTTTATTTTAACCTTAGACGTAAACTGCTGAGTGGAATGGAATACACATACTGTGTTTATTACTTACATGGCAAGATTAATTTTAAAAGGTTGTTAAAGGGTAAAATATGGCTGTAAAGGAAAGGTAACTAGGGTTTCAGAAGTACTCACTTTACCGTGAACAGCCTATAACGACAGAGAGAAAGTAGTTTGATGCTTTGACGTCAAATAAAAAAATGTTAGGTAGGTAAGCATTTGTGAGAACTTGAAAATATTTATTTAGATTGTTTTTTAATGCATATAAATGTAAGAATTAGAAAATTTATTAAGTATTACTTTTATAATAATTTTACAGTTTTACGTGACTACTTGACTGACGGACGAATAAAGTTATCAGGGCCATGGAGTTGTATAGTCTATTCACAGTTTCTTCACCCTCTTTGAATCTAACCATTGAAAAATCATCTCGCTGTATGACTTGTTTGGTTGTGTCCTAAAAAAAAAAAAAGGCCATTTTATAATGTATTTTATACCTCTGTTAACGCAAACGTAACTTATTTTTCGTTAAATTTAAGTTGTATCAACATTTTATTTGTAAATGATATTATTTCATTTGTCATAATTATTAGTGACGAAACACGTGTGTCGGTATTGCCTAGTAAGAAATAGTTCTCGTACAAAATATTATTAGAACTGAGTGCCTGAGTGCGCATGAATTCGATACGTTGTCCTTGGGGTGATTTTCTAGACTTATTAAAGCTTTGCTTGTACGAGGCGGAGGAATATCCTGGGATACTTCAGCAGGGCTTCAGAAAAGTGCGAATCATCCGTGAATGGATTATACATATGTTGGAAGACTACACAATGTGCATACAAGTAGATCTCAAACAGGGATCTTAACAGTGCTCAGTTTACTGTGAACAGCCCGTGTAGCCTGTTCACAGTAAACTGAGCTCTCTTAAAACCGTGCTTAAGATCTACTTGTTTGCATGTTGTATATTCTTCCGCCTTATATGAAATTAACATTGTCATGAGCCTCATCGCTTTTTTTTTCATGCGTCGGTGAAGTGAAACTGTAAAATTATTATATAAGTAAAATTTTTGTAAATCTGCTAATTTTTATTCTTTGACGCATTAAAAAAACAGAAAGCGATAGAAATAATTTAAGTTGTCAAAAATGGTTACCTAACACTTTGTATTCGGTTTTAAGATATGTAACTACTTTCCCCTCCATCATTACCAACTTTACTGGGCGCATGCCACTCAGTGCGCCCGTTAAAATGAATGCAGGTAAGGGCAGTGACTTTTTTTTTTGTAAAGTTGATTTCAAAAGTACTCACTTTTACGCGAACAGACTGTAATATCCTGTAATTATGCACGCGATGAAAAATACCTCTTGCATTGTCACTCGGCGTCCATGCAGTGACGGGAGAAAACTGACATTAAAAGAGGCTTCTTTCCAATCGTATGAGCCGTGAGTCGTAGACGTGTGCCAGCATGTGCCGCGCATGTTGTAAGGGCAGTTAAAAAGCGTTTTGTTATTCCTTAAGGAAGCACAGCTGCCAGACAAACACATCTTTGTTTACAACCGGGAAGTCGCGGTGCATAGCTAACAACTCAGGTTTTGAAGTGTCTGTATCTTCTGCGTGTTGACGTTCGACTTTGATTGCACGCACGTGCAAACGCCGACACGTGCAGTTCTTAGGAGCACACGGAACATATTTTATAGTGTATTCACGGCTTCAAATTATCATTTTTACTTCCCGGCAACGTAGGCTAACAGGGTCTTTGCAGAAATAATTATCTCCGTTTTCAGTTAAATCAAGATTCACATATGTGTGTGTGTGTGTGTGTATATATATATATATATATTTATATATATATATATATATATATTATATATATATATATATATATATATATATTTTATATTTATATATATATATATATATATTTATATTTATATATATATATATATATATATATATTTATATATATATATATATATATATATATATATATATATATATATATATATATATATATATATATATATATAACATAGTAGTGTGTGAACTGGGGTGTGAACAGATTAAAATTATTATTTAAGTAAAGTTGTTGTAATAGTGTTTTGGTGTTCAATCTGCCTTCCACACACACTACCATACATGCGCCAAGCTAGCTTAGAGTAGATAATTTCGAGATGTCTCTTTCCAGAAATAGATACACCAGTGAGCATAAACCACAACTTTTATGCTAGATACCGAATTCTTACCAAGATGATAGTCGCACACCAACTCAGTAGGAGGCTAGAATACCGTACGGACATAGCACTTTAGTCAAACTCAATAGCTTAGCATGCACGGATTCGGGAGTAACTAACTACAAGGACGGAGTCCAGAAGGAGATTAAAATATTTAATCTTTAATAAAAACTGCTTGGATATGGCCAATATTAGACATTCAGTTGTTTGTAAAAAAATAGTTAAACTCGATAGCAGTATTATTAATAATCTCCGGTGGCATGCACGTATCTTAAGTGGCCGTAACGGAAGTAAGACGTCCTGTGAGTTGATATGAAACGTAATTTAATACGTTCTTAGCCCTTCTTAAAAACAAATAAATAAAACCTTCTTTAAAAAGAATATATATTAATTTGAGCTCACACCAAATAAACTAGGAGCAGGGCTAGTAATTTCGGGCATTGATTTGTAAAATAAAGTTCAAACACCGGCATCTTATGGAAGGAAAAATGCCGTCTGCCTTAAGCTAATTTCCAAATCTAAAATCGGCGACCATCTTATTTTAATTTCTTACTGACTTTATACTTGTAGATCGGGACGTCTCACATGAACAATCTGCGTCACGCAGATCGGGTACAGTCATGGGATGCAGTGATTCTCTTCCGGACGAACATTTGCCCCTAATATTCTAGCCAACTGGCTGTGGCACAGCGAGATACAGTCCAACATGGTACCACTCGGAATGTCGCGGAAGGTTATCTAAACTAAATTTAATCGAGCACTACTAGTGCCTCAGACCCTCTTCTTCTCTTGCCGGCACGTCGACAATCTTCTCTTGTTCTGGAAAAATATACAAAATCACTCGCGACTGCCCTAATATCTACATTAACAATCCTATCGGGGCCGTAACACTGCCTTACATCGCAGTTGAACTTCCTCTTCTCCTCTCTAGCAAATAACGTAGCTTAAAAGTGACGCTACGTAACGACCAATCACAATGTGACTGCTTCCTCGTGCAATCAACAGATTGCGTTGTCCCTGGCAACGGGCCTCAGTCTCCAACAATTATGGCTGTCAACCAAATGCTATATAACAGTAAACAATTGAAACTCTTATTATACATAAAGCATTTAAGCACAATATTCTTAATGCAAAAATAAAGAAATTATTTTGAGACGCATAGAAAATAGCATGTCATAACAATAAATTAAAAATAAAATATCAGCAGTAAAACAAATAGTTTCCTTACAAAATCTGCAAAACATATATTTGTAACATTGCAAATGATAACCTTGTATTACAACTTACTTAAATAATTGAGAAGTACACAAAAAAAAAATTTTTTTCTTCTAGAAATCCTATGTGAAAAATTAACAACAGAGAATAAATAAAACAAATATTTCAAAACATAATTTATGAAAAACAAGTTTTACTTTGTCAGAACGTGGACTAGAACCCACACCCTTTGTATTATTAGCCCACCCCTTGTATTATTAGCCCATACCCTCAACCACCAGGCCAACTTCACTTATGAACTTTGGAGTTATTTTTATAGCAAATACCGATACCTGCAAGTACCTACTAAATATTAAGTAAGAATACATATTTTTTAAATTTTAAAAGTTTTGTGTAGTTAGGAAACATTAACAGTTGATGAGTAATACGGTCATATTTTATTTAAATTGTCGTTTTATCATCATTATTCGAGTTGTTTTAAACGTTATACGTAGGGACCTGCGAAATTCGCGTTATTTTTCGGCATCAAGCTAAACTTCACAGCACTGTATATACTGGAGCCGGCGTCGTTCCTTTATTGGCTGCTGCCCAGATATGAAGTCACTCCCTTTCTGAGTGAACTGTACGTGATTGGGACACACGTTTGTGAAGTGTTCAATTATTGGCTTAGAGTTACCCGGGGCGAGTCAAATGAAGTATGGTCCAATGGCAAACCCCGTTGGAAAGGTAAACATGTTTTAAGTTTTAAATGTCCTCAAATAATAATGCGAATTTTGCAGGTCTCTAATTATACGTTATTCGAACTCGCAATACGTTTCTTTTCTGCACGCAACTACACGATGTATTGTGTCTCCGCTATTTTGCTGAAGCTCGTGGATACGGGTCAGTTTAGCAATAATATTTATTGAGGTCTATTATGAACACGGCCCTTGTAGTTTTACAAGAGGAATATTCGCACTGCTACAAGCATTTGTAAAATTACAAACAATTTGTCGGTATAAATTACAACATTTTTTACAGTGCACATACGTATATACCGGGTGATACGCCAGCGCCTATTTTTTCGTATCTATGCAACCCGCAAATCTTTACTGCCCAACTAACAAAATCATCTTCTCCACTTAATTGAATAAGTTTTTTAAACCGAATCCCATTCCGTGTACATAATCGTTACGGCGCCTCGTCTGGAATCTGAACATTCGACGCCGTTGTCAGCCTGCAGCAATCAGCGGCGTGGAAATAGAAAAACCTCTATAACACAGCACGTTCGCTTTGATTCCTTTCCGTCAATACAGTAAGCGGTTTCATGTCACATGAAGGAACACAGCGGCTCGAAGCGAAGCAGATGTGTGTTACTACGGACGCAATCGTCACGTGACAATGCATTCCGCAAACATCGCAATAATCCGCATTAACGCAATAAACGGACGTGCGTTCTTCGAAAAGTGACTGCTTCTCAAGGCGCATTGCTGACGTAACACCATCCGTTTACCACTTACTGTATTGGCGACGACAAACCAGTGCGCACGCGGTATCCTGCCTGCTACGGTCGATGTTTTTTTAGAGGGGTAGTATTGTGAGCAGGTTGCATAGATATAATTTACTAGAGTTACAATGCTTCAGGGCAGAAAGTACAAACGAGGAAAAACCCATATTTCTTTACGAAACATATGGGCGGGAACGTATCCTCTGACCTCCAAAGGGTAAGGGAGAGAGTGCGTGGAAGCAGTTTTATCAATGGTGCATTCTTCGGTTTTTATAACGTTTACGATAACCAAACTGGCTGTTTAAACGTACTCGTAAAGTAGTGTTGTGTACCAAATACATTTTAGGTACATCCAATTCAGTTATAAATAATGATGAAATTCGTGTCTTAAATGTACGTGCTTAAAGTCAGGTATTAAAAATACAGTAATACCGTTATAAGAAGTTCCCCGTTAAGACGGTTCCCTGCTTAGTAAGTTAACATAATAGTGTACCTGGTCTATAAACTAATTTGACTCTTCAAAACGTTTTCCTGCTCAATATGACAAAACTATTCAGTCCCTTCTAAAACTTCTTACGAGTGTTATGCCGTATTTGTAGGCACTTTGCTACTTTTCATTACATACAACTAGAGTAATAATTGATGATGATCTTGCTTGTATAGTCTATTCGCAGTTTCTTCACACTTTTTATATCCAAACCTTGAAGAAACACACCATGAATTTCGTGTTTGGCTTTTTCCTAAATATATCATATATTACAAGCGTTTTATACTTGTGTTTACATAAAAGCACCTTATTTTTTTATTAAATAGAACTTTAAAATGTATTTGATCCGAATTAGATTTTTTTATCATTAATAACTAAGTAGAGACAGTGACAAAATAGGTGTGTTGGTAACGCTTAGTAAGAAATAGTTATTATGCAAAATACTATTACACTGAGACGCACGAATACGGTGAGCTGGTCCTCTGTTCTAATTTGCTAAGCTTTGTTGATATGAGGCGGAGGAATATACTGGGGGAAGAACTTAAGCAGAGCTTCAGAAAAGTTGGAAGTTATCGTGAATGGACTATAGATGAATTTCTTTACAAAATGTGTCGTCTGAAGTATCCAAAATGGAAATAGCTTAAATCTTGAATAAAAATAGTATCTTTTTAAATTGATTCTCTTAAACATTTTGCAAAGTTTGCATTCTTCTTTCATATGCAGCACAAATCATTCTTCTCTGACAATGTTGGTATAGTTCTTTCACGGTTACATGCAACGTTTATGAAGGCCTGCTGAAGTCTTAATTTCATACTATGTCATCGACTCATGCCAACAAAGCTTAACTAAGAATATAAAATCACACCAAAGGGACAATGCGCCGCGCTCGTGAGCGTAAGTTTGATCATATTTTGCACTAAAACTATTTCTTACTAGGAATCACCAATACATCTACTTTCTCCCCCTTTTATTAATATTAATTGTAAATTATGTGTTGTGAATTGTAAATGAAGTATAAGTTAAAGTCATTTAAGAAAAAATTTTTTTATGTCAACAGAAATATACAACGCTTGTGATACGTGCCAAATTTAGGAAACAACCAAACACGTCATATATGGGGTGATTTTTCAATTGCTTAATACAGAACGTATGAAGATACTGGGTATAGACTATAGTGAGTGTGCCATAGTTGTTATAGGCTGTTCACGGTAAAGTGAGCACTTTTTAAAGCCCTGCTTAAGATATACTTTTATGCACATTGTGTAGTCTTCCACTGTATGTAGGCCTAGATAACATGGCTATGGGCCTAATAACTTTATTCGGGTGTCGGTAAAGTAACAATGTGTATTTATTATACAATTATGTAGCTTAAATATTTTCTATTTCTTACACTTATTTATATTAAAAGAACAGAAATATAAATAAATTATTTTGTTAGTCACAATTGTTTATCTAACACATTTAATTCGACGTTAAAATATGGAACTACTTTCCATTGGTCGTTACCAACTTAACTGGGTGCATACAAGTCGGTGTGACCGTTAAAATATAATTCAGCTAGGGGCAGTGACATTTTTTTGAAAATTGAATAGCTTAGAAACACCATAGCTTAAAAAATCATAGCTTAGAATGATCATACCTTAGAAACTTAGTAACATGAAACTTAGAAATATAAGGCATAGCCAAAACTTAAAAACATCACAACTTAGAAAATCATAACTTAGAATGATCATGACTTAGAAACACATAACTTAGAACTATTATAACTTAGAGACACACAATGAAGAATCACATAACTTAGAAACATCGCAGCTTAGAACATCATAACTTAGAACGATTATAACTTAGAGAAACACACAAATTAGAACTGTCATAACTTAGAATCATACAACTTAGAGCTATCATAACTTAGAAACACACAACTTAGAACCACATAACTTAGAATTATTGTAACTTAGAAAATAATATTTCAGAAACACACAACTTACAACTACCGCAACTTAGAAACACACAAATTATAACCGTCATAAGTTATAAACACATAACTTAGAAGGTTCGCAAGTAGGAACCACATAACCTAGAATAGGTATAACTTAGAAATTCTAACTTATGTTTCTATGTTCGCTATTTCTAAGTTATGACAGCACCCCCGTGTAGCTGGCTGAAGTGGAGTGTCTGAGGTGGTGGTTTGATTGACGCGTGTTGCAGACACCAGGGAGACAGCCTTCGTGAACGCGATCACGGCTGCTGGCGTCGTCTATGCCGTGACGAGGGCGTGTACTATGGGCGACCTCGTCGAGTGCAGCTGCGACAAGAACGTCAAAGGTGAGAGCTGGCTCATATTCTTAAGATTGTGTATACACTATTAATTTTTGTCCTTGCACAAGCGGATTTCATAAATTTCATTAAGAGTGGGATGGACCCCCGCGTTTTTTGTGAAATAGTTTCTTGTGCGAATACTCGTTTCTCGGTAAATAAATGTTCTTGCAAATACGACTTTCTTTTTCACAAAAGATAAAAAATAATTATCAATTCCCCTATTTTTTTATATATTTTTTTGTCATGTTAAGTGTATTTTGGAGAAAAAAATTCGTGAAAATAGTCAAAATATCGCATTTTTAAAGCTTGCATATGGATTTTCCTTAAGCGGCAAGAGAAGAATACAAAGATACGAGCGTAGTTTAATCTGTGGTATTTCATCGCGTGCAATAAAACCCCACTGTTACACATCAAATTTGCACAGTAAGGCGTTAGGACGGAAACACTGCACACCTTGCACGTAGGAGCGATGAGGCGCTAGTCGTGCGTGTTACTGTCGCCCGTATCGCTCCCTCACTCCTTGACCTCGGACGCGGGGTTCCCACGGGAGTCCATCCCACTCTTAATTGTTTTCAAGTACCAGACATAACAGTCGCAGTCTGAGGACAAGTTAAACTGCTTGCACGTGTACGCATGTGTTTCTGCTCCCATTGGACAATAGTTTGCTAGACACGCCCTGAACTACCTTCAACCAATAACGAAGTTGAAAGGAAAATTAGAACCGAATTCGGTGCTACCTGGTCTGGGGTTTCACTGGAGCAATAGCCAATGAACTACTGACTCATGCTCGAATACACAAAGGATTGTGGAGTCTGGCTTGTTGCCGAATGAATCCGCGAAATTTCCGGATGTCCAAATATAATATAGTAAATAAAGCACTAAGACGTGCAATAGTCGAGGAGTGCCGCGAGGTTTCGGCGCGCGCATTGAAGTCTCCATATTCAGGGCAGCAGAAACTGTTAACTCCTCGGCATCTGGGCGTCCGGAAGCCAGAAGGTCCCTCAGAGATCCAGGAGGTGGCAGTTTCTGATCACCCTGAAGACAGTGACTGTAATGAGTGCGCCGAAACGACGCACTGTAAAAAAGTTTTATTTTGTGCAATATATAATTTGTAGCCTCAAAGAAAAATTTGTTTAAATATGAACCACTGCAAAGTAGCCGTGCCACAAACATAATTTTTGTTTGATCTGTATAGTAATTATTATGATAATCTTGTACTGTCGTCACAGTAGTTCAGCAGACCCGTTTGAGGTTATGTCAGTTACACCGTAAAGAAAATCTCTACTCTGACAAACAAAAGTAGTTGGTAAATAAGAGAGAAGCACCAAGTATAAAATAATACAAGAAATATGGCGGCTGCGAGATTCGAACCCACACACCTTGTGTTGTTAACCTAATGTTCTGCACCACATTTTTTTTTTAACCATCATTTGATGTTGTTGTGAAATTTTTGACGTCGACGAAGCTCTAGTGAGACCGACTTGTTGACGAATTCCCAGTGCGACAATCGAGCTGAGCATCTGCCACGTCGGAGGCACCGGGGCGCGAACCCCGCGATCCTCCGACTACAGGTCGGCCACCCTACCCCTTAGCTATGAGGGCAGGGCCGCATGACCACTTTGCCTTAGAGCATTAGGTTTGTTTTTGATAGTCATGTTATCTGAGGTAGTGACATGGCCAGAACTGAGACTAGTGGTGTGGAGGATCGCCGAACTTCAGAATAACATTAAACGTCTGCAGGAGGAATATAAGTTTACTCAGCTGCAGTTTCGTAACTGCATAATATACTTATTGGTTTATGAACGTTGGCTATGGAACAACAGTTAAGTATTGAAAAGTGCAATGTACGACAGAAAGCCTTTAAACCGTTACCTTTGGTACAAAGTAATATTTCTTTACTGTACAAAGAAGTAGCTCAAAAATTTTTATTTATCTGCTACAACGAAACGTAATGCTGCCATAAAACGAAGACGTATAATGAAAACATTTATTAGCAGCAAACGTATGTTTCTGCAACCTTCTCTTTGAACTGAAGCTACATTTTTTTCTTCTGCAAACAAAACAACTTTAAAGAAATATTTTTCTTTGTCTTACAGGAAACTATGCATGGATTTTTTTTTAGAGTGCGGGATGCTCTTCGATTGCGAAGCGGTTAAACCCCCAAAAGGCAAGCTCGATCTCAAAGCACTCATTTATGGCAGTCGTACTGGCAAGAAAGCAGTCTAATATTGGAATACGCTGAGCGGGTACTTCGTAATCCTTTGTGTACACCCTCTGTTGTTCTTCAACTTGTTGACCTCGAGGAACTCTTCGATACGATGCATATTTGCCGTACCCCCACCCGTTTATTTAATACAGGCTAAGAAAAATTTCCAAGTAGACAACCTATTTATTTTTCATTGTCCAAATTGTTACAATATGGAGATTAGTTTACAACAAAATTTGCAAAGACTAGCTTCATTAGTAACAAAAAAGTTGGACAGTTACTGCACAGTTCCAATATTTTTACAGTGTTCTTTCTAATGAAGCTGAAAAAAATAACTAAATTTGGTTTCACTCGCGTGCCTCTTAGGCGACTATGAGATCAAGGACACTCTGCGGGCCACAGTCTAAGAATGGCTGTCCACGCAGTACCGCGCAACTACAGAGTAAATAAGGCGGGATTTACAACAACCCGTGGCGTCCGTCCGTCAAAACCTTGGAAAGCTTTAACTTTCGACGGACGAGCTGATGAAATTACCGCCTGCTAAACTCGCATGTTTCGTTACCCGTTCATCCCGAGTCATTTACAAGGCTGTTTAGTGTGTGCAGTGTTTGGTTTCACTCGCGTGCCTCTAAGGCGACTATGAGATCAAGGACACTCTGCGGGCCGCAGTTTAAAAATGGCTGTCCACGCAGTACCGCGCAACTACAGAGTAAATAAGGCGGGATTTACAACAACCCGTGGCGTCCGTCCGTCAAAACCTTGGAAAGCTTTAACTTTCGACGGACGGGCTGATGAAATTACCGCCTGCTAAACTCGCATGTTTCGTTACCCGTTCATCCCGAGTCATTTACAAGGCTGTTTAGTGTGTGCAGTGTTTGGTTTCACTCGCGTGCCTCTAAGGCGACTATGAGATCAAGGACACTCTGCGGGCCGCAGTTTAAAAATGGCTGTCCACGCAGTACCGCCCAACTACAGAGTAAATAAGGCGGGATTTACAACAACCCGTGGCGTCCGTCCGTCAAAACCTTGGAAAGCTTTAACTTTCGACGGACGGGCTGATGAAATTACCGCCTGCTAAACTCGCATGTTTCGTTACCCGTTCATCCCGAGTCATTTACAAGGCTGTTTAGTGTGTGCAGTGTTTGGTTTCACTCGCGTGCCTCTTAGGCGACTATGAGATCAAGGACACTCTGCGGGCCGCAGTTTAAAAATGGCTGTCCACGCAGTACCGCGCAACTACAGAGTAAATAAGGCGGGATTTACAACAACCCGTGGCGTCCGTCCGTCAAAACCTTGGAAAGCTTTAACTTTCGACGGACGGGCTGATGAAATTACAGCCTGCTAAACTCGCATGTTTGGTTACCCGTTCATCCCGAGTCATTTACAAGGCTGTTTAGTGTGTGCAGTGTTTGGTTTCGGCCGTCTTTTGTTTTCATATGTTTGTTTATGCAACTGTAACGTTACATTTTTCTCGAATTTTTATTGATAATTACGAATTTTTTTTATATACGTGTATGCGCATTTTGAGTACTTACAGACACAATACCGCCAAAAATATTCATTTTTATGTAGAATTTCTAAAATCTATTTTTAAAAGTTTTGTTCGTATTATTTGACAGCAATGAACTGACGACGGACGTACGAAGACTGATTGTAAAAAAATGGACGGTTGATGGACGGACGCGACGGACTATTGTTAATCCTGCCTAAGTATACAGATACAAATTTGATTGGAGGTTCCTTTCATGTGGGCGCATCAGTTCTCTGATTGGTTGCGCGATTCTCTTGGAACGGGCCGTGTATCTGACTGGCCGGCGCGTGTTGCGCAATGTTCGCTGCTGGCTGAGCTGTCAGTTGACAAGTAAGTTTCCAGGGCGCCAATTGCCGAACGGCTTTTCGACATGCTCGCGGCTGAATTAAGCGAAATAAGAGTTCAACTCACACCTCTCTATTCTTAAGCACACTGCGGTAGAACGCACCTTGGCTTGCTTCGTAAAATGAATACGTAAAGTTGAGACATGCAAAATTCGCGTTATTATTTAAGGACTGACTGAACTCATAGTTCGACCAAAAAAAAAAAAAAAAAATGTCTTGCATGCCTAGGAGAACTCTTGAGCCAATAGTATAAGTTCAGCGGTGGAGTTGCCAATCTCTTTTGAATGGCCAATGAAACCACGAGCTGCGGTCAAACATTTATAAGGCATTTGAAGTCCATCAGGCCACCGAAAGATAACGCGAATTTTGCACGTCTCTAAGAATAAGGTGCTCTTGCTATACTGTTAAGTTACAACTCTCCTCTTGTATAGGCTGTTCACGGTAAAGTTAGCACTTTTGAAAGCCCTCTCGTTTGTAATAACAGCCAATACGCATATTTCATATTAGCAGTAGAAGTTAAAAATTGCGTGCGGTGGAAAATACATACTTTGTTTATTACTTACATGGCAATATTTATTTTAAAAAGATGGTTAAAGAATACAAAATGACAGAAAAGAAAAAGTAACTAGGACGTCAAAAGTGCTCACTTTACGGCGAACAGCCGATGTACTCCTTGACTGAATAAGTACATATTAAAATGGTGCCAGTACCCAGTTGAAGGCCATAACTGCCCTTAGTTAATAGAATTTAAGATAAATTAGGAAAATATTCCAAACATAAAACCTGTTGCTTTATAAAAATTAGAAACAAGTTAGATTTTAAAATTACAGAGGCTTAAAATTATATTTCCCCATGATATTAAAGAGATAATTACGTTATAGTTTTAAAATGTTAAATGTTAAAATTCCTCTGGCCCCACCCTCGAACCCCCACCCCCGCCATCCTCTCCGGAGAGACAGAGGAGCCGACGGGTTGTCGCCGTGCTCGGGAGGTGTCCGTCGCGTGTTCAATGTTTTTTGTCTGTGTTGAGATGGTGTCAGTGCGACGCTGTCTGTGTAGGGTGTCGCACAGCGTAGAGGCGGGGAAGGTTAAGTTGGCTGGGGCTGCGGTTTACAGGTCGCGGCCGACTCGGTGTCCTGTCGCCGGACCACGCCGCCGCCGCCGCGGCCGCCGCCTCCTCCTCCTCCGCGTCGGGGGCGGCGCCCGGCGACTGGGAGTGGGGCGGCTGCGGCGACAACGTCAACTTCGGCTACCGTAAGTCCAAGGACTTCATGGACGCCCCGTACCGCCGCAACAGCGACATCAAGACGCAGGTTCGGCGACACAACAACGACGCCGGCCGACTGGTGAGTGCACAACTGGAAGACAAAAATTTCAAATATATATATTTATACAAATACATACATACATATATACATATATTAGGCTATTCACGATAATGTGAGCACTTCTGGAATCAAACTTAGAAAATCGTCACTGCTCCTACCTGCATACAATTTAACGGACGCACTAAGTGGCATGCGTCCAGGAAGGTTGGTATAGACTGTCCGCAGTAAAATGAGCACTTTTGAAAGCCCTGCTTGAGATATACTTGATTGCACGTTGCGTATTCTTCCGCCTTATGTAAAATTAATACTATTGTGGGCCTCATCCTTTTATTCACGCGTCTGTTTAGTGAAAATGTAAAATTATTAGGGAAAGTAAATATTTTACAAATTTTTTTACATTTCCGTGCGTTAAAAAAAAAGACCAGACATTTAAGTTATCACAAGTGGTTACCAAACACTTTTTATTTGATGCTAAGTTATGAAACTACTTTCCCTCCATCGTTACCAACTTTACTGGTAGCGTGTCACCCAGGGCGCCCGTTAAAATATACGCGGGTGGGAGCAGTGACTTTTTTCTAAGGTTGAATTCAAAAGTGCTCAGTTTATCGTGAGCAGCCTTTAACGATGGGGGAAAAGTAGTTACACGTTTTTACGTCGAAGTAAAAGTATTAGGCAAACGTTTGTGAATAATGAAATGTTTTTATTTGCTCTCTGTTTTTGTGACGCATCTAACAATAAGAATCAGCAAATTTGTATAATACTTACTTTTATAATAATTTCACAGGTTCACTTGACCGATGCACGAATATAGTGACGATTCCATGGCAGTGTTAATTTTACGTAAGGCGGAATAATACACAACGTTGCGTGCAACTAGATCTTAAGCAGCGATTTTGAAAGTGCTCAGCTTATTGTGAATAGTCACTCCAACAAAATATGTTGTTGTTGAGTAAAAAAAACTTGAAAAGCAACCTAATTAAATTTGTTCATCTAACGAAATACACGCTTCAATTAACAAAACCTCTGTTTTAGGCCAGACGAAATTAAACCGTTAACAAAATATTTGGTTGAACCAAACTGCAAATATTTGGTTGAACCAAACTGCAAATATTTGTTTGGCCACTCATTTTATTGCCTTAGATCGGAAATACAGCTTGATAGGTTGTTTCTATTCTTTGAAATATTTAGGATCACAACAGTGTTTGTTAGTGCATATATTGTTGCTTATTAATGGCGGAAAAGGCCCAATAAAGCAAATTCAACATGAAACTAAAAATTAAATCTCTAAAACTTGAAATGGTTGTTTACCCACGTTGTCCAGAATTTGAATTAGTTATATTTAAAAATAATCCGATCGTGTTATTAGTAGCATTAGCTAAGGTTGCTCGGCGTAGCACTCAAAAGCAAACGATCTTATTTAGAATTTATGTCGAGATTCAAATTTTTTTATATTTCTCTATATGTTTGGTGATATACAAACCCAGACAAATTTTTAATTGAAACCACCAAAACTTTGTTTGGGGGAAAGTAAATAAGAATAACTATTAATATTGTTTTCAACAATATGTGTTTATAATACTATAAGCTATGCACGGTTCATTGAATCGAAAAAACACTTGTTTACGTTGAATAGTGTTTTGTTCACAGCGAGGTCATTAGAGAGGGTGTAACTTGCGCAAGGAAGAAGGATTGGGGAAGGAATCGGCCATGGCCTTTTGTTATTGACCGATCCCAGCATTCGGCTGGAGTGATTTCGGAAAACCATGGAAGGCCGAAAGCAGGATGGCCGGACCAGGAATCGAACCGGGGTTTCCCCCGAATGCGAGTCCAGTGAGTTACCACTGCGCCACCTCGCTCGGTAATAATGTGTTGGTCTTAATCGCTTGTCTGGTTGTTTTGACTTCACACGTGTGTAAAAAAAAAAAAAAAAATTCAAGAGTACATGATGAACAACTTATACGGGTGTCTTAAAGATTCAAATCGCTAGTCCCTTTAAAATTGAGCAAGCACGTTTTTGGCTTATACAATCTGTCGTTGCTGATCCCAATCTGTCGTAACAAAAAAAAATCTAATGGTTACACTACCGGCTTTCATTTGGTTCGCTATGCTCTGATCCAGTTATTTGAATGTCTTTGTTCGAAAATGTTCCTGAAGCGTTCGTAAACAGTTTGCTGTGATTATTACTAGAGACCTGGAAATTTCGCAAATTCATTTGAGGACAACCTCGACTGTGGACACGCATACAATTGACTACTCTCGCAATTCGATTATAATTCATCAGCCACGCCCTCGACGTGATTGAGCCAAAGACTGACCAGCAAGAAACAGAGTTACCTGGCCTGGGGGATATATTTGGAGCATCAGCCAATGATAAGCTAGCCGCAGGTCGAATACTCACAGGACTGTGGAGTCTACCTCGTTGCCAAATCAGTGGAGAATTAAGAGATTTGGATGGCTCTTGACATCGAGATCTTGAGAGCCGATGAGGGTGATTGAGTTGAGCATGGAGCAGTACTGAACGGGAAAGGGGCGGGAAACTGCAGATCCCCAAGAAAACCCGTCGACCAGCGGCATCGTCGGGCACGATTCCCGCATGAGAAAATCCGGAGCTACCCAGACGGGCATTGAACCCTGATCGCCTTGGTGGGAGGCGAGCAGGCTAACCGCTCAGCCACTGTGGTCCCTAGTTGCCAAATGAATCCGCAAAATTTCCGGATTTCTAGTCATAAGTTAATATTTAATCCGTATCCTGATAAACCTTCAGGTATAACACCGGAAGATGTTAACAAGCCCTTAACAATCCAATTCCAATACAATTTTAAAAATACTTCTTTGGAAGATAGTTTGACAAAAAAATTATAGCCATAGAAGCGAAATGTGTATTTAACATACACACATATCAGATAAATATAATATAGTATATTAGTTATGAATTTCCATGATTTTAACAAACATAAGTTCACAGTACTTACCTTTTAAAATACACAGTAGCTTTGGGTTCGTGTCACTACGTTCCAAGAATATATTCTTTATGGCGCTCTGATGACACGGACAATTTTGGGCCGTAGCATAACGTATTAATCTTATTCAATTTGACACTTGTCAAAAAAAATGTATATGTTAAATATTGTTATAGTTTCTTTCGTTCATTTACGAAAACGAATTTTCTGCTCAGCACATATTTTTCAGAGCGTTATTTGATTTCACAAATAGAAAATACGCAATATGATAAAAATTTGGAAACTAATATTCGACACTTGAATGCCATAATTTGTTAACGAGCATTGTGCAGATCTGTTTTGGCTATAACATATGCGTCCCCGAGCTGTCATTTACGACAATATGTATCTTTTCTGCGACAAGGGCACAATCATTTTATCTTCAGAGGGCTTCATTATGAAGTACTTCCTTTGCTGTTCGTCTTTGGATATTACGTAAAACTCCAAGATGTTACACAGCGTAACCAAACATTTTCGTTAAGACATTTTTGCATGGTTGAAAAGTAAAACTCACTCGAAAGCAACTTATTGAAACGCTGCCAAGAAATTCCACGTTGGCTCATTACGGGTTCCAAGGTCCAACAAGTAAAAACATGCCTTGTTAATATGACAGTATTGATGTTACTTAATGAACTCCATATATTTCTTTTATAATTAATTTTTATGTTAAACTTCCTGTCATCATAACGATAACGACCAAGGAAATGGCATTTAAAAAAGTTACAGTGTAATGCGATTAAGGTAATTATTCCACAGAATTTCTACAAATCTGAACACTTGTTATAATCGAAACAGGACATCTTACTCGGAGATATATTTCTTGCCTTGAAATCTTAATTACGCCCAGCTGCGTAGCAAGAAATTTACTAGCGAGTGGAATGCCGTGCCATTATTACTGAAGCGTTGCGAGAAACAACCAGTATTAAAATACTACGAATTTTTATAAACTAAGTGTATCATTCATTACACAGTGATGGTAATAGTAGTAGGGGCGGGCTGGTTCTAACACACTTTTGATTAATTTAAAGGGGTAAATTGATATCAAAGGGTTAATTAAATTGATTGAAAATGTCAATTAACTTGATTGAAATGGTTAATCAAAAAGGGTTAAATTTAGGGAAAGTGCAAAATTTAATTGAAAGGGTTAAATTTATTGGAAGGGTTAAATTGATTGAAAGGGTTACTTTTTAATTTGATCAGTTTTTTTTTTTTACTTTTTTTAGGGTGGGGAGGGGGTAGCAGGTACACTGTGCGATGTTGATGGTGTGGTGTTCTGTAGGCGACTGACCAGATTGGTGGGTTGCAATGTCTTATATAGGTGTAGAGTTGAGTGCAAGAGTGGGTTAATTTTTCTAATTTCTTTCTAATTTTGAGGTGTTTGGAGGAACATTGGTGGTAGATAGGCGATTTTTGCGAATATTTTTAACACACAAGAGAATTTCAGAGGGTTAAAACTATTTCTAAGAGTGTCCAAAGTGTAAATGTTATGTTTTTTGGTGGGATATTTTTCATAGATATGCGACTTTGAAAGATCCTATTTATGTGTTATATGGTCTGTCTGTGGAACGCAATTAAATGTTAGAGAATCTCAGAGTGTTCTACATATGAATAAATTACATGCATCAAATCGCAAATTTTCAAATGACTATGTGAATAATAATAAGTGCAATTACGAAAGTCTTAAACATAATGTAAGTCTCGAGATTAGAAATATAATTTACACAAGAGAGAATTTTAACTACATGAATAACATGTGATGTCGACAAGTGCAAACTCATTAAACGAAATCCATATAAACAGTATGAATAAATAAAGATTTCCAAATTCATATTTATATTTTAAACAGACATAATAGCGCAATAGAAGTACAAGTACTTTAGTTCACTTTTAACACATATTATTTCCATCCAATCATAGAGATACTCGGATGACATGAAGAAGTACTTATGCCTGCAAACATATACTACAAATTTCCGTTAAATCTGTGAAATTCACATCGCTTGGTAACAAAAAAATGTGAGTTGTTAACACAAATGGTATTTTCGTCTACCGAACACAGGAATCAATTACTTATCACAAGAAAATTAAATCGATCAGAAAAAACAATTTAAAATATGAGAATTTATATTTTCCCGATAAAATACTACGAAAAATTCGGCTATCACTGCATATGAAGGTAGGTACGATGCTCGCTATTTAAGTAACCCCCTATCGAAAGCTCGTCGGCTGCTAAGTGTGTATTGGTGTGGTGTTTATGAAGGAGCTGACAAGTAGCACGTACAAGCGTACACAAGCGACTGAAGATGGCGCCGATTGGGATAACTGAGGTCACTTCGCTCCCTGCACCCCCTGCCCACCCTCGCAAGTGCGTGCTACCCCGAGCTGGCAGCAATCATTAAATGTTTTCGGCACTAAGGCAAGATGGCGACAACTGGGTTAGTTGCGTTTTGATCATAGTAGACCTGCCTGCCGGCCTATCCCACCCTACCCTTCAGAGCTGGTCCGAGTCCAGAGGTATGTGACCCTGTCCAAACACCCCTACAGCAATATGCCCCTCCTCGAGGTCCTGGGGGTCAGTCACCTAGCTGGATGCGAATGTCAATTGTCGCAACTGATTCAAGATGGTATCATCTGATTAGTTGCATGCACATCGGGAGCAGACATCCCCTCCCAACCAAGCCTTCGCCCCTCAGGGCTGGTCTGAGTCCAGAGTTACATGACCTGCTCCAAGCACCTATACGCCTCCTACCACCCCTGCTTTGCGAGGTTCTGGGCGTCAGTCAACAAGACTGCTAGTGATTGTCAATTGTCGCAAAACTTATTCAAGATAGCAGCGATTGGATACAGGGGTGACGATGACTCCCGATGTACCTGCACCCCACCCCACCACCCTTCAATACACTCACCATATTGCATATCTTTTCCCGACATGAAGACTGTCTGCCTGCCATACTGACTCCCTCCCCTCTTACAGCGAAGTTTGGACTCTTCCTAATGTGTTAACCTGCCTTATTTGCAGTGAAATAAAAAAATTTCACAAGTCCCTGTCAAACAAAATTTATAGCCCTGAAGCTAAATATTACCCAAAAACTTAATCCATGGATAAAATTCCAACAAATTTTATATCTTAATTCAAGAAATGAATTATATTTAAATAAACATAATCCCATTTCCAGCAAACTTATTAAAGTGTTTCAGGAAACATATGTATATTTTCGAACAAGAGATATTTTCACTTGCTAAAATATTTATATTAAAACATTGAAAGATCACCGTTTTTTCAAACATGTGTCATTAATTTTATCTAGGTTTCAACTATTGCAATGGAAGATATGACACATGCATACATATCAATCATTCAATCGGTTTTTAAATTAATGTGTATAGCAGAGAGAAATACATATTTTATTTGTAGACTTGTCTACGATACTAAAATTTACTTATAATCAAAGATTCAATTCAAAAGATTCCCAGTCTACATATTTAGATACACTGTCTACCATAAAATTTGTTTACACTCGAACTTATTTACAAATCGATTTCCCATAGAAAACAAATTTGAATGTAATTTTAAAGAAATAGCATGAATTAAGATTGAAATGACTTCTATCGGAGCTGGAATATATCAATTTTCACATTATTTCAATACATTTAAGCAAAATTTAAAGTAAAATGGCGGCTGTTTTGCAATCGTATAACCCATTTTTAGGATAATACATTCCAACTATCAACAAATTATTTACATCTTAAAGAGATATCTGAGATAAATAACTTTTCTTCCATACAATGTAGGAATCTACATAACGAATTATCAGAGAAAATTTAGGGGGAAAAACGAATACATATTACAAATGCACATTTAAAACTAAAGATCGTTAAGAGAATCTCAGCTCAAAATGATTTACTGAACAGACTAACCTCCTGCTAACACAATTGTTAGTAAATAAGGCCTTTAAAAATTCCCTACAAAATACTTCTAAACCCATTTCTCCCTTCTACATTCCTGAAATTAAATTATTATTTATTCATTTTAATCGAATACTAAGTAAAGAAATATTCCATCTAACATACATAGATTTAATCACATGGTGAATTAGTACGCATACCCCTGCAATGAACATACAAATATTAGAATGGAAGACATTTTATCATCAATAATGAACCCTGATACTGTTTTAAACAGTACATTCATACAGAAACAAGTTAATTGCCATTCTGACATTGTGAGGTGAACATCTGTCCGGAAGTAAACTTTCTCCTCACACCGAAGATTACTCATTGGTATTTTATCGGGAAAATATAAATTTTTGTGTGTTAACTTTTTTTTTCAGATCGATGTACTGCATTTGTGATAAGTATTGATTTCTTCTTCGGTGGACAAATTACCATTTGTGTTAACACCTCGCATTTTTTGTTACTAAGTGAAATGAATTTCACAGATGTAAAGGAAATTTGTATCACGTATCTATAAAGTGTTGCACAGTTACACTTTGCGGGATTAAGTACTTCTTCATGTCATCCGACTGTCCCTATGCATCAATGCAAACAATTTGTGTTAAAAGTGAATTATTCTGAAAATAGTGAAATTTTAGTTAAAAAATTATCGTTCTGTTGTTTGTGGTAGGACGAATGCAGAGTTTTTCTCTTAAATTTCAACTCAATTGTCAATTGGCTTCCCTACACATATAATCAGACTGTCCGCACACACTGTTTATAAGACGATGTAATTGCTATGCTCGACTCCACATCAAAGGGACATGTTTTAAAAAATACTCAAGGTATGTGTGAGAGGCATTAAGTAATGTACATGAATTTTAATTATGCTATTGTGTCTGTTTAAAATTTAAGTGCGAGGTTGGAAATTTTTATTCATACTGACTAGCTGGATTACATTTACTCTCATGTAAATTATATTTCTAAGCTCGTGACTCACATTACATTTAAGACTCATATAATTGCACTTATTATTATTCACGTAGTCTGAAAATTTGCGATTCGATGTGTGTAATTTATTCATACATAGAACACTATGACATTTTCTAACATTTAATTGCATTCTGAAAACAGATCGTTTAATACGTAAATCGCATCTTTCAAAGTCGCCTATGTATGAGCTATATCCACTAAAAAAACATAACATTTACACTTAGGCCACTTTTAGAAATCGTTTAAACACTCTGACATTCTCTGATGTGTTAAATATGTTCGTGTAAGTCGCCTATTTACATCCCCCCAAACACTTCAAAACTAGAAAAAATATAAATAATTAGCATACGTCCACTTTTGTACTCAACTCTACACCTATATAAGACATTGCAACCCACCACTCTGGTCAGTCGCCTAAAGGACACCACACCGTCAACATCGTACAGAGCTCCTGCTATCCCCTTTTTACACTCAAATAGAAAGAAAGAAAATCATTGACCCTATTAAAAATGAACCTTTTCAATCCATCTAACCGTATCAATAAATTCAACCCTTTTAATTAAATTTAATCCCTTTTTGAATAACTCTCTCAATCAATTTAATTAACCCTGTGATATAAATTTTACCCTTATTAAAAGTGGGGTAGAACCGGGCCGCCCTTACTACTGGTAATATTTTATGTAGTTTGATGTAGTTCTGCTTCTTCGAAGAATTTTTTTCTGAAGTTTCATTCTTCCAGCCGTTTCAAATAAATACGAATGTCTGACGACGCTGAAATAGTTTTTTTTTTAATTATTATTTTCCCCATGCTTAAATTCAGGTAAAGGCTGTTCACAATAAAGTGAGAATTTTGTAAATCAACCTTAGAAAGAAGTCTGCCTAGGCCTGCATATGCTTCAACGGGCGCACTGAGAGACATGCGCCTGGTAAAGTCGGTAACGATGGATGGAAAGTAGTTCCATATCTTAACTTCGAATAAAAAGTATTATTTGTAACCATTTCTGATAATTTAAATTATTAAATTCAGTTTCTGTTTTTTAATTCATCAGATGTGTAAAATAAGCATATTTACAAGATGTTCACTTTTCTTATAATTTTACAGTTTGACTTGACCGACGCATGAATAAAGTGATGAAGTCCATGACAATGTTAATTTTACATAAGAAGGAAGAATACACAACGTACATACAAGTAGATCCTAAGCAGGGCTTTCAACAGTGCTCATTTTGCCGTGAACAGCCTTTAATACGTTAAGGTTCCCATCGTGGCGGGCGATCGGTTAGCCTGCTCGCCTCTCACCACGGCGAACCGGGTTCAATCCTCGGCCGGGCCACTCCCAGATTTTGTGAAGTGGGAATCGTGCTGGATTCTGGTTTGCCTTGCGTTTAGCGACTAGTGAACTACAAACCATCGATATACAAACATGCATTTATTTTATCCTTTAATCTGGATCACGATAACGATCTCACACTCGTCTGATGGACGGTGTTATTAGTAGGGACACCCGAATTTCGTGAAAATATTTCACCACCAGTTGTATTTCATAACACTTTAGCTCAGATCCACATTTGAGAATGGTCGATATAGATGTTACGCGTCTTCATTGACTGCCCACGAATCAGAGGCGTACAGTATCTGACCAGCTTAATTATGATTGTCCAGGCAATTGAGAGAAGTCTTCTCTCAGACACACGCCCCCAACAAGCGAAAGGAAACTGCTGGTACGCTCGTGGGTTATTGAAATATAACGTGCGGAAATCTTTTCGCGAAATTCGGGTGTCCCTAATTATAAGCTATAAAGCAATTACCGGGGGGGGGGGGGACTCTACTACGTTAAGCATTAATTTCAATATTCAGTGCTAAACGTTTATACTCACCACAGTTGAAACAACTATGTGTCGTCGGGTCGGTCAGGCCCGCATCGCTGGGAAGGCCAATAGTTAGAACTAGTGGTTTTCGGCGAAAAAATATGAGTAGGCCTACACGGTAGACTTCAATACTATAAGCACCCAACAGCAGTTCGTCTATTGCCATTGGTTGCTGCCTACTTGAGAACGCGTTTTCAAATTATACCGGGCCACTCAGAATTCGGCAATATCGGCACGGCTCCTACGTGACTCATGTGCAGACAATTATGACGTATCTAAAAGTAATTCAGCCAGTTGAGATAGGTAAACGACGCTACAGTCTTTTGTATTATAACTAGAGGACAAGCTCCAACGTGAACATGCTTATATTTTATTACTTTTGCAATTGGATTATAATTCATCAGCCACGCCCTCGACGTGTTTGAGCCAATGACTAACCAGCAAGAAAAGGATCAGCGAATCCTGTGCTACCTGATCTAGGATAAATTTGGAGCATGCGCCAATGAACAGCTAGGTGCAGATCGAATACGCGAAGGACTGCGGAGTCTACCTCGTTGTCAAATGAATCCGCGAAATTTCCGAGTCTCTAATTATAATTTGTCTTGAAATATTTTCGCGAAATTTCACTGCCGCTACCAATAGTTGACAACGTCAGTCGTCTCCCCTAGACGGTGACATCTCTATAGCCGGTGCTCCTAGGTGATTGATAGTAATGGCGACCCCTGGTCTTGATGCCTCAGCGCATGTATATAGGGGTAGTGAAATTTTCGCGAAAATATTTCAAGACAAGCTATAATTCAAAACAGTGTAGCGTCGTTCATGGGCTATTCACGATAAAACGAGCACTTCTGAAAACACCCCTTAGCATCTACTTGTATGCGCGTTGTGTATTCTTCCGCCTTATGTGAGATTAACGTTGTCATGGGGCTCGCCATTTTATTCATGCGTCGGTCAAGTGAAACTGTGAAATTATTATAAAAGTAAATATTTAACATCTCCGCTCATTTTTACACTTCTGTGCATTAAAAAAAAACAGAAAGAGATAAAAATAATGTAGGTTACCACTAATTGTTTCCTAACACTTTAAATTCGACGTTAAGATATGGAGCTACTTCCCATCCATCGTTACCAACTTTACTGGGCGAGTATCACTCAGGGCGCCCGTTAAGATATATGCAGGTAGGGGCAGTGACTTTTTTTCTAAGGTTGATTTCAAAAGTGCTGACTTTATCGTGAGCACTTTTCCCATCTTGACTGGCGGAATTACTTTTTGACACGTGTTAAATGCCTGCGCACGAATCACGCAGCAGCCGTGCCGATGTTGCCGAATTCTGAGTGGCGCGGTCTAATATGAAAACGCCTTCTCAAGAGGACAGCAACCAATGGCAATAGACAATCTGCTGTTGGGTGCTCATGGTTGTTTGTTCGCGTGGTATGCCTTTTCTACTATCTGAGAGCAGGTGAAAAGTGGCCGAAAAGTGGCAAAAACCGCGTTTACTCTCGGCAGGACGACGCGAACGACTAACAGCAGTAAATTAACGTCGAAAATATATAAACGAAATTTTACTAAAAAAAAAAAAAAAAAAAAAGTTGATAATCATTGTTGTCTCTGTGTAAATTACGTATATTAAAAATTTTGACCACTCAAGATAACTTACTTCCAAGGATAAATGTGTCTTAGTTATTTTTATTTCCCTCTGCACTTCTTACAGAATACCCAAACATAGTCTCTTCATCAACCTGCGTATGAGGAAAATTACTATTTGCAATCGTCATTCTCAAGACACTTCAAGGTTTATAATTTTATTTAGGCGACCATTTTTTTTTTTTCAGCTTGCTCGTTTTGATATTTCTGCTGTACCTCAGCGAGCAAGAGCAGCTGCTTTTTAACAGCACAAAAATAGTAATTGCTACTGCCAACCGAACAGCCTTCCAAATAAAAAGTGCTTCCGGTAACACGAATGGGAACTACTAGAAATAGCAGTAAACTAGCAGAATAGCAAACCACGTGAGTCGCGCATAGTATTGAAGTTTACCGTGTACCGATAATTGTTTTTCGCGAGAAAAAAAAATCGCTAGCTCTACTTACATAGTCTGGCCGCGCCCTCTATCCCCCCTTTCCGCCAGCCTTGCCTTATCATATCTCTGTAGCCGCCCAAACCGCGACCACAACAACTTTCTCCTGAGCTCACTCCGGCGTTGCCTTTACCGTAAAAAAAAAACAAAACAAAAAAACATATTGTGTAATTTTTATACAACATGTACGTGGCAGCAGTGTCTCCCCTGACATCTGTGTAATTTTACACCTACGTACACGGGATGAAATAAGAATCTCTCTCTCTCTACTGCTAAGGACCTTCGATGTTCATCGCAAGTACTACGGTAAAGAAAACACGTTAATAGACTTTATACTTTTGTATTACAAAGCAAGTGATCAAATTGTTAGCACAAAGTTGGCAATGGTTGTGAAAAAAAAAAAAAAACGAAAATGAAATAAGTTGAAATACATTAATGATTGTTGATGCAACTCAAAAAAGTATGCGTCTTGAACACACGAATCCAAGATCTTAGTCCTTATTTTCCTTTTTTATAGTCCATTCACGGTTTCTTCACGAATTTCACATTTCGAATCAAACCTTTAAAAAATAACCCTGTGTATAACGTGTTTGGTTGTTTCCTAAATATGTTACGTATTAAAAGCTGTTTATAGCTGTGTTAATATAAAAGTACCTTTTTTTTTTTTTTTTTTCAAATTTATCTTTTGCTCGTATTCTGCCTATAAAATACAATATTTAATCAACAATTCATACGAATAAATATAGGGGAAAAAGTTGCGTTCATAATGCCTAGTAAGAAATAGTTCTTATGGAAAGCAATATTACACTCGGTGCGCACGAATCCCGTGCGGTTCACCTTTGGTGAAATTTACTATACTTGGTTAAGCTTTGTTTGCATGGGGCGGAGGAACATCTTGGAAGTAGAACTTAAGCAGGGCTGCAGCAAAGTTTGAAGTGATCGTGAACAGCCTATATTATTTTTGTGGACACCCCTTACCTTTTCGAATATTTTCTTGCAGCCTTCTTAGCACGGACGTGACCAAACGTTTTGTCGTTTCTGCCGACGATTCCCCCCCCCCCCCCCTGGAATAGTAGTGCTCCATGCAAGCCTTCTTGGAGGAAACGAGGCGCTTCCGCACTTTTTCTTCTAAGGTGTGCGACAAATTCTCTATGGGATTGATGTCGGGCGGCTGAGGAGGTAGTCTGCACGCCTATGCGTTTTTACTCCACTTCAAAGTAAATTCGTTCTACAAATTAGTAAA
Organism: Dryococelus australis; assembly: GCA_029891345.1. NCBI lineage: Eukaryota > Metazoa > Arthropoda > Insecta > Phasmatodea > Phasmatidae > Dryococelus > Dryococelus australis. The sequence continues at coordinate 39,909,121 of CM057006.1, forward strand.
ATAACACGTACATTGTTCAAGCGATTTTTACGTACAATGGCGTAAAATTGCAATTGCTGCGAGGCAAAAATTGAACTGCCCAATTCGTGTTTTTTTTTTCCTTCTCTATAGTAAATAAATTCACACAGATGTCACATCTGTAATTTCACCACACTGCATGTGTTTTTTTTTTTCACTCACGAAAAAGCAAAATCACGTATTCACTATAATTGTAAATACACAATTTTTGCACGTTTTTCACTGTTTTACTAGGCAATTTTACCGTCAGTATATGTTCTTTTACTACTGTTTCCTGTCAAAGCACATACGTGCTACGTATTTGGCAGCTTTACAATTTCGACGTAATTGTGCTCGGTTTTGTAACTAGGTAATATAACAAGAGTTATAATAAAGTCTCCAAAATGTGGAAAACAATTTCATTGACTTCAGATATAAAATCATCGTTATATGCAAGAGCCAGCGTAGCCGATCAACGGGAGTTGAAGTTTTCCTTTTGAAGACGCAAATGGAGTCTGAAGTAGTTATACTCCTTCGAGCTAGATTTCATGTTTTAAACAAATACTTGTAGTTGTCTGCGTATTTCTAAGAAAATTAGTGTATATTCACGGGCACTGCAGAAAATAATGCAAATTTGCGCACACACGGTCATTGTAAAATTACACAATGGAATATTCACAACTACACTAACGTTGAGTATTTATACAACGACAATGTAGCAGTAAAAATACACAATTTAAGGTTTTAATAGAGGAAGTGGGTGTGTTTCTACATATAATTCAAAGTGTGAAAATTAGCACCAACATTATATTTGTTAATCCATACAGTCATTACTTGTTTTACCAATGATTTTTAGTACTCTCTCGATTCTTAAGAACATGTTTGTAAAATTACACGAACTGTAGTTTATTTTATTTTATTTTTACAAATTATACATACGAAATGGGGCCGCGGTGTCTAAGCGGTCTCCCTGCTCGCCTCCCACCAAGGCGAACCGAGTTAAATCCCCGGCCGGGTCAGCCCCGGATTTTCGCGTGTGGGAATCGTGCCGGGCGATGCCGTTGGTCAATGGGTTCTCTCGGGGTTCTCCCATTTCACCGCACTTTCGTTCTGGCCCTCCTCCATACTCACCTCATTCACCCTCATTGGCTCTTAAGGCCTCGCTGTTAGGACGTTGGCAACGGAAAAAAAATAGTTATTTTATATCAAAGGCTGTTCACGATAAAGTGAGCACTTTAGAAATGTACCTTACAAAATATCACTGCCCCGGTTGCATATATTTTAATGGGCGCGCTGAGTGACATTCGCCCAGTAAAGTTAGTAAATATGAATGGAAAGTAGTCCTATGACTCAAAGTTGAATAAAAAGTGTTGAGTAACTATTTGTGATAGCTTAAAATTATTTCTTTCGCTTTCTGTTTTTTTTTTTAATGTACAAAAGAGTAGAAATTAGCAGATATGTAAAGTATCACCTTTTCTAATAATTTTACAGTTTCACTTGATCGACGCACGAATTAAGTGATGAGGCCCATGGCAATGTCGATTTTGCTTAAGGCGGAGGAATACACAACGTGCATACAAGTAGACTTTAAGCAGGGCTTTCAAAAGATAGTTTTCGTTATTTGTACATCTCTAGAACACTAAAATTGTGATTCTGGAATGTATTTATGAAAATACTATGTGCTTAGAATATTTTTTTTTTTGCTAATAAAGAGTACTCATTGTCAGAGAGATGCATAATTCGCGTTATTATTTTGGGATTGGCTGGACGTTATTACCCCATACGTTTCCGAGCACGACCCGTGATTTCGTTGGCTGATGCCTTCTGTACGAGGTGACGTGCCTGTGTAACTCTGTTACAGGCGATTGGTCACTCTGGCGTCGAACTGTTACTTTTGGTTAAAAAGAGCCTTTCACGTCGTGCCACAAATAGTCTCAGTCATTGAAGGTCGTCAGTAGCACGCATAACACCTTGGAGTTTAGTCTGCTGCTAAAAAATAACGTTGGTTTTGCAGGTCTCTACGTAGTTGAATAATGGTGCTTATGTGAAATAACCAGAGACCTGAAGAATTCGCGGATTCATTTCGAGACAAGCTAGAATTTAAAACACGTGCGTTTATATAACCTCATAGAATGGTCCACGCGGTGTTTGACACCCGCTGGAGAACGTCGTCGCCTTCCAGTGTGACAACAGACAACCAACGTGCAGTTGATATCGGCATATTTGTACATAAGAATGTAGAGTCTAGCCTGCAGGTTATTGAACTCGCGAATTCTTAAGGTCTAAAAACAACACATTTTACCGTGGCCAACGACCTTTAAGTGTCACCCAACTCTGTACACTCCACTCCCAAAACTTGGATTATATGACTGTATTATGGTTATATTATTATATCGGATTATCTATATTATATTTGTATATTGTCATATTATTAATATTATGCTTATATTATAATTATGTATATTATATTATTGTATTCGATTATTTATATTATTATACTTATATTATAATTATGTATATTATATTATTGTATTCGATTATTTATATAATATTATTATATTGTTATATTTTAATAATATTATTATCATAGGCTATTCAGGGTAAAATTAGCACTTTTGAAAGCCCTGCTTAATATCTACTTGTATGCACGTTGTGTATTATTCCGCCTTATGTAAAATTAACATTGCCGTGGGTCTCATATTGAATTATTTATTTTGCTTTATTAGATTATTATATTATTAGATTGTTACATTATTAATATTATTATTATAAGGAGCAGTGAAATTTTGCGAAAAGATTTTAGGAAATGTTGTACTTCAAAACACTGTAGGGTCGTTTACCTATCTTGACTGGTTGGATTTATTTTTGACAAGTGTTAACTGTCTGTACACAATCATCTAAGAGCCGTGCCGATGTTGTCGAATTCTGAGTGGTCCGGTCAAATATGAAAACGTCTTCTCAAGCAGACAGCAACCAATGGCAATGGACTAACCTATTATATTATTGGAGTCTACCATGTATTTATATAGTTTCACGAAAAGTCGCTAGTTTTAATTATTATACTTATAATGTATATATGTTCCTTTTTATATAATATATACTATTAAATAGGATTGTATTATTAGTAGAGACCTGCAAAATTCGCGTTATCATTTGAAGACAGAATAGACTTCAACCACATATGCGTTTGTATTGCTCTTGTCATTGGACTCCAACTGGTTTGACACGCCCTGGGCTGCCTTGAACCAATCAGAAGCTAGTAACGACAATATAGTCCAATCACGTCCTGCCTAATCAAAACGGACTGTGGTTTTACTCGGTTTTCAACACGCTATTGTATATAGGACGGTGAAATCTAGCGTGGTGCCGAGTAATAACGCGAATTCTGCATGCCTGTAGTTATTATAAGGGTAGTGAGGCAGTAGTGAAGATGTGTACGGTAGCCTGCGTCGCTTGTTGCAGGCGGTAAAGAACCACATGCGGACGGAGTGCAAGTGCCACGGCCTGTCCGGGTCGTGCACGCTGCGAACCTGCTGGCGCAAGATGCCTCCGTTCAGGGACGTCGGCAACCGCCTCAAGGAGCGCTTCGACGGCGCGGCGAAAGTGACGCCCGACAACGACGGGCACCGCTTCACGACGGAGGGCCCCACCATCAAGCCGCCTGGCCGGCAGGACCTCGTCTACCTCGAGGACTCGCCCGACTTCTGCCGCCCGAACCGCAAGACGGGCTCGCTGGGGACGCACGGACGCCGCTGCAACTCGACGTCGCCCGGGGTCGAGGGCTGCGACCTGCTGTGCTGCGGGCGAGGGTTCGACACTCGGCGCGCCACCGAGCGCGTCAACTGCCAGTGCCGGTTCCGCTGGTGTTGCGAGGTCACGTGCAACACATGCGTCGTGCGACGGGAGATCAACACGTGCCGCTGACCGACGCGAGCCTTTCCCTCCCCAATATATATATATATATATATATATATATATATATATATATATATATATATATATATATATATATATATATATATATATATATATATATATATATATATATATACATTTTTTATTTTCCGTCCGCGCTAGCCCCCTTCGCATGTTCTGTGTTTCCCATCCTCCGAGCTTCCTCAATAGGTACACGCTTAAGAAATCACTTGTAAATTTACCGTATCAGTAGGGACACCCGAATTTCGCGGAAAAGATTTCACGGCCAGATGTATTTCATAACGCTTCGGCTCAGGTCCCCTTTCTTGATTGGGCGATCTAGATGTTCCGCGTCTTAAACGACTGCCCGTGAATCACAGACGAGCAGCGGCGGAGTAACCTAGTTCTGATTCGCCAGTCGATAAAGAAATTGTCGCCTCACAAAGACACGCCCAGACGAAAATTCCTGGTACTCCCGTAGGGTATTGAAATATGGCATTCGCGAGAATCTTTTCGCGAAATCCGGGTGTCCCTACATATCAGCGTATACGTACAGTGACAAAGAGCGAATCGTGAAATATTTCCCCATACATTCTTGGTAACGTTGTTACAGTTGCCCGAGAAAGACTTAGATGCGTAAGGAAGTCCCCAACTTTGTAAAGTAGCGATACTAAATATACCCATATTTTCATCCTGACATGTAGTAATATTACCATACACTGTATTGGTTAAAAAAAAAACTTCCATTACAGTTCAGGAGGTTAATCAGAATTTTTTGTTACAGTGTAGGAGCAGTGAAATTTCGCGAAAGCATTTCAAGACAACCTGTACTTCAAAACACCGTGGGGTCGTTTACCTATCTTGATTGCCTGAATTACTTTTTGACACGTGTTAACTGTCTGCATACGAATTACGTAGGCACCGTGCCGATGTTGCCGAATTCTGAGTGGCCCGGTCAAATATGGAAACGCGTTCTCGAGCAGACAGCAGCCAATGGCAATAGACGAACTGCTTCTGGGTGCTTATACAATTGGAGTCTACCATGTATTCATATTTTTTTCGTGAAAACTCACTAGCTCTATCAATAGGTAGTGGTAGGAAAATTTCGCGAATTCATTTCAGGACAGTATAGACGTCCAGGCCCCCCAAGAGGGGGTGGGGGAAGGGAGTACAATCTCAGGGGCCGGAAACCTCCCTCCCCGCGGATCGGGCCCGACTCGTAAATTTCGTAATTATAAAAGGAAGTATTACGTAAAAATCTTATTTCAACACTCAAATCTTTTAACTTTTTTTTGCATGGATAACGACTTTTTATATTGTTATAAATGAGCGATTTTTTGGCGAGGAAGGGGTAGTGGAGCCCACAGCATACATTTATCAGGGGACCGGAATTAATTTTGATGGGCCTGTATTCGTCAAACACGTGTACACTGAAGTCACCTTTTCAATTGGATCACAGTTCGTTGGACACGCCTTGGGCGACTCTGAGCCAATAGCAGACTAGCAAGGACAACAACTAGCGAGTGCCATACTGCCAGGTGTGTAGTAACACTGGCTACTGTGTGGGTCAGCAGCCAATGAACAAACATGCAAGTCTCGAGTGTACACAGGACTGTGGAGTCTAACCAGCATGTCACTGAACTCGCGAAATTTTCCTATCCCTATCAATAGGCCGGCGCTTCTCCCCTTAAACCTGCCCTCACTGACGACGAATCCTGAAAAATAAATACTTTTACATGGATATAGTCTATCAATGGTAAATTAACACTTTTTTAATCAAAAATCAAACATGAAAAAATTCGCTCCATGTGTGACGTGTTTATTTATTTCCTAAATATGCTACAAATAACAAGCGTTTTGCAATTCTGTTAACATAAAAATATCTTAATTTCGTTTAACACTTTGTAGACTATGCTCAAGTGTAGCTCTAGCAAAGCTAATTTGAAAATTTCTTTGTTGTTCATAGCAAAACTCGCATGGATGTGCAGTCTTTGTTCAGATAGTTTACAGTACGACCTCATAAGAACACGACAGCGCAATAACAATGATATTGCTAACTATAGAATAAATTTTTTATAGCCACTCAAAGAAACATGATTGATTGTAAAACCTTTCTTACGATAAAGGACATTTGATTCGATCAACATCAGCTCGACTCTCCATTGATTGATGAGCGGCCAATAATGAACGCTCTAAAGTACAGGCTAGTGTCTGGTGTGGTATGAACCAATCAATAAGACGATGGTGGGTTCTAACATAGACACCAAAAGAACCGGTGTTCTTGCAGTAGTGTATTAAGGCGACTCACAGTAAATGTGTGCGGACCTCAATGTGTGCGGACCTCAATGTGTTACTTTGCACGCTTACTTGCGTTTTATAAATTAAGTTATTCCGTTAGTAATTAATAAGAACAAAAACACAGAGAATATAAGTGTGTTGGTAATGCCTAATAAAAGAAAATGGTCCTCGTGTAAATGAGAGGGCACCAATGCGGTGCGTTGTCCCTTTAAGGTAGTTTTATAAACTCGTTTAAGCTTTGTTTGCATAAGCGGAAAAATGACCTTAAAGTAGAACTTTAGCAGGTATTCAGAAAGGTTGCACTGTAACCGTGAACGGACTATACTCTTGGAAGGTAAACGTTCAACTAGCGAAGTTATAACATAAGAAATTCAAAAGTGCAACTTTATCAGATTACGGCTCTGGCAATGCTTCTCTTTACACGAGGCTAAGGACACGCAACACGCAGGAAGATGACACCAATGGTGCGTGGGACATGACACGTAATTTGAAATCTGTAACTTCCTGGAAGCAATACAAACCAAGAAACTGCAGCCCTAGATCGCAGTATTTTGTCATTTCTGCAATAAAATATTTTGTCAGAGTGATCAGTGGCGAAACATCTTGCCTTTGGACACCCCGCTTCTGTTATAAGTTTCATTTTGGTGCTGTTAAAACGTAAATTGCATGCTGCATAAAAGAAATAGAAAAGTTTCTAACTAATGGCCATAAGTAGTGATCTGCGAAATTCGCGTTATCATTTAAGGGCAGACTGGACTCCAAATTACTGGGCGTTTGACCAACTTTAGCCATTGGCCAAAAAAAAATGTTTGGCAACCAATAATATGAGTTCAGCGGTGTAGTGGCCAATCTCTTTTGAGGAGATCAAGCAGACACGTGACGCTGATTACAGTGCGGCGGCCAATGAAACCCCGAACTGCGGTCGAACGTTTATAAGGCAGTGGAGTCTATCATGTCACCGAAAGATTAAGCGGATTTTGCACGTCTCTATACCTAAAACTGAATATTCATACAGGTTAGTATCGAAAATTGATTATAACAATTCGTTATTAGAGATACTATACAATATATCAACGCATATCGGTGGACAAAAACAGTTTAGGTGCCTATTTACTATTAATATAGCTCTCTTTACTAAATATAGGGAACGGAAATGTTTACCCTGTCCCCTTACGCTAGTAGGTTGCGCCAATAAAAATAATGTATTCCTGTCTTGCTTGGCAAACAAATGCGCACATTTGCGATATGCGAAATAGTTCCGGAGTAGTGCATCACTCTCGCTAATCATTGTTTGCAAAACTGGCAGGAACTGCTTTCTGGAATTGAAAATTTTTTTCCACTTTCACATCCTAAGGTAAAAAATTTCAATTAACATTTTTGGCATTAATGCCGCACGCAGCCTCCTCCGAAGCTTTATGAAAAATGGCCGAAAGATCAAGAAACAAACTACAGCGAAAAAAGTTGCCACATTGCGATGTATTCATGGTTTCCACAAAAAAAAAATCCAAGGCTTACGCTGGACAAGTGAGACGCTTAGAAGGTCCCACGTTAAATGCTTTAATATCGCTTGAAGCAGCTGTAATTCTGCCTTAACCTCGCAGTATTTTTTTTTTTTCGTACATCTATTGCAAACAGGACACCAAAATATTTCCATGAGTTATTTCAAGATAGCTTACTCTGTAAAACATAAGAAATAATTTTCATGCCTGGTGTGGGCAATAAACTTTCAGTGGTCCTAGAAATACATAACTGCGATTCTCATAAACGATGACCAACGAAATATTTTCACGCTTTTAATCTATTTTCGTAGCAATACACAGCCTGTCATTGTCCACACAAACACTGTCACTGTACGTATAAATTATTATGTATTTACCAGGTAAGATCTTGTGGATCTACAAATGTTTGTAACAATACAAAAATCCGTCAGTGGTTTTTTTTTCTGCGCTCATAATAGCGAAGAAATTTCCAGTTACAACCAACCGCTATTGCAAGTAGACTACAAACTGAAATCACCCCTTCTCTGACCTCCCGTGACAGCGCAAAAACAGTTATATTGAAGTGACAACGTGTACCAATGCTCCCCGATTTCTATTTTTATTTCCTTGGCAATTTTTTTTTTTTTATTAATATTTTGAATTTTGTTTGGCTTCATCTGCAAACACCGCGATATTCAAGTCTTCAGCAGGAAGTGTTTAAATCTGTTCCACAGTAAACATTCTCTGTCACGGGATAAACACGAGCCGTAAATGATTGACAAGTGCAATATTTTGTGTTGAACTTCAGTACAATAAGGCAATCGCAACGCAATTTGTTGCTTACCAGTAATTAGGTAATAAAAATACATATTTCATGAATATTTAACCGACCTGATTCGTGAAATAGTTATTCCAAGTATGATACATACATATTTGGTTAACGCACTATCTATGGCTATCTATGCGTACTAAAAATATTTAATTGGCAAGGGAATATAGCAGAGACTGTTAATTTTTTTTTTGCAGTTTATAAGATTTTAAGTCTACGAAACGCAATCTGTATAAATTTTGAAAACTAAAACGAGTCACTTTTCTACTTTGTAAATAAACTGTACCAATTTCAACATGGCCTATGCAGTCAAACATGTATAAAGTAAACGTCTTAATATCAAAATTCTGTCTATAACAAAATTTGTTTTCGGTTCGGCCAAACATGTATATAACACAATGCATTTTGTACTCTTTATAACAAATTAATTTTCCCTCTTCGGCACACAATGTCTTCATAACAAAGACTGAGTAGTCTAATTATATGTAATTTCCCTTTATACTCTTCCTTTTTTTCTTTACAAAATTTTATGTAAAACTGTAAAAAAAAAAAACCCTCTATTTTTCACATTTTTCAGAGAAAAAATATAATACACTAGATTCGATACCATTCAAATTCAGCAGCAACTATATTAAAATTGTCTACATAGTAAAATAAAACACGCTGTAAATCACCTCTCTATAAAGATATCCTCTATAACAAACACACAAATATTTGTTCTCTTTAATTTGGTTGTACAGTGGTTTTGCTGGGGGGAAACTTTTTTTTAACAGTTTACCAATACTTTGGTATAGGCTGTTCACGGTAAAATGAGCACTGTTGAAACCCTGCTTAAGATCTACTTGTATACACGTTGTGTATTCCCCCGTCTTATGTAAAATTAACATTTCCATGGGCCTCGTCACGTTATTCATTCATCGGTTAAACGAAACTGTGAACTTATTAAGAAAGTAAATACTTTACAAACGTGCTCATTTTCACACTTCGTTGCATTAAAAAACCAGAAAGCGAAAAAAAATAATTTTAGTTTATCACAAATGGTTACGAACACTTTTAATTTGACGTTAAGATATTGAACTACTTTCCATCCATCGTTACAAACTTTACTGTGCAAATGTCACTTAGTGCGCTCGTTAAAATATATGCATGCATGGGGCAGTGACTTTTTTCTGAGGTTAATTTATAAAGTGCTCACTTTATCGTGAACAGCCTTTAGCAATATGACGTAATTTCTTGCGTCTTTTGAAGTTCTGGTTTCCGTCGAAGAGACGATGCATATATATATACACTAACCTGCAAACATTTTCTCGATGGGAAATACAGAACAGCGATTGCACATCTCCCTCGAGCATTCTTCGCTTTGCTTCTACCTTACGGCAATGGACTTACGGTGATGGTGTAAGCAGACTATCGTGCCACTCAATGATATTAGCCTACGTGTAAGACTTATATGAAAAGGAGCGGAGCTCTCTCTCTCTCTCTCTCTCTCTCTCTCTCTCTATCCTCTATAATTATTAACACCTTCATTTCTCTTAGGCTATAGAGGAGAGCATAACATGCTTAAATATGTGCCTTAAAAGTGATACAAATACATAGCGATTCTTGCAGTGCCTAAAAATCTAGTCGCTTTCTCTGAATGAATAACTGATTGTTGTTGTAAAACAGTTAAGGCACTAAGATTCCGCACTCATTATTTTGTGTTTGTGTACATATAAAAGGTGAAAATGTACTGTCTCTTGAATATTGTATATTTTTAAGTACTGAAATAAATTTTGCATCTCTGTTAAAATTGTGGCATTATGATTTCTGTTTTGACTTGACGCAATTTAAAAGTGCTATTTTTCTTGAAAATCCAGGTAAGATTGTTTAATTTTTTAAAATCATTATATACATTTTTTGTGTGTACTAAAAGTGGAATAGTACGTGCCCACATATCTTAAGTGTGGTATTAGCCCGCAAAGTGATAGTATAAAGAGACTGTTTGCCTGATTTTCGAAATTAATAAGCAGTCCTTGTAATCTGTTGAGTTAAGTTTTGTATAGATACAGTATTCAGATAAACAAAACTACCAGCTTTCCTTCACGAGTCATTCTTGGCTAGAAAAAATTATAAATAAACATGATACACAACTTTCAATATAGGAGTTATAAATTAATTTTTTTTTTTTGCAGATTTCAATACCTTGTTTTTACGTCATCAGTTATGTGCTGTACATCTGACATTGGAACATTTATTGGTAAACTACATAATTTTAGTTCCGAGATCTGGGTGTCAATGGAAATTAAAAGTGAAATTATGAACTTTTCTCATATTTTATTGCACGAAAATATTCCAAAAGGTCGCTTTATAATTCACAAAACTATTAAAGTCGATATCATGTTGATTTGCAGCGAAATTCCGTTAGAAATTTAAAAAAAAAAATGCATACATTTCTGAAACACACAACTACACTGTTATTTACGTTAATATTTTCTAAGCACTTACATTAAGAACTGGGCAGTAAAAACATAACAAAGCGAGACAATGTTTGTTAAACGACGCGTTTTTCCTTTTATGGATTCATTCAACTTACAGCACCTGCCAATATTAGGAGACAATAAACTCCTTACACCAAACCGCTGCAACAGAAATACGTAATTAATTCAATAAATCGCGTCTTAATTCTTTGGAAAGCATTTTAATCGCAATATATATTATATCATGGAAAGTATCCTGGAACATAAAACTTTTTGCGTTAAAATCTTCATATAACTTGTCATTAGTCATAAAATAAAAACCGAATAAAAAATGCAAAAACCTTCAACACCAAAAAGCAATTTTTGGGTTTCTTACGAATATGTAATTATAAACCAGACTGTTTGATTCACAATGTTCTTTGCCTCTTTTCAATGCTAAGTTGTGTTTAAAAAAAACATTCTAGGACGAAACCGTGGAAGCCAGTTCGTTTCAACGTTTGTTGCAGCACACAGAAAAAAGTAAAATGCAGAACTCGTTTCAGAAGAAACGTTTATATGTTATTATTTTCAGTCTTGCAGCTGACCAACATTAAGATTAAAAATTAAAAATTAAAAACTTACTGATGCATTAGAGGCTATTCTTCTCTGAGCACTGATAGGGGAATTAGGGATATTGCGTTAGAAGATATTATTATTTATGTACCGGGATAAAAACTACATGGTTCTGTATGAGCTAACGAACGCACAGAAAGTATTGTTTTGATTTCTGAAGTAATTTTTTTTATAAAACTAGGGGCTAGCCCGTGATCGTGTTTTCTGTATGGTCACGTGGCTAGAATATTTACAATTTAAAGAAATGTGGTTATCATACAAAGACTGAAAAAAATTGCATATAGATATGTAGGTAATAATGAATTGAAGTGAAATTATCTCAACATTGATGTAGTTCTATCCACTGAGCCACTAAGGCCCCACTTGGAATCGCTCTAACCACTTGGCCACTGTGGCCCCATTTGATATATATATATATATATATATATATATCCACTGGACCACTGCGGCCCCACTTGATATAGTTCTACCCACTAACCCACTGCGGGTCTACTTGGAATCGCTCTATCCACTGGGCCACTAAGGACTCACTTGATATCATATTAACTCAACATCGAAGCGAGATATTGCACTACCTTCATATCTCTATGCAATAAGTTCTATGCAATAATATAAAACTTTCATGGGAAAAAGTGATTAAAAATGGAGTTTTTAGGGTCAAAGGTCATGATTGCGTAATCTGATCTTGCTGAAATTTGAACTTGACCTATATTTGACCTTTAAGATTTGCTCTGCGAAATTTGAAGAACTTTTGTTGAGTTTCAAGGGACTTGGAAGTATTAAAGAAGGACGGGCAGTTAGAGATCGCCCTAAGAATAATTTAACTCTCAGTAAACGAATTGAGATCGCTTTTTTTTTTATTAACGAGGGAATCTAACGCATCTTGAAGTGTCTTTTATGGATAAATAGTCTTTAATAAAGTAAGTTTCCGAGAGTGTATTTCATTTGCGACATATTGTGGAGGAAAAAAAAGGGAGGGGGGGCAGAGAATACAGCTAAACAATATTTCAGCATACTTCGATTTATTGTGGAAATAAATCAGATTGAGATGTGGTTAGGTTTAGTGCATACGAAAAATGCAATCATAATTGGTTATTGACAATAGAACGATTTAAAAGAAAATGCACATTGTTATTTGCATGTTTACATATTTGCATTTTTACATGTTTTAATGGTAAAAAAGTTTTAAAAAAAAGACCATCTCCAAAGGCAACATCGTAATTGCAGATCCACTTATGCTGACTGCTGTCCACACAACACATGGATATCTTACGGATATTCAGAGAATATTGTACATAACTTGGGGATATCTCTCTGACATCCAGGTAATTCGGTGCGATTTTCCATGGATATCCTCTGTCATTCCCAATGTCCGCCTTTGAATGCCCCAGGTTATCCTGTGGGAATTCAAAGAATATGTTATCGAATTTGGTGATATCTCTCAGACATCCAGGCAATTCTGTTCAATGTTACAAGGACGTCCTCCAGCAATCGTCCACTTTTGGATGTCTCAGGAACACATCTTGGCACATCTGTACTACCATGACATCCAGGCAATTCTGTTCAATGTTACAAGGACGTCCTCCAGCAATCGTCCACTTTTGGATGTCTCAGGAACACATCTTGGCACATCTGTACTACCATGACATCCAGGCAATTCTGTTCAATGTTACAAGGACGTCCTCCAGCAATCGTCCACTTTTGGATGTCTCAGGAACACATCTTGGCACACCTATACTGCCATGACATAATAATTTCCATTTACACTGCTTACGCTTATTTCGCTTTGCCGTTCTTGCCTTCTATGTTATGACTGCCAGAAAGCAGTCCCCTAATCTACTCTCATATAATTGCTTGGTTGGATGATAAATTCGAACGAACACAGTATTTCAAACACCCGCTAACATTAGACAAATTCAACCACCATTTCTTCGGACTACGAGATTCCATTACATGAATAATGACGAAACGCAGAGTAGTTGGGTACATCGGCTATTTTGGATATTGTTTGTAATTCGCTTGTTAATGATTTTTTTACAAAGTACCAAAGGCATATTATTTAAATGCCAAATATTTATGACTGTTAACAAAGCGGCAACTTTTATACTTTGCATCAGTGTTTTATGTATGACTTCAAGATTCTATTCAGTACTGTATATTCACAGTGGTCGTAATTGATACTTGAGCAGTGCCTGCCAGTAGTAAATTCTTACTTAGCTCAATTACATTCCATACATGCTGGCATACACTTCCTCACAGCTCGTACGCATATGTCAAATTAATTTCATTACAAAATTATATATTTAATTAATAATTCTCAATTCGCTCTATTTCCCCTCTACGAATCTTGAAGGATATGAAGTCAGATTTATTTTACAGTTATCTTGCAATGTCCATGACACTGTACTAGAACAAAATGTTATAGCTACCATCTTGATATTAATATAATATTTCATAAGTAAGATGTGGTTACATTTAAGTGACTGCTATCTGACTGAAATTCAAACACATGTTATTGGCATCGGCATGTTGTTTATGTTGTATGGTATGAGATAAAATATAGGTCTACCAATCAGATGGATATACCTGTAAAGAACAATTACGATTCAAATGATCATTTAATTAATTTTGGGTACTTCTTCATGTATGTGCAAGCATTTTCTTGTACATATTCCATTAACGTAAACGGCCAAAGTTTATTGCTTTAAAGTAAATATCGATAGATCTCGCGTGCACATGTTTGTATAGCCTATGGTATCTTAAACTATGTTGTAAAAAATTAAATTATTTACGTCTTAACAGTTTATTTTTGGTCACTTTTCGTACTCACCTCAGACAACGTGCTAATATAGCCTAGGTCTATGTTGTCACATAAACAGTCGTTAACAAATTAAACTTTTCCAAAACAAAAGTGTGATATTTTCATTTCTTTTCCTACACTACAGCTAAATAGCATGATTGAAAACTGTTATTTTAACATACTTTTGTACCCACAATCTCTGTACACATACATACTCACTATTGGCAAACACAAAGAGATACAGAACATTCTTGTCGCATTCATGGGAACTAGAAGAATGTGGTGCTGCAATATCTCTAGGCAGTATCGTACTCAACATGAAGTATATTTAACCCAAGAATTTTAATTCGTTTCGAAAAAGTTTTATGTTTATGCAAACATAGTGAATTACTTCTGATTCTGTTTTATGCTAGTATTGTTCGGGTGGATATCTCATTAACTTTAAACAAGCACCATTCAAAAACCACTGATAAATTTTTAGTTTGTCTTTTGTGGATGTTACCAAAACTAATGTATAATCAAGATTGCCTTTCTATCAAACTTATAGGAAGTAGCGATGGCTTTAACAATTTGTACGGTTAGTGTATGTCGTAAAATAACAATTCAATTTAAGCAAAATATGATTAATGAAAATTATGTCTGTGTACTGAAAATACAGCAGTGCTTAATTATTTCTTAAGAACCACTTACTACTACTGCTAATGTAAGAAACGTGACAAATTTGGCGATATGTAGCACCTAATTTCATGACTATTAATAATTCTACAAAAACATACATTTAAGTAGAACTATCAGGGGACTCCCAGGATAAAATTCATGAATGCATGTACTGTGTGTATGAGCGTGATAGTAAATCACCGTGAACTTGAACTGGGAACACGTGTTAACCTTCAACATTACCTTGGTGTGTAATTGGATACCACAGCGTAACACAACTGTGGACAAAAAAGTGGCACTTAGGAGGAGCGGTGGAAAAATAAAAAACCTGTACGTATTCAAAGGTCACGTAAATTTCACATGGGAAACAGAATCGTCACTACAGGCATACTGGCAGTCGCACGTCAGCAGAATGTGGCGCTATCTTCTGCCAGGATGCATGCGTCGATTCGTTGAAGCAGGTAGTCGTTCAGCCACTGCATCTCCTCCTGAAACAAAATCAGTTCACTGATATTGTAACTGGCCCTCGATATTATACAGATTGGCACCGGTGGGTCGAATATGACGCCAGAGCCGATTTTACACCTGTTATACTACTTACAACAAATTTGGGGGGACCTGAAAATGAGAGTACTTCAACATGATGCCACTATCCCATAGCACATATGCCGTGTGTGAACGAACATCGTAGAGAGAGAGAGAGAGAGAGAGAGAGAGAGAGAGAGAGAGAGAGTATGGGCTGGAGTGAGTATGCTAGCTGCGCCGTAATTACTCACTGTTGCCCGGCATTGGACTACCTTTCTGTCAATAGCAGTATAACAAATATTATGGGTTGAATTTTGATGCTAGATCACTTTGACAGGGTTGTACAGTTTTTTCTGACCTAGTTTACTGCAGCTAGAACCCATTCACGACTGCAAGAGTATTTCATTCAGTTAAAATAACGTGCAAGTTGGATATTCAGATTCAAACTAACACGTTTCTCACTGTTGACCACGTGACTTTAAGAGATGTATGAGAGATTGGTGAGTCAACAATGGGTACAGAAATCAGTCTACCAAGTCTACCTCCCATTAAGTATATGATGATGAGCATTTTCTTGTTGCAAAAATTGCACCAGGTTGATGCGTGGACACAGAACGTCACTGAGGTACATCTTGCGCCTCCGAATGTACCTCGAATCACTACCAGAGCCCAGCTGAATCCTCACGCCATGATTATGACGGGAGTACACAGCATTAGCAGGAAGAGTTCTCTTCCATCAGCATTGCCTTATAGGCGGTTCACGGTAAAATGAGCGCTTGTTGAAAGCCCCACTTTAGATCCGTTTGTACGCACGTTGTGTATTCTTCCATCTTATATAAAAATTAAGTTGCAATTTGCCTCATCATTTCATTCATGCGTCAGTCAAGTAAAACTGTGAAGTTTTTATAAAAGTAAATATTTCACAAATATATTCATTTTTACACTTTTGTGGATTAAGAAACGAAGAGTAAGCGAATGAAATAATTTAATTTATCAAAAATGGTTGCCTAACACTTTTAAGCGGACGTTAAGATATGGAACTACTTTCATTCCACCGTTAACACGTTTACTGACCCTGGGCGCATGCCACTCAGTGCGTCCGTTAAAATACATGCAGGTAGAGGCAGTGACTTCTTTTTAAGGGTTGATTTCAAAAGTGCTCACTTTATCTTGAACAGCCTTTAGTATCACATGATGCTCACTATCTTTAAACGTGACACGAGCCACTAGCCATCACTTACTGTCTCCTGGTTACAGCACCACTCCAGCCGCCGCCTATGTTGTTGCGTTAAGGACGTAGGCCGCGGAAAAAAAATTGACTTCACCTTTTAGACAATATCAGTGATTACTCTTTAACTCGTAAAAAAATTGAGTGCATAACTTCTGCACAAATAGGTGTCAAAGTCACAACTTTACTGTTATATAAATGAACTAATATTGAAAACTATCTTAGTACAGAAATCAGATAATTCACTTTGATAAATATGCCAAGAGGTAAATTAAGATGCCTATAAAAATTAGAAGGAAATGTTTTTCCAATTTAAAAAAAAAAGTCGCCGAAAATAAGGATTATCTTGCATATTTATGGTTGCCCCTGAATTTTTGTTAAATAACTTTTGCTATGTATCCCTTAAAATGTATTAAGACAAAGACCTTTCAATTGCTCTTGTTAAATTTTCAGCAAATAGCCTTGCACACTACAGGAACAGTAAAATTTCCACCTTGACATGACATTTTGCAAAAACCATGCGATCTGAAACAATTTTATCTGAAATAAAAAGTAGTCACAGGAAAATGTGCATAAGTTCCTAGCCAGCACCCTTAACGAAGGTCTACGCATGGGACGATGGACCTGTAATGTGCTAGTCGTCTAGTCATGGCGCAGGATGACATAGGACGGCCGTAATAGTCCGGCTGGCAGACGCCGATGTCATGGGGGTTGCATAACGCTCTGTGCACAACATGGCGATCCTGTCACGTGGTGGTCCTGTCCTGGTCGACGAGAATCTTCACAACGTCCGTGGCTGCCCTCGTGTAGCCAGTGGTTCCATCATGAGGGCTCTGCGACATCTCGGTGGCATACCTGCCCGGGAGTTGCACGACATGCCCACCCGGGCTCACGCAGACCCACAATGCACTCCTTATGAAGAGCTGGTGTTGCTTTCCGTTGCATCTACGAGGTCACACTCTTGTGTTTGGTGAACTTCACTCGCTGTGTTGACTGGCTGTTGCTGTTTCCTCGCTAGAGACCTGGAGAATTCACGGATTCGTTTTTGGGACAAGCTGGAATTCAAAACACGCGTTTGTAGATAACTTTGGCCATTGGTCCACGCGGTGTTTGGCACCTCCTGAAGAACGTTGGCCCAATCGTCGTCGTTTACCACTGGGCCAGCAGACAACCAATGTGCAATTGATATCGGCATATTTGTACGTAAGATTGTAGAGTCTTGAATTCGCGGATATTTCACTTCTCTACTTACGACACTGCCGCTATCACCGCGGTGGAACCATTAATGCACTCTGGTGGCTGTTATAGACTGTGCAGATATTTGCGACTGCAATCACTCAGTTCGAACCATTCCTGGGCGCTCCGCTTTTTTTTGTAAGTTTGTGTATAACACTTGAAATCCCGTGTGTAGAATAATCGTATAATTAACTTGGTCATTTCAAATTCAGTTTTACTTCGAAAATAGGAAAAATGATAGGGCTTGAAAAGTTTTATTATTAATTTTAACGTTATTCTTACAGTCGCCGTTTTGAAACTTAGCGACATCTTCCCGGAAGTTTGTAAGCAATTATAACCCAGTGTGTGTAATTTTTTTACAAAATTTAATTCCATTTTTATTAGTAATTTTATATAACTTATCAAAACATAAGGAAATTATATTACTTTCAATGACTCGCCATGAAGTCTTGTCCGAAATTCTTAATAAAAAGTCAATCAAATTTATATAAAGCTTATATTTATATATGTGTGTGTGTGTATGTGTGTGTGTGATGATGTTTTCCAAAGGAAACTATTGTCCAAGAACGTTTAATTGTGAAATATGCTTTATGTGTCGTCATTGGTTATTGACTTCAACTGAGCGAAATATACTATGCACCAAAAAGTAATTGGGCACCTGTCCACAACGTTTGCTTGGTGGTTGTCACCCCGTTAGAATCTCGTAGCGCCACCTCTCGCGGCTATAACTGCAGCCACCCTGTCTAGCATGCTCTCTACGAGTGTTTGCAGGACATCCACGGGGATTCGTCGCCATTCCTCTTGAAACCATTCCATGAGTTGAGCAATGGATTTTGGCCGCGCCTGACGAGCCCTCACGCGGAGATCGAATTCGTCCCAAATATGTTCTATAGGGTTGAGGTCGGGGCTCTGGGCGGGCCAGTCCAATCGGCGAACATTGTTGTCGGCGTACGACTGCATAGTAGCCCATGAAACATGGCACCTGGCATTGTCATCCTGGAAGTAACATGGGTCTATTCCGTAAAAACGCCTCAATGTTGGCAGCATTTCATTATCCAGAATGTTACAATAGGCCTCTGTGTTCATGCTACCACGGACAAACACCAGCGGTCCTACGCCGAAGTCCGTGATACACAAGTCAACTGACGTACTGATTTACCTATCTTCACGGGTGCCAAGTTACTTTTTGGTAGATAGTGTATAATAAGAGCCCACGATGTTTACCGCTCCAGATACATTGGGTAAACATTCTCTGTAACACTAGTGCCAGATGCTGTAATGCGATGCAAGTTTCAACTCTGTGCCTTAGGTTTTGTAAGTAATGTGCATCCACGTAGCAAGATTCAGCCCATTAAGATCGGGTGGCCAAGTTTTTTAATACATGAAGTAAGACAGTTGTATGAAACGTGGTTTGAATTGAAAGGCACGGCGAAGAAAATTTGATCGATAAATAAAAAAAAAATCACCTAGATAGCATATTGATGTAAATAAAGCTGATTATTGAAATTTCATTGCAAGTTAACAAATACTAGCAGAACAGTTAAAAATTAATAATTTCTTTTAAATATATTTTTGTTAGAATGAATAGCACTCAGAAACGTGTTATTTTGTAAGAAAATCAGTTCATGAACCTCACTGTATGTATAAATAATTAAATTTTCAGTGGTTGTTTGTTTGTAAGAGGTAGGACTTTTTATAGGACGTTTGGCCAAAGGAAAGCATTCAGTGACCATTACTTTATTTGGCCTTTCGCATCCCGCAGGACAATGATTTAAACAAAAGGGCAGTCCTGCGCAACGCAGGACGTCTGATCACGCCCTACACTGAGAAAAAGGTTTGGTTGAGTCAAATAAGATTTTTTTGGGGGGCAACTAAATTATTGGTTTGTATAGGGGCAATGAATGTTTTTTTTGCTGAAACCAAATTATTTTGTTGTTCTTTTTGGTTGCCCCAAACTGTAAGATTTGGTTGGTGCAACTGAAGATTTGTTTGGCTACGGTTTGAGCCAATATAAAAAAAAATGTTACAAGTTTCGAACTTAGACCACCTGCGTCCGAACGCTACGGCTTAGTAATCTCAGCTACCGTAACGACTAACGACCCCGGAAAGCTTTTAAATAGATTGCAAATACTGGGCCACATGTGCAAACAAATATTTCAAGTTTTACAGCTTCACTGGACAGTTTCTTTTTGCATTGTTTTACTAATGTGTTTATACGATTGTTCAGCATTAATAGATGCACTAACAAACACGGTTACTATCCTAATTGTCTCAAAAATACAAACAAGCTCTCGAGCTGTATTTTCGAACGAAGGCAGTCAAAAGAGTGGCCATACAAACATATACAGTTGATTCAACAAAATATTTAGTTGACAGTCTGTTTTTTTTTTTTGTCTCAACACAGAGATTTTGTTTATTCAAACATATATTTAGCTAGACGAACACATGTAATTTTGTTGCTTTTCAATTTTTTTTTGCTCAGCAATTTATTTTGTTAGGGTAACTAAATATATATCTGGCCCTATGCAAACAAATATTTTGTTCAATTTTACCTCAGTGTAGGGCCTAAATTAAGTGTAAAAAGACAGTAGAGTAGTGCGAAGATATCGATATACGTAGTTATAGCGCCTATAGGCCGTTCATGATAAAGTGAGCACTTTTGAAGCCCTAGTTACTTTTTTCTTCCAACCACTTGTTAATGTAAACCCTGCGATGCGAGTAATAAAAACACTATATAAACTCACCATGCCCAAAACCAAAAGACCGACGCCACAATGAAACGTATTTATTGGTTATTATGTATGATGAAACAGCTTCAAAAAGTGTTCATTTAACCGTGAACGGCCTATACTCTGCGAAAACGTTTTGACAAAATGATGTGAAGACTACGGCAGAATTGTGAGCGTAGCTGTACTTCTATCCCTCTCTCTCTTTCTCTCTCTCGCTGACTGATTCACTGACAGAATCGAATAAGCAAACACGCGCGCGCGCGCACACACACACACGTGTCGGCGTGCCAAGAAGTTTTCAATTTTTGCTCCCGAAAATGACTAGCACGGGAGAGAAGAGCAAGAAAAATAGAAGTGCTCTCTCACACCGAATGTCGGCGCGAAAGACAGCAAAAACAAGCAAACCTGTCGAAAATAGACAACGGGCCGTGAAGATAGCATCTTTATCAGCACGCCGAAACACAAGTGCATGTGGCTGCGGATAAGAAGTTCCCGCTCCTGTAAACACACAGCTCCGCGATTTAAAAAATAAAAATAAAAATAGTGATACATGTGTTGATTGTCAAGTTTTTTTTATTAAACCCTCTTTCTGATAATTGGAAAGATCGAATGAAAAATATCCACTTTGCCATTATTTACTAGTTCCTCAACAGTAAACGTTCCAATGAATACATTTTTCAAAATGGCGTTCTCTTCGTGGAAATTTTATCTTTGATTATTATTAAACTCAAAACTTAATTTATTTAATGAAAGAAGGCACTGAAGAATTTCAACTTTTAACTCAATTAAGGCCCACTTAATCTGAACCGAAATCTCGGGACAGCGAAATTACTACTTGCGCCTACATAAATAACAATTATAATGGCAGAGAGACTTTCCGTACACGCAAACGCGTGAGTATTGCATATGTGTGCGTATATGGGTGTGTATGTGTGTATACATACTGTAAACACACACACACACACACACACACACACACACACACACACACACACACATATATATATATATATATTATATATATATATATATATATATATATATATATATATATATATATATATATATATGACAAACAGGAAATAACTTACAAATGTTACAGCGTTAAATATGTTAACGTGGTAGAACTTTGCTTCAAAGAAAACTGAGGTGTCACGTGAGTGGACTGTAGGTTGTAATCACGGATAAATGCCAATATATTAGATTATTTAAATACAAGCTGCCGTTATTATTGTGTAAGATGCAAGCGTACGAGATATTTGGATGGATAATAATGAAAAGATATTGATGCCATGCTATTTAATGGCAGAGAATATAACTGTCTTCTAACATCTAACATTTAAAGGTACGCTGCGAAATACAAGAGTAAACATACTTGCTACGTTCGAGGCCAGGGGATTCAAGACGGGCCGGGAAGCCATGGTCCCACTGAGAGCGGAGTTTTAAGGTCAACCTTGAACAAGTTATACTCGCTCCCTCGTTAGAGTTGTCTGTTGGAACCTTTATATATATATATATATATATATATATATATATATATATATATATATATATATATATATATATCCCCCAACACTGAATAAATATGACCCTAAAAATTCAAAACATTAACGACACTAGAAAATATAATTTTTCTGTGATTTCCCTCTGGGCCTACATTTCTTGTCCGGCTGATACAGACGTCTTCGTTTTCCCCGCCTTATTGAAATATGTTTATATAAACCCCTTCGTAATAAAGTTAATTATATTTAAAAGAATTATAAATATAATAATAAAGAACTTTTTTCTGCCACTTATGAAACACCCCGTCGTTACGTAGTCCTGTGTTATTGCTCCGGCGGATGCATATATGTGAACATAGCAACTCCCTCGAAGACCTCTATGTATACATGACACTGGTCGCATTGATTTGAAGGAAACCGGATTTAGGTAAGTTAAATCTGATTGCAACAGTTTCATCTGATGTTCAAAACATTAATTTCGCTGAAATTGTTTGTAGTATACAACATAACATGACGAAATCAACTTTTTAATACATTTCATTATACATCTATATAAAACCAACTGATTTCTGGGTTCTGTAATTCTTGCAGTGTAATTTTGCATGTTGTGTACACATTTCTTATTTTAATTTTTTACATAACTCGCGGATTCATACAAGAAACGAAACGATAAATTAATTTTCAAAGCCAATTTTTATTCAACAGTTTATCCTACATGGTTCAGCATATAATGCCCTCGAAAATATTATTTCTAATATTTAAAAGTATTTTCGTGAAATGTTTTACACCACTCTGTTTCATCAGGAAAATATTGACAATATTGACCGTTATGTCCGTATACCAAATATACTGACTAGAAAATGACCATGGAAACACCAATATAACAGACTAAAAGGATCAGTACCAATAATGCCGAATATACAGACCGTACTGCATACAGACCATAACTGCTGGCGTCGACAACGCTCACAATATACCAACAATATACTATACCTAGTGACCATGCCTACCATAGCAGAAATATGGATTATTAACAACTGTATACTGATCAATAAGGACATTAAAAATTCGCGTTATTTTCTGGCACCATGCTGAGCTCCAAGATTTCATATACTCGTTTGACCGCTGCCATTGGCTAACAACTTATATAGCATGCCCTAATGGACTCTTATCAGTTCAACACCAGAGGAACCAGTCACGTGTAACGAGGTCGCTCACGTAAATGACTTTGCTCTGCCAATTAACTCATGGATTGTTCTCAGGTAGGTACAGGGCATTGGAGCCTAGATTGCCACCAAATAATATCGCGAATTTTGCATTTACTCTGCTTATACCATTCATTTTGACTATGATGACCATCCGACTATATTCTTATCATACGGACTTTATGCTGATCTTACCTACAACACTGGCCATACCAATCATGTAGGATATCTGTCGACAGTATAAAAACCATATACCTGTCATACGCCGAACGTATCGACCATATGCTTACAAAAGCGATTATAAACCGTCAATATTATATAAACCTTTATAATACTACACTGACCATGTATCCGTCCATAACGATGATGTACCAAGAGCAACCACCACAGCGACCATATGCATATCATATACCATCTATTCCGACCACGTTGCTACCTTGCACATAAAATATACAAGCTGTGTACTACCCATATACCGATTTCATATCGACCATACTGGACATATACAGGCCGTACTATAAATGTAATACTCGTATTTATCAGTCTTCGAAACATACTGAAATTTAGTGCCTACAGTCCCATGTACATGCATTTATTGTGTATTCTTCCGTCTTATGTAAAATTAGCATTGCTGTGGGCCTCCTCACTTTATATATGCTTCGGCCAAGTGAAACTGTGAAATTATTAGAAAAGTAAATATTTTACAAATCTGCAAATTTGTCCACTTCCAGGCATTAAAAAAAAAAAAAAAGCGAAATAAATAATTTCAGTTATCACAAATGGTTAACTAACACTTTTTATTCGACGTTATGATATGGAACTACTTTCCACTCACCGTTGCCAACTTAACTGGGAGCATGTGTCCCTCAGTGAGCCAGTTAAAATATACGCAGGCAGGGGCAGTGACATTTTTCTAAGGTTGATTTCAAAAGTGCTCACTTTATAGTGAACAGCCTTTATCAGGAGGTATTTTGGGTATCCTGAAGCCTTTTCACTGTTCGTTGTTATACTCTAGTATAGCCCATTCGCGGGTACGTCGAGATTTTCTGAAGCCCTGCTAAAGTTCTACATCCAGAATATGCCTCCACCTCATGCAAACAAAGCTTAACCGAGTGTAGAAAATTACACCAAAGTTACAACGCACACCGCATTCGTGCGCACTCAGTGTAATAATATTTTGCATAAGAACTATATATTACTATGTATTACCAACAAACTTATTTTCTCACTATTTTAATTCGTATTAATTATAAATGAAATTTTATAATTTATAATCAAATATAAATAAAATTACAATTTCAGCAAAATTATGTTAATGTTATGCTCTTTTTATTTTAACACAAGTATAAAACGCTTGTGATGCATAACATAATTAGGAAACAACCTACTTGTTTTACATGGCGTGATTTTTTAGGGGGTTTATTCAAAAAGTGCAAGGAAACCGCAAATAGACAATATATTTGACAATTATAAAAAGCAGCGTGGGTGCAATGTATCTTTCCGCCACAGCTGTTCTGACAATGATGAAAACCAATGTTGTGGTCAATTTATGTTGCCATTCCAATTTGTTTTTTTTTTTTTCCCCAATTATACTGCTGGAGCTGTTGTTTATTTTATCGCTAGAGGGGGAGACTTTAACTTATTATATTTCGTGATACGGTTTTGAATTGCAGCTCGTCTTACGAGACGGTATCATTTTGAATTACATATTTTTTCATGGAACAGCAGAAAATTTTACTCTCACGGAAGTAATATTAAAACTATAACCTGGAAAGGTTTAACTGCATAGATTGAATATAAAACAATAAATATGTCACTGTGTGTAACTATTCGGGGAATAAACACGCTGGTAGGTAAATATTGCTAGCGAAGTTAACCTTACACTAATCGGATTTTCCAAATAATAAACTTTTGTTTCGGTACAAAACATGGAGTTGAAAAAGCGGTTTTTATGCCATGTGCATTAATTCTAGTAAACGTTTCGAAATACATTGTTTAAAAAACACACCAGTGTTATTAATTCATATTCACAACTTTAAGTGTTCTATCAATTCTTTATTCATTCATCCAATCTTTGGACGACTGCTTCATTAAATAACTTTCATCAACCACTGATGTGAAATAATATATTTGTCATTCAGTAGGCCTACTCGTTTTCTGAAACCAACACATTTGAAACTTTGGAAACAAATATATTTGTGTTGTAACATAAACTTGTGCAATTTCTGGATTAATTATTATAATATATGTATATCTTTACTCATCCTACAATGTTAACGTCAAACACTATAATTTGCATACGTTTTTCACATATGTTTCATTTTTATTTATTTATATTAATTTTCGTATGTTTAGTATTTTGAATAATTAGATGTTAGAATGGCAATAATTTATGTTCAAATACCTTAGTTAGCTAGATTTTATTTTATTTATTTATTTTTTTTTAGTTAATAATTCAATATTTTCATTTATTTTTTTGTTCTCGCACCATTGTAATTGTTTCAGGGAATGTATTATGATTTTTTTTTACCCTCTACGAGACCCCTAACTCTTTGACATAGGAAGCCGTCCGATTGGCTGGCAGGTTTGAAGCCTGCACTCCCATTGGCTAGCATGATAGCGTAGGGCTAGGCGTATAATATCAGTTAGGATATAGCTCTCTCTGCCGCCATCTTCCAACGGGTTAAGATCCAAGTCAGGACGCACGTCCAGAAGTTGGACGTAGCATATGTTTTCTTAATTAGTATATTAGTGTGCTTTAGTTTCTACAGCTTACTTAATTAATACAGTTTTGTTTCTACGCAGAGAAGTGTGCTGTAAGCCCCTCCGTATTGTAAGCAGCTGTTTAGGAGCCTAGGTCAGTTAGTTAGACGCTGTGACGTTCCGTGAGCTGTAAGCCACGTTAATAAACACCTTAATTCTATGAAGTTCGTATATTACTCTACATTTTCCTGAGATCCCGTCCTGCTTTCTACTATAAATGGTATCATCCTACTAGTAAACAATTTTTCTACATTACTAGTTTTTCTACGAGTTTATTCTACACGTCGTATAGGCCTAATAGAGCGGCCATTTGTAATAGAACATTCTACACAACGCCATGTTGGTACGGCGTTTTTAACAACTGAGAACCTGCATATTTTTAACCATAATTTAACCTGAGAGACAGAGTTTTAATTGTTCTACCATTAAGCTAAACCAAGTTTAATTTTTCCAAGTAACAATTGCAGACGTTTTCATTCATGATTTTTTTTGAAGTGACAAACTGACACGTCAGGCTAGTTTACGTTTTTGAATAAGGGTATTGTTAACGACCGTTACGTCTAACCACGTCCTATCAGCAGTGCTAGTTTGAATGTTTTTCATAAACCCTTTGCTGTTGCCATTATGGATTTTTAATTAGTTTCATTTACAGCCAGAATACATATAAATTTAATTTTAAAAACTGGATTTGAAATTAAATTATTTGGCTGGATAATTTTGTGTAATCTGACGTCTTTTCCTATTTGCATAAATAATTGTTTACACTACCTCGCCTTCACTGATGACCCAGTTCTCTATAATTTCTGCATGTCCTTATGGAAAGTAAGTTGCATAATTTTCAGAGTGTGACAAATGGTCACTGGTCTCAAGTAAGTGTGGTAAACTAAGGTGAGTGTTCTTCGCATAGTATATCTGGTTCTCGAGCCTGTAGGTAGACGTTTTCCTCAGGGGAGAAATATTCTACTATCACACTGCTCAGTTGTAATAAATATTACCACCAATATACCCAACCTAAAATACGATATCAACACATGCTTTTATTTCACACTGTTTTATAAGCCTATGAGAGAGTGTGGTTATGCAAACAGCTCAATAGTACACTACCGTTATTCCACACGTTGTCACATATTTTCTATTCAATACCGCATGGTAATATTCTGTCTGCTCATATTTTATGTCAATACTACTTGGAATAGGCCTACAACACGAGCAGCAGGTACATATGGTAGGGCACTTGGCATTGTGTGACGTATGTACTGCAGGCAAGCTACGTGTACGTTTTTCAGTTAGCTGGTGTGCATAAAACATAGCAATATTCTGGCTATATTGACACAGGGAAATAAGACGGCTTCGTGTTACTTTATTATGTGAATGTGGTGTTTGCGTTTCAGTGCTGATACGGAAAATGGCGGACTAAGCCATTTTCTGAAGCGGTTTGGACGTACCTCTAATATTGCGTTTTACTCAAAAAGGCACTCTAAAAATGCAACTATAATTAAATATGCCAAAAAAAGTAAATTCCAATAAAATATTAGAACGATATCAATAAAACACTCGCGTAATCATGAACAAAGAACACTTGCACAGTCGTGTTGGAAGCGTTTCACTAACCATAGTGTCCGCATGCTCTGTCATAATTGCTGGTGTTACTAAAGCTAATTTTCTATAGCCAAAATATGATTTATTATTGTATATTACTTTTAGAACCTATTTTATATCATAAAAGTTATAATTGTAATCAAAGTTTTAAATAACAGTTTTTCTATTCCAATTATTTTTTCTTGCTCATCAGGGTCACCAAGAACAGAATACATCCTGCAACAACTCGTGAGTGATACATGTAATACTTTGCAAACGAGATCATTTACAGTTTACATACTATGCACGTCGGTCACACGGTCTGTCAAAGTTGAGTGGAATTAAGTATAAGTAAGGACTTTGGAAAGCCCTGATTGGTAGCTAATTTTCTTCTTAAAATTGTGTCATTCCATTTTACGTAAAATTAACAATGCCACAGGCCTGATCAGTTAGTTCATGCGCCAACAAAGTGAAGTAGTGTGATTTGTTAAGGAAAATAAACATTTTATCGTAAGCGGTTTCGTTGTCTAATGTGTTTAAAACCGCTTCGTCGCTTTCTAGGAGCCTTTCATTACTGTATCTCGACAACACTAACAAAAACTACAGCGTTTCCTAACATCTTGTTGACTTCTATAGCTAGAAAACTACGCGCGACTATTACAACAATGGCTGTTACTTAAATTATAAATAATATATATTATAATACAACAGCCTATTCATGGTAAAGTGAGCACTTTTGAAAGAGCTCTTATTTGGAATAGTATTCAAAAAATATTATTTCATTTTTTATCCTTTCACGTTAACTTCTGAGTGCGTTGGAATATACACACAGAGTTTATTACTTACATGGCAGTATTTATTTAAAAAGGTGGTTGAAGGATAAAAATGGCAGAAAGGAAAATGTAACTAGGGCCTCCAAAGTGTTCACTTTACTGTGAACAGCCTATTGATCTGAAAAGTGCTCTCTTTACCGCAAATAACGTTAGAAGCGCGGAAGCTCTTGACGATCCAGGAATATACATCGCATGCCTTATATTAGCCTTTAAAGTAACAAAGTGTGCGCTCCTTCTGTGGGGAAACTCTTATTTTTACGTCATAATATTAAAGCCAGATACGCAACTGAAGCATTGGTGGTATCTTCAGTATTCTATATCCAAAATATTTAGCAGTTTTTCTAATTAAAACTTTGTAGGTCGAGGCTTCGCTCACCGTTTGGAGGTCCTAAAACAAGCGCTTGCAGAACTCACTTTCTTGTTTTTCGCGGAAAGATTTATGCACAGACTAGAGTTAAATTTCTTAAGTACAGGTCTGTAAATTTACACTGGTCGTTAGGCTGCGTGTCTGTATGAGAAGACGTCTTCTGATGGACTGGGCCAATAGGAATCAGGTAACCCCGAGATTGGAAATTACGTGATTTGCTGGCATACGCCTGAGACATGTGCGAGATAAAAATCATCCAACTACGATATCGGTTCTGAACTAACGCGTTCTGGCGTACTAGACGTGGAAAATTTTTTTCCGAAAACAGGTAGCCCTACTCATCGTCAACCATATGAGATAAAAAGAAATATTGCCATGGATACGATGACTAGAACTGATGACTTGGTTAACTTATTATAAAGGACTCGTATCATTTCTGTAGCGCCTACATTCACGGACACTTCAAAGGAACGCATTACAATTTTATGCTATTATTTTCGGTATTGAAACTTTCCGAGACATTTTTTTTTGTAGTTTGCTATTACGATTCGGGGCATGATTCGGCTAAAAAATAGATAAAAAACTTTATTTGATTAATATTCTTGCCTATGGGATGTGACATTTCTTTGCTTCGAAATTTAGTTAGCATTTTGAAGTCGCCAAACTATTACCAGCGTTAAATACAAGCTAGAAGTGAGTCGCTTATTTACACCACTGTAAGGACGCCATAACCTATTGGTCTCTTTTCTCTCTTACCGTCGTCCTATTGGTCAAAACTGCACCATATGTTCGTTATTGATAGGGACCCGAATTTCGCGAAAAGATTTCTGCACATGTTATATTTCAATAACCTACGAGCGTAAGAGCAGTTTCCTTTTGCTTATTGGCGGTGTGTGTCTGAGAGAAGAATTTTCTCAGTTGCCTGGCCAATCATAATTAAGCTAGTCAGATACTGTACGCCTCTGATTCGTGGGTAGTCTCTGAAGACGCGTAACATCTATATCAACCATTCACAAAGGTGGATCTGAGCTAGAGTGTTATGAAATACAACTGGTCGTGAAATCTTTTCGCGAAATTCGGGTGTCCCTAGTTATTGATCGTATGTCAGCCAACAAAGTGTGGAGTTGGCAGTCTGCCAAACGGTCTTTCGTAATGAGCAGTATTTACAGACCACCGTGTTCATTTTAGAAACAAGACGAAAATGATCCTGTCTGTTTGTGAAAATAGCCTTTAATGCTAAGTTTTATCGTATTTAAATCGTGATAAAAATAAGGAAACTAAGTAACTACATCCAGGTCAGTTTTGTGTTTCATAGGCAAACAAATATTCTTATAGTAGTTTTGCACGAGCTACGCTCGGGTATAGTCTTCAAAGTTTTAAAAAGTTACTTTTCATTGTTGGCTCATGGAGTAGCGCCGGAATGCAACATGCGGGGGCAAAATTGCAGATCCATGAGAAAACACGCCGACCAGCGGCGTAGTCCGGCACGATTCCCACTTGCGAAAATCCGGGAGTGACCCGGCCGGGGATCGAACCCGGTTCGCTTTGACGGAAGGCGAGCAGTCCAATCACTCAATGTGATCTGTAATAATATTTTGGTTGATATCTGTGTATGAGTCTGTGTAGAAAAAGAAGGGGGGCACCCGTAGGAGCGGAGTTCCATTCCCTCGTCCGCCGGGAAACGAAGGCCTGGGTGTCCAGAAGGGGTAATTCGATGTCCTGGATGATACTTAGGTTGGAGCGGAACGGTGGGCGAGGGTAAAATATAAAGAACAATAAGAATAGTACAGATAGGGAGGGGCTGGGAGCCTTCGGGTTCGTGGGCGGGGCCATTCGACCGTTGGGTGCCATGGCGGACCAGCCGAAAGGCTAGTTAGCTGTGTGCGGGCCCGACGGCGTCTGGTCGCGCGGGCGGATTCGTGGGAATCTCGGTCCGGGGGGCGGCCGAAAGGATACCCTTCGGGAAGCTGTCTTGGTCGGGGTAGAATAGCTCACCACCTTCCTAGGAAGTGTGAATAGAAATATAATTTGTAGCTTAAATTACGGGCACCCAGACGAACAGCTGCCTTCCCACAAAAAAAAAGTGAATCTATACAATTATTATACTGTTTGTTGAATTGTATTAGTCATGATAGAATTGAACACCCTGGATGGCTTTACTGCTAAGTAGGGTTATTGAAATAAATTTAAAAAGGTCTAACCACTCAGCCACCGCAGCCCCTCCGGCAAGCGGAAGACACGGCCTCGGCCAGTGCGCACTGAGTGCAGTCCAGTGTCGTAATTTGAATACACTGTAAGAAAACGGCCTAAAAACTTATTTGTGTTGGAATCACATGTCACATAATATAAACCACTCAAAAGTATAGATGGAGTTGCATTAGCAAGGGCGTACCCAGAATATGAACTAGGAGGGTGAGGGCAGCTCATTTTAGATTGGGATAGCATGACAAAACTATTTTCTTATTTCGGTAACAGCTGAAAGCACAGTAAACGTATTTATTTTTCTGTCTTGGCAGCCAAATAGGTTTGTTTATTATTTGCAATTTTCTCACTACAAGAATGGTAGACGACACCAAAGAAATACATTCAGTGCTATTGCTATTGCGTAGAGTACAGAAGATCTAAAAAAAAAAAAAAAAAAAACTGTTTCTCCGCTGTTGATTTTTAAACAATGTTGGACGAATTATTTACTTGATTTACATTACTTCTCAGAAGATTCCCACTGTCGGATTTTCGGGGCATTGTAAATCCCACTTTATTCTATATAAAAAAAAACTGTGAGTAGAGTACTGTAGCATGAAATCCACGGCTCGACCCACAGTATTAAGTATTTGCCAGTACCACAATACCGCTATTTGCTACACTTCTCATCAACTTGCATAACTGTTTACTTATTATTTGCTAAGTACTCAACTCAACTGGCTCAACTACACCGACTGACGCGATGGCTGTGCGTTTATATAGAAATGGGCTACGCTAGAAAGTTCTCAAATGTTCTCGTGTGATACCACTTGCTTCCAGAAGCCTCTGGCGTGCTCGAGTGCACTATGGCGAAATAGATGTGAGATGGCTCTGCCCTTTACTTTCTGCTCTGTGAATATTAATTATATTTTTGTTATCTTTACGTTTACGTTTCTAGATTTTATTTCTGAGCTGACTCTCGCTGGGTATGTCTTCGTGCAATAGTACATCTGTCTAGTTTACAGTACCACAAAAATATCCTCGGACCTAAGGAATGACTAAAATAGTTTCTGAAGTAGCAAGGTTTCCTGATCAAGACCGGTTATTGCTGGCGCTTCATTTCGCGTTATTAGTGGATACATTGATCAGGACAACATAAAAGGTAGATGACGACCTAGTAACAGCCAATCACGAACGAATACGTCATTGCGCGATTGTCAGTATTATCTCACCAGCACTCAGTTAACCAACACATTTCTTTATATGGAAATGTCTTTTGAGAAATAGTAAGACTAACAAATTATTAAAGTTTCTGTTTAAATTTACTATGATGATGATCATATAACTAATACCAACATATAACTAATACAGATTGTGAAACCAGCCCTGAGACTGTTTTAGTAAAATTGCTTTCATAGCGACTTATTTTCTGAAACAAAAACGTATGATATCAACCCCGAATAATTTCTACATGTTGACTTTTCAAATTAATTTGAGAGCACTCCATATCGTATGTCATATTGACAAGTAATTATTGGCTGTTCACGGTAAAGTGAGCACTTTTGAGGCCCTAGTTATTTTTTCTTTCAGCTATTTTTATCCTTCAACGAACCAACTTTTGAAATAAATATTGCCATGCAAATCATGTACACAACGTGTATATTACACCGCACTCGGAAGTTAACGCGTAATGCTAAAATGAAATAAAATATATTGAATATTGTTCTAAATGATAGGTCTTTCAAGAGTGCTCACTTTACCCTGAATAGCCCTTAGTTGTGGTATTACAATATGTGTGTGTTTTTTTTTAAATTTAAATAACAGACATTGCTCAAATAGTCATACGGGGTTTGCTAGCTAAAGAACTCAACAAGATATGAGGAAACGCTGTAGTTTTTATCAGCGTTGTCGAGAAACAATAAGAAACGTTTCTGAGAAACCAAAGAAGGAGCAAAAATAACCACATGTGCGTACTTTTTCTCCCTCCAGTTTTGTTCGAATACTTTCAAGACGTCTGTCCGCCTGAACAATGCGCTGTATCATCTCATCTCCTGCCAACTGCTGCTTATGTCGGGGACAACCTTGAAGAAGCCGGAGGGACGTACTTGAGATATCTGCAGGATACTCCGCGCGGGCCGCGAAGGACCGCGGGGTATGTCGCCGAAGCGCCGCGGGTCCTTACTCGTCATGATGCCAGGAGTCGTTCCCCACCATCTGGGAGGAATTGAGATGTTCCATGCGAAAAGGACTTCCATGCGCCCCTTTCTAGGGAGACGCTGTTTTTGTAATTCTCCGTGGCGTGTTCTGCGTGTACGTAGAATCTACGGATATTCGTAAAGCAGAAAGTCCCCAAACGTATTTAAGAAATGCCTTTAAAAAGTATTACATTTTAAAGCTTATTACGCTTTACAAGAATATTATGAATCAGAAATAAAGGCTGTTCGCGATAAAGTGAGCACTTTTGAAATCAACCTTACAAGAAAGTCACTGCCCCTAACCGCTTATATTTCAACGGGTGCAATGAGTGCCTTGCGACCAGTAAAGTTGGTAACGGCAGAGGGGAAAGTAGTTCTATATATTAACGTTGAATGAAAATGTCAGGTAACCATTTGTGATAACTTCAATTATTTCTCTCACTTTCCGCATTTTTTTAATGCATCGAAGTGTAAAAATGAGCAGATTATTACAATATTTACTTTTCCAATAATTTTACAGTTTTAATTTGACCGACGCATGAATAAAGTGACGAGGCCCATGGCAATGTTAATTTTACATAAGGCGGAAGAACACGCATCGTGTAAACAAGTAGATCTCAAGCAGGGCTTTCAAAAGTGCTCATTTTACCGTGAACGCCCTATATCTTGATTTATTCTTTCTTATTCCATTTTGTTTGTTCTGCTTTAAATATAATTCAGAGATGTGTTGTATTGACTGTATCAGAAATGATAGCGTCTTTAGAACTTTATGTGTAGTTATTTGTAAAATGTACTTTTGCAAACTATGTTTAAAATATATATGACTATAGTCGATTCACGACTGGAACAGACTTATGAATATCAACTTTTGAAAAAACACCCTAGCCATTAGTTACATGCATAGCTAGTAAACAGCACCCGCACCCGCCACTGTTTTGCTAGCTATGCGTGCAGCTAATGCCTAGGGTGTTTTTTTCGAATGTTGGTGTTCATAAGTCTGTTCCAGTCTTAAAAGAACTATAATTCTATATCCAGAATCAACTGCATTTGGCTTCATAATGGGTAGAGACCTGCAAAATTCGCGGTAGTTCTAGAAGAAGATACTACACTCCAAATTACTGTGCGTTTTAACGACTACAGCTATTGGCCGGAAATATGTCTGTCACGCCTAAAGAACTCTCGAGCCAATCAGATAACATCGACGGTGGAGTGGCCAATAATCTCTTTTAAGGATACTAAGCAAGTAGGTGACGTTAATCAAAGTGCAGCGGCCAATGAAACCACATACTGCTCTCACTTGTATATATAATGCAGTGGAGTCTATCTTTCGCAGAAAGACAACGCGAATATTGCATGTCTGTAATTATTGGTTTCATTAGGACAAGTAACAATTCCTTTTTTTTTTATTTCATGTTATTAATATTTTTACTGCCGTGCTTCGGAATACAGTTAGATATAACGAATAAGATATATTGTAACATTTTTAACCAAATACTATACTCTCAGAACATGGCTTTCTATTTATAAAGGGTGTATACCTGTAAACATGATCGAAAACCACCTCCCTATAAAAGGCGAATGCGTATGTTTTATTCATTGCTCATTTTATTTAGTGTTTTCTTACAATAAATAAATTCAACATAATATAATATAGGAAAGTCAATTTTAGATATTTTATTCGGGGTTCCAAACTTGAAAATTTTTATGATATGAATGTCATAAGCGTGCATAATCTTTAGAGCCGATTTTCTCATAAAAGGATTTTCTTATATAAGCCCTTTTTACATAGAACTCCTCAATTTTCCCGCGCAGGCCCCCAATAACGACACATCGTGAGAGCACCAGACGCAAGCAGAAAAAAAAATACGCAAAGAAATAACTGCGAGATACTTTTGCAAGAAGTGGTCCAGGGTATGGAACCAACCATTCATTTTGATGGAATTTTGGTTGTGAATTTTTTTTTTGACATTGTTTTACCTCAGTCACTTACCTTCGAAAATGTTGTTCACGGTGATAGAATTTAATTACCCCGTGTGGAGCGAACAGCTTTTTCCAAGCATTCTTGAAAGTTTTCAGTGCTAATAACGTGGATGGAATTTAAATATGCAGCAAAACCTCAGCTATCCCATAACCTACACCATGTGCTTGAAATTTGATAAACCTCAGCTATCCAATAACCTACACCATGCGCTTGAAATTTGATTTAAATGTGAATAGATTTTGTTGCAATTTTGTTTATGCCGTTAAGTTTTTATCACGTATTCGGACAGTAGTTTCATTACATTGTTTACACGCCCAGTAAATAGAGAATGCACCACATCAATGGTGATTAGTGTACACTGAAGGAAAGGTTTGTTAGCGTTGTACCAAAACTGTTTGGTTTATGCTTTCCAAAGTGAAATTTTTTTGCTGGTAATAAAAGCTTGTGGTTCACAATAACAGGTCGACTGAGAAGTACTAAAGCTATTTAGTGATCATGGACATGTTTGTTGGCTACCACCAAATACTTAGTTGAAGTTATTAAAATTCACATAACACAGATATATTCCCTCGAACACTAACTGAAATTTTGATAGTAACTTTTTCAACAAATCAGAAAAGTTCTTCTTTATTTCCCCCCATTTTAATTTCTCATCAAATATGCAACGTTGAAATTAATTGTAACCGAAGATGTTTCTTTCAGTTTTATACCTCATAAGAAGACGAGTTGGTTTAGTAGTAACATAATGTGTTTGTTACAATTTCGGATTTACTTATATACAGTAGATGGATGAATATAATTCATGACGTCCAGAGCAGTGTTAATATATCCATGTGGCAAAATGCCACGTAATGTGCTGAAAGAAGTAGTTAGGCAGAGCAAAGTTACCGGCAAAGGAATATTTGCGTTTCAGCACTCTCCTTTAACAGTAAGTTGTTTAACTATCGTATGTAAGGATGGCCTAATTACTTACTTTCAAGTGCTGTGGAATTCAGATTATATACGATTGAGGTAAACTCATTAGTCCGTCACATTCAGGGGTGGAACCAGCTGTTGGTAAAGAGAAAGGAGATAGAGAGGGCCCTTATGCCATACAAGAGAGTTTGTGTATGTGTGTGTACATAGTTTATACACATAGGGCATAATTAACTTAAATGGCAGCGAGTGTCCTAATTTCTTAAAGCTAAAAGTCTAAACCACAAGTTATTTGGTAAAGCTGTTTTAATACTTAATCAAATGTTTGTTAACATGCAAGGAAACCTAGAAATATACAATTTGAGGCACTTCAGTTTTTAGGCCTGTACGTGGCCTGCCAAAATCAAACAGGATAGACTAAGGTGCAGTTTATAAATAGTGTTAGTACTTATTCAATTATTTTTTAGTTCAACAGAATATGATTTAAATTTATTCATCAAGTAATAATTCGGTAATGGTTAAGGTAATTGTAATGTAACCCAACAAAATATGTGTGTATGTAAGTTTTCATATATATATATATACATACATACATACACACATACATACATACACCCAATTCAGACAGAAAGGAAATAATGGTCTAGAAGTAATGTTTACTGGTATATTTAGATTTTAGATTACAAGTGTACATAACAAATGTAAAAATCTTTAGAAATAAAAATTCCAAGAAACCAATAAATGTTAGAGTTATTTAACACTAATTTCAAATATCAAGAACAGACTTTATACTTATAATTATAAAGACTACGAAAATAAATTAAAAACAAATGCGGCCTAATAATATATTTTCTAGTAAGTTAAAACCAACTAACATATTTGGTAAAGATTATAAGTAGTAATGCAATCTGGTATGGAATTATTTTAAGATAATATTTTTGCTTCAATAGCTATATTGCATTACATAATAAATGCATTATGTTTATCTTGTACTAAATATTTACAGATCTATGCTTTAAAATGTATAGGCCGACATAAGATTATAGTTGTATTACAATGCTTCTAGTAAGAGTTGGGATATGTTTAAAATTAATTTTATTCTACTATAATTTAACTTCCATAGCACCAATGTAAAGTTTTCTAACATCAGCTCTAGCTTATCAAATTTTATTTAATATTTTGAATATCTATCAATACTTACATTGTCACTTGCATCTTGCAATGTTTTAATCTCATATATGATATAATGTATATCATTATTATTCCTTTCAAACTTATTTATTCATTTGTATATATTGGATTGTTAATAAAAGTTATTTCAGGTGGTAAATTATGGTGAAATTTTTATGAATATACGATAGTAACAAGGTGATCAAATTTTTAATTTCTTCGCTTACTTATTAAACTTTCTACTAGTATTTTATATTTTATTTATTAATGGCTTGTCTCATTTATTAATTTTATATTTTATTCATTAATGGCATATATTTTTTCATAATTTTCTATTTCATTTATTAATGGCTAATTTTAATATGTTTAAATCGTTGGTTAATTTATAACCTTTCTATTTGTAATTTGGCTCGAATAATATGCTTATCTTCGTTATTTTTTGGCTAGCATTTTTTTAATAAACCGAAATGAACTCTATAAATAAATAAATTATAAAAGAGCCGGAGTTTTTGAAGACTAGCCTTTCCTCCCACACGTCAAACTAGGGTTAATTCAAATAAGTATATCGATAACATTAGAATATGATATTCCTCTACGTGACAGCTTCTCAGCTTCTCCTTACCTACAGTTGTTTTTTGCAAATAAAACATTTATATTATATGAACGAAAATAACGGCTAAATATCCTAAAACAATTACAATGTTACTTAATACTTTTAAATTTTTCAATTTTCTAGAATTGTTAAACTCAATTAGGGTTGTGTTATAGAAGATGAAGACAACCCCAGATTTACCTCAACGACAGTAAATTCATTACAAAGATCACAATCAAAAAGTATTTAGGGTGGAGATAGTAAATATATTCGTAAGAAAGCTAAAAGCCAGACACAAAAACTACTAGTAAACATGTCTTAATACATTACATTTGTAATTTTAAATAGTACAAGAAAACGCGTGAAGGAGTAACTTGAGATACTTGGGTTTAAGAGCATAGTTACCTGCAATTGTAGTCTGCCTATATGCGCAGTTGAAAATACAGCAGCACATAATTGATTACAGACACATTTCGTTGAGTTACAACATTCATAAATGCTTTATAACAAATAAGCTCATATATTAATAAGCACGAAATAAGTTTAATTTGTATTAGATAACCGTATTTAAAAAGTTCATTATCTGCACAGGTGTTTTACTCGGGACTGTGATCTTCACAAAAGAGAAAATTTTTCTAACACACATTCGCTATTTGATGCCAGTTAATTTTGGTGTTTAAATCGTTCGACACTACAATTTTTTTTCAAGTTGACTGTGTTAATTTATGCGTAATCCATGATAATGTCGCGGATATGAAGAAATTAGAGAATAGTAGCATATAATCCTGTTTACCAGAAGTTCGTGACTTACAGCCTCATCAGTTTGATTGTTGCACCTATGTGGTAAATGTCAATAAACAAGCCGACAACTAGGAAGAATTTAAGCTGTGTACGTCATTAATCACAGGTGAAAGAAAGTCGTCATGTCAAAGGTAAACATGCACGAGATATGGTCTACTAGAACATACCTATCGGAGCAAATCGTGAAGATAAATGAGATAAAGGGGGATAAAGATATATCAGGAAACGAGATCACTATGAGGATATATGCAAACGCTCGAGTGTTCGATTCACTATCCACACGATGCTCTTCGTTTGATAATCTCCTTTGTTACAATGTGGGGCTGGACCACGGAGAAAACGTAACCATCTAACGTAGTCACACAAGGACAATGCAATTTAATAATAATCTTGGGAGAATTCTCAGCTAATTAAATATTGCCATATTGAGTCAAGGCACTCTTTTATTCGGCAATATTTTGTTTCTGCTATCAAAGGTGACGCCCTGTATTTACTTGAGTTGTTCCGTTCTGTTGAACCATGTTATTTAGGATAATTATATTGTAATTTATTAACTTATTTGTTATTTATTATGTAATTTATTAAATTAATTTATTGTCACCGTAGTGTCCATGGCAGGTTCGAACTAATCAGTTTCCTTCCGAAATTTCAAACACTCGCAAGGTAGAGTTCCCGAAGGTTCACAGCCACCCCCGCACCGTCTCCCGCTGAACCCGAGTCTTCTAGACCACCAGGACTGTGGGATAGTTCCCTCAAAACACTTCAGCACGGATCATTACGAATTGCCCGCTCCGAGTACGGTTTAACATGTGTGGCGGGGCCTCGACACCACGGCGAGCCGCGGAGGGTGTAACTAATATTTTGACGGTGTGCACAGCTAATGCCCTTTGACAGATTACAAGGCATCGCCCGCGCGGAATCGGAAATGACCGGGTAGCGCGCCGGAGTTGCCTCGCGCTCATGTGTGAAATAGCCGGAGTAAAGCGCAGTGGCTGGGCGCTGCCCGTTCGTAAGATAAGGGTTTTTTTGTGGGAGGGGGGTAGGTGAGGAGGGCAGAGGTGCGCTTAATGACATTATAAAGCAAATTCGGCGCCGAAGAGAAGGAAAGAGTGTATCCGTGGCGGGGAAGGAATGTGTAATTAGACGCGCGGGGCCTCCGTCATAACTCGAAAGCCATACAATGCGGGGGCCCAATCTCTCTCTCTCTCTCTCACACACACATACACACTCTCGTAGCTCTCCGGGGTCCGGTCGTGGAGGTGGGGGTGGCCCACCCTCGAGAATACCTGCCGCATAAAGAGCATTCCTCTCTCCGATCCTCTCTCTCTTTCATCTCCGTGGGAGACTCCCTCACCCCATCACCCTTTTGACTACGTTGGCAGTGTAATTAAAAGCTCTCTCGTGCTCTGGCTCCCTAAACCTCCCCCCCCCCTCCTTCTCCCCACCTGGTGCCGTGCGCCAGAACCACCACTTCGGGCGCTAATAAAGCGGAATCCTCTCCAGGCACCAATAAAGAGCTCTCGGGTCCAGGAGTCCATTGTTCCGCGCCCAGCTTCACCCTTCGGCGCATCTCTAAAGAATTAGTGAGGGGTCTCTCTCTCACATCATCTCCTCTCCGTGACTTTTACACTCGAGAGATTTTATTAAAACAAACACGTTCGTACCGCGGTGTCGTTCGTGCTCTTGGGGTTCGGGAAAGGACTGAAACCGGAGAAACCCGTGCCCTGATGAATTCCTTTGGGAATAACTCGGAAGATATCGACACCTGATTGCTTATTATGACCTACTGTTGTGTAGGTATGCTGATAACGACCATTAGGGAGTTATCAGCTGAAGAATGGCTTTTAAAGGAAGGGGCCTTCTAGACCAGCATTGCTGCAAAAAACAGCCCAACTGAAAAATTCTAGGAGCGTTGAAAACTAAGATCAATACTTTCAGTTCATTACATTGGTAACAACAACAAAAAATTCAATAAGGTATGCATGAATCACAAAACACTAAGCAGGAAATTCTGGTTTAATGACAATAAACCTAGGACGTCCTGGGACTAAGCATATAATTATTCAGGTTGTCTCACTGCTTCCAGTTACAGTCTGGAAAAATACACGAATAAAACCAATAAAAATCAGTATTCCGAGTTAGTGGAGACCAGTGTCGTTCTATAATAATGTTTAGTTCAGGCTTTCTCTATGAATGCCACTTTGGACTTCCGTGGTGGAATCTACTGGTCTAGTATCGAGTAGGTCCTACTCTAGCCCGGCCAAATGCATCAACTCGTCTTGGCGTCAATTCCACACGTAGACGAAAAGCCTTTTGAGAGATTTTGACCCATGCCGTCTGGATAGCTACCCACAGCTCCCTGCTAATTGTAGGTGCAGGTTCTTGGGTGCACGCTTCTCGAACCGATTGTGGACAAGTTGAGCCGAAGACAATGTGCAGTATCCTGCTGGAATATTCCACCGTAGTAAGGGTACATGAAATCCGTAAAGACCTTCAGTGTAACGCCCTGATCAGCGCACAATCACCCTCGTCATGTCGGGGCACAATTTACTCAAGTTTGGACACTTCCAAGACGTAACAGTACGGTGGTGCCAGGGCAGTGCCTACGTATCTCTGTCCCAAAACTTTTGTAATGCCAGCGCATGTGCCTATGCGTATGTAAAGGCTACACTGCTAATCTGTAATAAATAAATAGTTATTGTATCGCCGCAA
Organism: Dryococelus australis; assembly: GCA_029891345.1. Lineage (NCBI taxonomy): Eukaryota > Metazoa > Arthropoda > Insecta > Phasmatodea > Phasmatidae > Dryococelus > Dryococelus australis. The sequence goes on from CM057006.1 coordinate 39,950,676, forward strand.
AGAGGCATCCACTCGGATACCTGCTTTGTTTTCGCGATTTTGAGAGTTCAATTACTTAAGACGTCAAAGCTCGGGTAATTAAATTCTCGCCAAGTATGTTACGTTGCTGTACGATGACCAATCATGCTTTCTCGTGTATGTGGTTGTAGCAAGAGTATACACAGTTTTTAATTTGTATAAGTTTTGTTCCTCTTGTGGAAATGATGATACAGTCTTCAAGCATGGATGTTTGGATAGGTTAAAAATGTACGTCGACCTAAATAAGTATTATTTATATTAAAGTAGTCGGTATCAGATTGGGGCAGCAAAAATCTAGAGTTAAATTAATTTATTGGAAATATCTGTTTATCTGAATACTTGGTTATAAAAAATAACCGACTTTCTGAATTTACGGAACAAAACAAAATATATTTTCGAGTCGGGTAATTCAAGATAGCCTATAATTTATTTGTACCTTTACTCAAGATGGGACCTGGCATTCATATTTATTATACTTACAAGGGGACAAATTTAAATATCAGGGCATATACGGAATATTAAAGCTTATTTTCTGCTCAGAACTAGACAAGAGGAGTTACAAACGGAACGCTGATGAAAAGTCCGTCTTCACACTCAGCGGCGTATCCAGACGTTTCTCAAGGGTGTTTACACTGACTGAAGTGAAGGGAGGTAGTTTACACTGACAAACATGTTAATTAGATCAAATACTGGAAGAAGAATTATTGAAATGCGTCACAGTTTACAGAAACTCTATTTATTTTGCCACAATTAAAGTCTTGCTAATTATTTTAATACAAATTGTTGAAAACCTTAGGGGTCGAAAGGGGGCTGTGGGGTTTAAAATCGCAACCCCTATCCCTCCTAGCTTCGCACCTAAGCATACTGCGAGTATAAAAAAACATGCTTGGCTACCCAAAAATTCATTATTTTATATTAGTACGAAATACTTTTCAACATGTAAACATTACTTGTAAAATCTCTTTTCTCTCGTAAAATGTTTGAGAATACATAGTTTTTTGATTATGGTGTGTCAAAATCGCAATTTAAGTGTTTCTGTAACGTACAAATAAAATAATCGGAAACATTTACAGGAAATTGAACAAAGGTGACTGAAAGATCACGTCTAAATTCAGTTTAAGGCATGCTTAGCAAAATCTATTTCATGAAAACTCATAGACTGCTGCAAATTAAAAAAAAAAAGGGTGCAAAAAAGTCCTTATTTTGAATAGTTTTTAGAAACTGCAAAGACATTGCTAGCGTGATTTAAAGTATTACTTGAAGTAACCCATTGTATCACATTCCATCGTGAATTATCTCATTTCCGTGAGTTAGTTTTTATTGTTTGTACTTCCCAAACAGACTCAGATTGTGATTCCGACACGCCATTACGCAGAAAATATGTGGTATAAAATTACTTTACGCGAGGAAGTAGTACTAAAGGCTGTTCATGATAAAGTAAGCACTTTTGAAATCAATCTTTGAAAAAAGTCACTGCTCCTACCTGCATATATTTTAACGTGTGCATTGTGTGACTTGCAGTCTGTAAAGTTGGTAACGATGGATGGAAAGTAATTCCATATCTTAACTATTAAAAATAGAGTTAGGTAACCATTTGTTATACGTTAAATTATTTCTTTCGCTTTTGGGGTTTTTTTAATGCATCGAAGTGTAAAAATGAGCAGATCTGTAAAGTATTTACTTTCTTAATAATTTTACAGTTTTATTTGACCGACGGATAAATAAAGTGATGAGGCCCACTGCAATGTTAATTTTGCATAAGGCGGAAGAATACACAACTTGTATACAGGTAGATCTTAAGCAGGGCTTTCAAAAGTGCTCATTTTACCGTGAACGGCCTGTAATGAATATTTCGTGACGAGGACCCTTAAGGCACAACAAACAAACGTGGAACGTAACAGCTACTGCGACAACATGTTGTACTAGAGATTCATTCCCAGCTATACTCATGAATGTACGTCAACCGCGCTCTGTTTCACAAATTGAGAACCATTGTCAACTTTGCTGCGAACACAGATGTATATGCTATTCACGGTAAAATTATCACTTTTGAAAGCTCTGCCTAAGAGCTGCTTGTATGCACATTGTGTATTCTTCCGCCTTATGCAAAATTAACATTGTCAGGACCTCATAACTTTATTCATGCATCGGTCAGGAGAATCTGTGAAATTATTAGTAAAGTAAATATTTTACAAATCTGCTCATTTTTACGCTTCGAATTATTAACAAAAACAAAAAGCGAAAGAAATAATTTATATTATCAGAAACGGTTACCCAACGCTTTTTATTCGACGTTAAGATACGGAACTACTTCCCAACCATCGTTACCAACTTTACTGGGGGCATGTCACTTAGGGCGCCCGATAAAATATATGCACATGTAGGAGCAGTGACTTGTTTCTAAGGTTGATTTCAAAAATGTTCACTTTATAGTGAACAGTATTTAAGGTGTATTCGATTCAGGTTGGGAACAAAACGAGTTTACTTACAGGGGAGCTTGGCACAGGAAAATTTCCACCACAAGAGGTCACTTGTAAGCCGTCCGTAGATGCATAATTTATATTTATTTGTATGTCGAAAGTTCGTATTTGACTCTATTTATCATATAGAGGTTGTCAGGTAATTTGCGGATACTGGGTGCACACCACGAATCTACGGTCAAAACTAAGTAGAAAATACTCTTACGTAAAAAAATACATTAGACGCTTCGTTTACGAGAAAAACGTCATGAAAGTTCCAAAATTCATTGTAGCAAACATGTGATATTCCAATTAGATAAGGGCGAGGTGATGTGGTAACGCTGCAATTAATGTGTCTTCGTAGGACATATCGCAACGCTATGTACCACAAGCGTTTTATGACTGTGTTAAAATAAAAGTATCTTATATTGCGTCAAATTTAATTTTTACCTATATGTTATTAGGAAATTATAATAATTAATTTGTAATGAATATGAACAAAAACAGCGAGAAAACACGTCTGTTGGTAGCTCCTAGTAAGAAATAGTTCTAATGCAAAATATTGTTACAACTGAGTGCGCACGAATTCGGTGCGTTGTCCTTTGGTGTGATTTCATAAACTTAGTTAAGCTTAGTTTGCACGAGGCGGAGGAATATCCTGGAAGTAGAACTTCAGCAGGGCTTCAGAAAAGTGCGAAGCAACTGTGAATGGATTATACCTGCAATCATAACAACACGTTCTAGTGGTAAAAGCATGTATTTTGTTATTACTGCGCATACCGAAACCAAGGGCGTTTTCAACTGTCACTCTGAATATGGTTTCGTTACGGTTCCACTTCAAGTAAAATCACCATCGCCGAGAAAAGTATAATATTCTCTGTGTTTCGGTGGACTTCATGTTCTGTTAGGCTACTGGCGTTTAAAACCCTGCAATCTGGCATTTTCCCTGTTTCCACCACAGCGAGTAAAATAATAAATTCGGTGTTACTGTCGAGCACTATATGAAGATGTTTTTTTGCCCAATTAGTGCTACAAAGACATGCGGAAAATTCCATAGATCCATGGAATCGTTGATACTGACCCTCCATTAAAAATAAAAAAATAAAATCTTTATAATAACGGTTTTAAACAATATATTTAGGATAGAATGAGCTGAAATAATGTTAAATTACAATACGGTTACAGTCGTAGAGATAGAGTGAGAGAGAAGGGGGAGGGGGACGAAGACAGAGGGAGAAGGGTGGCCGAAGTAGAAAGGGTGTAGAAGGGGATGGCAAAGTGGGCTACACCTAGGGACGCTAAAACCTCGAGGACGCCGATCAGGTGTATTTAGAAAATGCATCTCCTCTCCGACTGTATGAAGAGATTGATAAGACACTTTAAAATGTACTTTGAACTCATAATTTGCGAAGCCTAAACGTGGTCCTGAATGGGGCTCAGGTTACCAGCCCCCTTCGTCTTCAGTTTTCCTAACAAAACATGTTTCTCTTTTAGGGCGACCATACCACATTGAAAACATGTGAAAAGATAGCGCACTTTTTTCAACAGTGCAAAAATAAACCACTAGAAAATTTAAAAACTGATCCAAAACTCTACACGCTGGAAAAAAATTTTCCGGGATGTGAAGCAGTAGAGAATAGGACGCCACCATCTCAGTCAACCAATAAAAATTTTGAAATTAGTTTTTTTTTTTTTAATATATATTTTAGTTTAGCGAGAAAAGGCCTTATAGTTTTTAGAGTCATCAGGCATTCTATAATGATCCTCAGCAGTATGGGCAATTCCTTCAATTTTCGCCATCAACAAATACCGATAGTAAAAATTGTTATATACAGACACGTTACCCATTCCTGTACTAATCGGCTAGAAATGCAATCCAATCGCCTTCAGTTCATCGTCACAGCTCCCCACAAGTGAGTCAATGTTAGTTGAGCACTTCGCTCTCTGTAAACATTTACTGGCATCCAAGGCAAGACAGAACTGTGCCACTTATGTACACCGTCATAGGAAAGACAACTACCGCCATTCTACTGTTCCCGCCTAACTTGATATGCTTACTCCGCTGGATAAAGTATATTACATATTACTGGCTGCCTCTCTGCCAATGGAGTGCCGAGTTTATGCTCTACCTATCAAATATTCTTTCATAATTAATAGGTAGGGAAATACAATCAACAATAATCTTTGAGCTATTATAAAAACCTTATTATAATTTTATAGATAACTACATCCATTCGAATTATTACATCCGGGCAGAGTGCTCGAAGTGTTCAATTAAGTTAGGTTGTGTACGACTATAACATCACATTTTCAATATAACAGGCGAGTCACCCGCGCCTATTTTCCCGTATCTATGCAACTCGTACACAATACTACCCATCTAACATAACATCTCCTCCGCTTAAAAAAAAAAATCGTATATCTTGTGTAGCCCAAGTCCCGTGCCATGTACATACTCGTTACGGCGCCTCGTCTGTTAGCTGAACATTCGACGCCGTTGTCAGCCTGCACCAATCAGCGACGCGAATATACACAGAATCCCTACCAAACGGCACGTAAGCGTTGATTCCTTTTACGTCGATACGGTAAGTGGCGGCTGTATTTTTTATACCACATGAAGAAACACAACGGCTCGAAGCGAGGCAGATGTGTGTTACTACGGACGCAATCGTCAGGTGTCAACGTGTTCGGTAAACATAACAATAGTCTTGTTTCGACACAATAAACAGATAGGCGTTTGAAAAGTGACTGCTTCTCAACGCATTGCAGACATAACACCTTCCCTTCACCGCGTACTGTACCGAAGGCAACGAACCAACACGCACTTGTTCTGTTACGATTGATGTTTTGTTGTATGGGTTGCATAGCTACGGAAAAATAGGCCCGGGCGACTCACCCGGTATATACATGTATACAGAATGCATCTGAACTAGTTCAACAAACTTCTGGAGGTGATTTCTGGGATCAAAATAAGCATAAGCTCATGCCCTACAAAGCGCTGTTGTTTCGTTACAGGCCATTAAAACTGTGGTAAAATGTATCACTACCACCACTTACTGTGTCGTTACGTTTGACTTTGGAGATGGCTGTACCACCCCAGCAATGCATTACGGCGCAAGCGCGTAATACTATCCGTAGGGACACATGAAAAGTGTGGTGGATGTTACGCCGGTAAACGACATCAAAGACTTGGAACAGCGTATCAATAACGCCTGTTCGGCTGTTAGACATGGCGCAGGTATCTTCGAGCAGCTTCGCCAGTCCATGACGAGGCGTTACCCGGCATGCATTGCTGCCACTGGCGGACACTTTGAGCATCGCCTGTGATGTGGTCAATGTACGTCCTGTAACTGGTATTCGAACGCAAAAAAAAAAAAAATGTATATAATAACTGTGAAATTCTTCCATTTCGTTTCATTCGTTTTCGAGAAAGTGAAATTTCCTAACTCTGATTCTTATTTTCCTTATTATTATTATTATTATTTCATGCAACAACTGAAAAGTATGCAATACGCAAATCACGATGAATACCCTTAAAGAGAGTTTCCCGATGCTTGTTTTTGCTGGAGAGGAAGTGAGGTGTGGGTGAAATTAAAAAAAAAAAACCAGAGGGAAGTACAGTGGAAGAAAATACCGCACTAAGAAGACACGATCAGCTTCCAAACAGCATTCCCGGGGCCCATTCGCCATTCGAACCACTTGTCTCTGGCAGCCGATTATTAATCGGGCTCTCTCCCAGTTGGAGGAGTGAGGAAAGTTTACCCGCGATAAAAATAAGTGATTTATAATGCACGTGACGTTCGCAAGAGTTGTTTTCACGGGTAGGATGTGTATGTGATGTCGCTGATTGGGGGGGGGGGGGTTGTTAGGGGGGAGGGGGGAGGCCTGGTCCGGGTATCGTCATTGCTAAGTGATGCGGCGATGGACGAGGCATGAATGAAACATGGGGGTGAACCCCCCACCCCTCCACTCCAACCCCCCCCCCCCCCTTTTCTGGTGGATCGAGCGATGCTAGACAGCAACACAGTGCTAAGAACCTGTTCTTCTCCTTCCAAGCGTAAACTATATAAGGGAACAGCTGTACAGCCCCGCTTTGCATACCCGCCGCGGACACCCCTCCATTTACAAATATTAAATCCCCGTCAATCAGATCCTATAAATTTCAATATAAGTCACCCGTCGTGTTCTGATGCCCCGGCGCTCGCGCGCGCTCCTCGAACGTATTTTTCACCCGAGTGATGTCGGAGGCAAACAAGATGGCACTCCCGATAGAGGAGGTGGGGAAATGCGATCGCAGAGAGAGAGAGAGAGAGAGAGAGAGAGAGATAGAGAGAGAGAGAGAGAGTAGGGGTGTGTAAGGGGGAGGCCGGCCAAATGAAAATTAATAATCTCTTACACCGGGGCCTACCTGTGACACGCTGTTGGATTTACGGCAGGGGGAACAATTTACCGTCAGACAAAAGAAGCAACACCGCTGAAAGGATCCGAGAAGTGGCCGGAATAAATTGTGTTGGGACAGTAAATTACGCCGGCATTATTATGCGGTGCGGGTATAGTATCTATTCCACCCCTCCCCGCCCCCCCCCTCAAGACTCCTCTTCCTCAAGATTAGGGACTCCGCTTTTTTTTTTTTTTTTTTGTAATTGATTGGACGCGGATTGAGTTCAGATTCAGCTTATGATTAAGACAGTTTTCGGCAGCTTCTGTGGTTTTTCACGCAGTGTGCGGCATGTCACCGAGTGCTCGACAAAGCAAACAGCGTTGTCTATACGTAGACTTCATAATTTAGGAGAGAAATCACGACTTGTGAATTTCACTGACTGGAGTAAGTCGACATTTTATTCGTTGCACAACCAGTAGACTGTAATGTGATTGATCGCTCCAAGGATACGTAGATCTGTTTTTTTTTATTTATTTATTTTTTTTTTTACAAAAGGAGATTAGTGTGATACAAGTTGTTACACACATCTTGAATAATATATTGTAAACAATATATTATTATATATATATTATATATTATATATATTATTATAAATATATTCTAAACAGAATTCTAAACACGAGTGGTGTATACAAGATCAAGCAGTAAATCTACATACTTGTTTGGAACTGAACGTTCCTAAATAAACTTACTATGGTTGATAAAAGTTACGAATTTTGGCTGATATTAATATACTTGTCATCGAAAGGAAATTTTAGATTCTGCTGTCACATTTAATAAAAGTCATTCTTCAATACAAAATTTTGCTAAATCCAAATTTACAAATGAATATTAACAACAGTATCCGGACATGTTCCTTTAATTTCCCATTCAAGTGCGAATAATAAAGTTGACAATTTACGTATGTTCCAGCACAATACAAATGTGAAGATATATCATATACAAATTCCCTTTTCTTATAGCTAGAGACCTGAAGAATTCGCTGATTCATTTCGGTACGAGATAGAATTCAAAACACGTGCGTTTATAGAACTTCAGCCATTGGTCCACGCGGTGTTTGACACCTCCTGGAGAACGCCGGCTCAGCCATCGCCTTTCAGTGTGACAGCAGACAACCAATGTGCAGTTCATATCGGCATATTTGCTCATTAGACGATAGAGTCTACCCTGGAGGTCATTCAACTCGCGAATTTTTCAGGTCTCTACTTATGGGCATTATTATTTTTTTCCTCTAATATTCACATAGCACAATAACTTCCAATAACAATAAAATGTGCGAAAGGACCGCACCCAGTTCTCCGGACACTTTTGCCCACTCTCCCTTCCACTAAGGAGGGTCCCCTAGACTTGTTAATGCCCTCTCTTCCCCATCTATTTCTATTGCATTGCCCTGGAGAAGCATAGTGGCGACTTTCTCCACCTGCACTTCTGGGCCGAAATGACCATGAACATGAGGGTGGGTGTAAAGTAGGTGGTCGATGTGCTGAGGAGTTACATCTCGTCGGACTGCCTGAACGTGGTCGGCCGGGAAGCGGAAGGAGACCCTGAATTGCATTACCACATACAGGATGGTTCTCAATCAGACCGACAAACTTCGGGAGGCGATTCTTCATGAAAAAAGTAAAAGGAAAACAGATGTGGCACTTTATACCTAAACCGAATATTAAGGGAAGCATTAGCCCTTATATAAACGAGAATTTAAGCCGTATTTGTGCAAAATATCGGCTCTTACGTCGAAGGTTTCAATAACATACATTAATGTTCCGAGAGTTGTCATTGTATCTTTATTCGTTAGCGATATTTTTGCACAAATACGGTTTAAAACTTCGTTTTTTAAGGTCTCGCGCCTCCCTTAATATTCGGTTCGGATATAAAGTGTCACGTATGTTTTCCTTTTACTTTTTCATGATGAATCACCTCTCAAAGTCTGTCGGCCTAACTGATAATCATCCTGTATAATGAGTGTGGCAATTACCCCATTTGTTTACAGCTGTTATGGCAAAGGAGGTGTTACTGGGTGCGAACTTCGATACGAGCGGTAGGGCGCCACTCAAATCACCGACGAGAGTAGGGGAATTCGGGGGAGCTGCCAGACTTATATAAACGAGGTCGCCAGAGTGTCGGCCGTCTTTAGCCTTCACCACCCTCCGAGTCACTGACGGCGCAGGGAGCTGCCGCCGCTGACCGACTTCGAGATCCAACGACGAATAACGACAAAGTGAGAGGAGAAGATACACCACGCGAGTGGATCCTGAGAGACCCTCTCCACAGTGCGGGCTCGAACGTCCCGCCAGTATAACATTCCAGCGGTGAGTCCGATTGGGATAGCTGTGGATATCGAAGGTATTGTTAGATTGCTTCAGTAGCAGCTTTATGTGAGGAGCATTTACTACTGAGGGTTGTTAACGATTTATTGTAATAGAGCCCCAAAATAAGATAACATTTTACGTAATCAGTGGAGAGTTATTTATACAGAGAGTAATCCTATAGTAATAGAGTGATAGACAAGTATGTCGTGATTCAGGACCATAGGTCCAGTTGAGAAGAACTCATAAGTAATAGCTACGTCTCTAGTATATTCCCTTAAATATACTTGTATAGGAAAGGGCACTAGAACAACACTAAACGATGAAACTTTGGTATAAATTCGACGTCAGCGCTGCCTGGCGGAAAAATATAATTCAGCTGCCAAACTACCAACTTGAGTAGAATGAAACTTAGAGACTGTTCACGGAAAAAACTGAGCACTTTTGAAAGCCCTGCTTAGCTTAAGATCTATTTGTATGCACATTGTGTATTCTTCCACCATGTAAAATTAACATTGCCATTGTCCTGAGTAGGTCTAAAAGGCCGATACTGGCGCAGCACAATTTTTGGAGCTATTTATTCTAAAATTACAACAGATAACACAGTGCACTAAATAGGGTCATTTCCCCTAAAATTGCATGAGAAATATTAAAAACACAAATTCGGAAATTTGGTGAAAAGTCAACGAAATATCGAGAGTTTTTGCTCCAAAATCATGATTTTTGAGTGCCAAATTTAAGCTCTAAAAGCCTTTTAAAAAGAGCTTTCAAGAACAAGTAATTTTAAACTAAAAGTAAGCAATCTTGAGCAAAAACAAGCAAATTTGAGCAATTTTTCAAAAATTAGCGTACAGGATTTGGCACAAGCTTCAAGTAAAGCAGACGCAGCTGCGCAAGGTAAAAACAAGCAAAATTATACAAAAATCTAGTAAATTTACAGTTTTCTAGAAACGCTAATTTTACGAACGAGCAATCTAAATCTTATGAAAATCGCTTCAAATTGAGCTTGTCGGCAGATTGAAAAATATTTTTCTTTATAAAATTTATATCTTATAAATAAGCATATTTAAAAGAATTCTAAATTAGTGGCCTTCTATATGCAGACGGTGAATTTGATTATGATGAAGCACAGAGTTTCTGCAGTAATTATAATTCAGACACAGACGAATCTGGTTGATACTATGATAATTTCATATTTAGTAGTTTTAGACATAGATAATCCAGATGAGGAATGTGGTTGTGATTCACACGATTCACATGTTTCAGATTATTTAGAAATTTTAAATGCAGAACACGAAGTTGATTCCGATTCCGATTACGATGGATTTATAATTGAAGATCCATTATCTGATTCTGACGAATATTCAGAAAGTTCTATTGAAGAAGAATCTGGTTACAATGCAGATGATGAATTTGATTGAGCAAATAATAAATTCAATGAAATCATCATTATAGAAGTTCTGCTACATTTTTTTTTTAAACTTCTTCTATTTGCTCTAGATTGTAAGCTTTGTAAATTTGAATGAAATTTGTAAACTATATTTTTAAGATCTTCAGATGCATTATCTAATCTATAGGACGAAATTTTTGACCCACTACAGCTTTTTAAAATGTTTGTCAAACTGCAAGCCAACACAGGCATTTTTAGTTTTGTTTTTAAGGAAAATAAATTTATTTAGGATTATCAAAACGATTTTCTATTTGATCGAAAAATCGTACAAGTTTTAAACGTAACCACTGAACTATAAGCTCAAAAAATTGCTTTAAACTATCGGAACAATTTGTTGATTCCTCCATTTAATAATTTAAAAAATGTATAAACCTTCGGTAATTCTTTATTTCAAATAATCGTATGTAAGAGTCCTTCGACTAATTAAAACAACGTTGCAAATGGTACCTGCTTCTTCAAACTTTTTATTAAAATAAACACAATTTTTTATATTTGTTTTTTCTTTATCTATGGTTGTTTTCCTGTATAAACAATCAATAACATATAAAAGCCTTCGCCCCCAAAATAAATAGTAATTAATACCACCATCAAAGTTTACAGTTGGTTGATAATAAAATTCATTATTTCTATAGTCAGTATCTAGTTTGGTTTTTTGATTTCTAAAACAACTATAACCGAGAAATTGTTTAAGATAAACATCGTTTTCAATGTCTAGATTTCATTTTTCTTTAGGAAAAATTTCATTTCTACCATTTTTAACATAAATGTTTCTCACATTATAATGATCAAACATAGCAGCATGTTTATGCTTTTCGGCACAATTTTTTCTATTAAATCGAAAGCGTACAATGATAAAATCGGGCATGACAAATTGTAAATGATTAAACTGATATTTTATATCAAAGCTAAAAACATTTGTTCCTTTACGAACTTCTTTTTCTAAAAATTGCAAATAATCAAAACTAATATGTATTTTTGGATATTTGTATATTTTTTCTTTAATTGCAATGGATGTGCTAGATTAATATTCGACAATGGGCCACATAACTTCTCATTTTTCAATAACAATTTTTCCAGGATAAGGACGATGTTTCGTAACTATATCATCTCTATCAAAAGTTTAATAAAGAAATAAACAGTTCTTATCAAATGAATTACGAAAAAAAGTAATCTTATAGCCACCTTTCCAATAAACTTCATTGTTATCAGGAATAAAACCAAACAAATATCTAAGAGAATAGATTATTAATTTTTTTAACACAAGAATCAGTATTAACCTCTTTTGTCAATTTTTTTCACTATAAATAGATTAATCTCGATATAGATGATCAACACCAGTAAATTCTAAATAATTTTGTTCACTTGACGAACTTAACCAAGCATTCATTATTGTTGTTATACCCGGATTATCAACAGTTTCAATAATATTTTCATGTTTTGAGATTTCTACTATAGAAAATTGGATTGGAGAAAAATTTGAACGAACATCAATATTGTCTTGTTCGAAATATTTTGCATCAGTTCCAATCTTATCTCTCTTTAGTAAACTAAATTGCTCATAAACATAAGCATCATTTGGAAAAGAAAATCCACCGCCTATAGGAATATCAAATTCAACTTTTTTATTATCAACATTTAAATTCCCCTTAGTTTGATCAGTTGAGGGAAAAGTTTGTCTCTCGAAGCTCTCAATACTTTTATAACTCATTTATAAGTAAAACATTCATATATAAATGGATTAATCAAAGGGAGTTTCTCGAGTTAAATTACTCATGGAAAGATATAAAATATATCAAAAATTCCATGAAAAATAAGAAGAAAGAGCAACCATTGATGGACGAATTACAAAATATTGGTAAAAAAAAAAAAGTAGACAAAGGAAGTGAAGAAAACAAAGATTTAATAACAACATTAGTTCCTGTTGCAGTAAAAAATTAAATCATCTGCCAACACCAGAAGAAACATCATTTGAAAGAGAATTATTTGCATAACAATAATCACCTAATTTGGAAGAGCAAATGGGAATTATACCATTGAAAAATTTACCACCTATAGCAGGCGTTTATTCTATAAATCTCAGAATAGAAATAGCAAAAAGAAATAATGTTATTAATGAAAAATATGGTTTACGTGGAATTGGAGAAAATTTTTACATTGGTGACACACAGGTAACGATAAATAATGATACATTATTTGTTAAGGATAAAGAAAAATTTTAACACCAGACTTACTAATTTGTTTACAGAAAATTCACAAGAAGACCTTGAGGGTAAATACACTGCTAATGACTATGGAAATTACACCGAAATTGTTTTATTAACCAATGCTGTATTTCAGAAATATATTCCTAATGAGAAAAGGAATGGCTGGAAGTATAATAATATAATTAAGTTGATTTATGAACAATCTAAAAAACTTTATTCAAAAACAATTACCAAACACACTAGAAAAAAATATTTCTCCAAGAACTGGTGATGGCATAAAAAAATTCAATAGTTTACCAAAAGAACATATTTGGATGGATGATGTTTGAAAATTAATCGATAGATTTTTAGTTATTCGTGTTGAAGAAAATGCTGGAAATACAATTTTATTACAATGAAAAAGTAAGCATAATGACTATTCTGAACAGGAAGTTTTCTGATTTTGTTATAAATAATCCGAAAGGAAATCTTTACCTAATAATAGTTTTAAATGTAATTCCACACTCATTTTATAATTCTGAACACCATGGCAAATACATTATAAATTGAGCATTAAATAATTTAAATTTATCCAAAATGCATTTTCCTGGCTATAATTATTGCGGCCCATTTACAAAATTATATGGACGATTGGAAAGAGGAGATAGAAGCATAAATAAATTAGATGAAGCATGCAAATATCACGATATTGCTTACAGAGATCATAAGGATTTGGAATATAGACATGATGCTGATAAAATTTTACAAAAAGAAGCTAAAGAAATCATATTAGATAAGAATACTCCAATTGAAGAAAAATTGCTCCTGCTGCTGTTGCCTCAACTATGTTTACAGATATAACTTTCGATATTCCTTTTCAGGAATTAAAAGATTAAGGTTTAGATCAATTTTTAACAAATTATCAAATTGCGAGAAAAAATAAAAACCAAAAGGGAGTAAAAGCTTCAAATTATCTTTACCAGTGCAAAAAAGTAAAAAAGTTGGCCAAAGAAAAATCTGAAAGCGGTTTACATCATGGAGGAATTATTCCCCTCGTACTTGCTGCTTTAGGTGCACTCGGTGGCTTTTCAGGTGTTTTAGCTGGTGGAGCTACTCCAGTTTATAATTCTGTTGAACAAACTAGAAAAAATAAAATAGACTTAGAAGAAGAAAAAAGACATAATTTAGCAATGGAAAACAATGCTGGAATACGATTAGTTGCATAAAGAGGATGACGAAAAAAAATTTTAATATATACCAATGATTTAATATCGATATTGAAAAATATGTAAAATTATTAAATATTAAATATTTCAGAAGTGTTTATATGATTGATGAATTACCGAAAAGTATGCACAAAAAAATGAATGTGCTGAAGTACATTGTGACATTTCAGCAAATCCTGGTAATCATTGGGTTTGCTACTGTAAAGAAAACAACAATGTTTACTATTTTGATTAATTTGGAAGCAACGTCTAATTTAACCAATTTTTTTTAAACAGAAATGTTTATTACAATGATGATCGAATTCAGAATTTTAATTCAGTTATATGTGGATATCTACGTTTAATTGTTTTACACCTTTTTCCGAAAAGGTTTAAGTGTAATGATATAATTACTATGTTAATAAATGATGGATATATTTGGGAAACCATTAATCAAATATTTAAATAAAATTTTTGATACTTATGCCTTTGCTTTGAAATCATATGTAAATTCGCAGTGCAATTCGAGTGTTTCTACTTTACAAAGTCAACTAACCACTTGTTTTGGTTTTACAAAATCTTATGTTTCATTTTTAGATCATAGAGTTGTTAATATAGCTGATCCCAATGATAGAAAAGATGCTGCCAGTAAAAAGATTTTTTGATAAACAAATAGCTGATTATACTTCAAAAGAAGATATTAATTTACAATTCAGTAACACTATTGCTGATTGTACAAAACAAATAAACAATGCAAAGCAGGCACTAAAAAATGAAGTACATTCAAAATATAAAACTATTGTTTCTGATTATGCTTTTAAAACCGATGTTGATTCAAAATACAATATCATTGTTTCTGATTTTAAAACATTCATAGAATCAAAATATAATATCATTGTTTCTGCTTTACGAGACCAAATAAGTAAAGTTTTTGTATATACAACAGAGTACGTTTCTCTTCAAATTCGTAGAATCAATAATATGGCTGACCCTTTAGATGGAAAAGATGTCAATAAAATATATTTCGATGAAGAAATAGCTGTTAAATTGCAAAATATTATCAAATCAGTTTTGAATTATTGTGATAGACTTGTTAACTTGAAAACTGAAAAATATAAGGAAGAAAAATCACATGTATTTTATTTTCCTGCAAAGTGGAATAAACGTAATAATAATTTTCACCTAGATAATAATAAAATATTCTGTACTTTTTGATGGATTGTAATGTTTATAAAATAATTGCTAATTATAAAATAATCCCAATTTACACAACAATACTGTGACTGTTATTAAGGGATTTCGAAAAATAGATTACAGTAAGCTTTTTGATGTTAACATAGATGATATTTTAACTTTTAAATTAAAGAAAAAATGTGAATATGATGATGGTTTGATGACTACAATATAAATATTCATTATATATGTATTAATTATCATTTTATCTACTGCGATGACCACCGCCCGATCTTCCAGCAACAGGAGAAAGCATATCTGCATGTTTTTCCTTGTCTGCGGTGACAGTGAACTCTCGCCGCAACAGGACGCATGATATCACACAACTACGTCACTATCTCTACTCATGCTGCTGCAAACTCACTGCAGCTTGCAGCTCTTGAAGTGTTTTAATAAGCTTGCTCCTCGCCCTGTCGCGTGGCTCAAGCGGCAGGGTGCTTGGTTTGAAATGTGAAGATTGGAGGTTCGATCCCCAGTTTGAGCAGATGATTTAATATTTCGGATATGTGGGCCCCATATTAGCAATATTAGATTATCACCAAACCATTCAAAATTTCAGCCAAAAACTCGCTTTGCTCCTATTGTGTAGATGCTATGCAATAGGAACAGACAACTAAAAAAACTGGCCATCTGCTCATCGTAAAAAGTTGTAAATATGGCACGGTGAGGAGATGAGGATTTCTCCACAGGAGTTTTGCTATTAATGACAAACAAATGAACGAACGATGAATAAATGATGAACGAGCATTAACTGAACACTGAAAGAGTTTTATATTCATTAAACAAGCATTAAAACACTTTTTTATGTTGAATTTTGGAAAATATAAATACATAATTATATTTTAATTTACAAAAAATCTGTTTTATTAATCCAAGAGTTATGAGAGTTATCAAAACTTACCATTTTACATAAATTTTATTGTCTTTAAATTTTAAGACTTTTTCAACCAAATATTAATTTGGATAGTCAGTTTTATAATTTCGAATTCATTAAAATGCCTTTTATTTCTTCGCCATTAGCATTTTACAGAATGTAAGTAGGTACATAATTATTTAAAACCTCAACAATAGTAAACATTTCTGTTTTCCAATTAGCCGTGTAACCCTTTTCAAAGGTTCGTTTACTCTTACTCACATGGACAATATCACCAACTTTGTATTTCGGTTTAGTAAACACATTCGCAAATCTTGTAGTCTTCAAATTTTTCATTTTTTTTTATTAACTTCAATTTTTTTTCTTTAGTACTACGCTTTGTATTGTTGTATTCTTTCATTAAGTCATCTAATATATTTACCCATTTGTAATTACCATTTGTAATTGCCATTTGTAATTGCCATTCAAAGCAATTTTCTTAAAAATTTTATTCTTCATAGTACTAGTTTATTGTTCCACACGACTGTCTTTTAGTCCACTGAATGTAGAATAATCATTAATGTTATATTATTGCATAAGTTCTTTGAATATTTTATTATAATATTCTAAGCCAGCAACACTTTGAATATTATGCAGTTTTATTTAAACTAATATAGGTTGTAAGGCATTTGCCACATTCTTGGCTGTTTTATCTTTAATTGGTATAGCAAATGCATATTTTGAAGGAAAAAGACATTGATAATTGTCATTACATACTTGTTACCATCGTTTATATGTGATATGCCTTTTAAATTTCAATTATACATTTTAACAAAATCGATTAGCCATAAATCATCAATGCCATATGAAATTATTTTTACTGTGGAAAAATTTTTTCGTGCAGGTTTAAATAATTCATTAATTATGCCGTCCCTTACATTGAGCAATTTTTTTTTTACAAAAATTGATTTTTTAGAATTACATATCGTGCATATACTTTTCTGAACTAATCACCCATTTTTAGTATTTCCAGCTTTTATATTATTATTTTTAGTAACTTTCTTACATTTCAAGCACCAGGTGTTCTCCATTTAATAGTTATATATGTATATATATATATATATTCTCATGTACAATTCACAAGAGAGAGAGAGAGAGAGAGAGAGAGAGAGAGAGAGAGAGAGAGAGAGAGAGAGAGAGAGAGAGAGAGAGAATTAAAATATAAAATCTTTTATTTAATTTCGATCCATCCCATATTCCATTTTTCTACTCATATGTACTGTGATAAACCAAAGTCTTCATCACAACATTTTCCACAGATCTCTTAACATTGTTTATGAGACATATCACCACCTACGAAATCATTATAAATATGTCTCAGGTTCATGTCATCTTGTCTAAATATACATAGAAAGTTTGTGTTGTCTCTCACAAGTTCTTTTGGTATTTTCGAATATGTTTGTGCTAAATAAAATACATCAATATTTTTATGCCAACCTCTAGTAAAGTACTCGCGGATGACATTTTGATTATTTAAAATTACATAATTAAATACAATTAGAGATTCATCTTCACATCGATCTAAAGGGACCACTTCCTCAGTATTATTAAAACAGTATGCAACTTTTTATTTAACTTTAATTCTTTAATTGCCTCATCAATATAATTTCGTATCAGAATATATTTGGCTCAGCTGAAATGTTTTGAGCAAACATACAGGTTATGGAAATTTAACAATCCTGACTTATAAATAACATTGGTCATTTAACTGGTTTTCCCACAATTGCTTGGGCCTATAATTGCCCCTCTAATACAATCAGGCAATAATTCACCATTATTTTTATTCTTAGAGTTGTCTTCAGAAATCAAAACACTGACACCCCAATCAACATTGCACAACATAGGCTGCTTTGACTGCTTCTTTTTAATTTAAGAACAATAATTTTTAGTATTAAATGGATAATAATGTATTCAAGTTAACAAATAATACTTCTGTACTGAAGAGGATGCTTCATTATGATATTGTCCATAATGAAAAATCGATTGCATTTGTTAGTTTTCAAACAAAATTCTTGACTCCAAATATAGACAATAATACTATAATCAACATTGAAAAAATGAGTGCTTCATTGATAAAAACGAAGTTATATGTATCCCCAGGGGCCAATATGATATTGAATCATTGAAAGAAACTATAAATTCAATTTATCCTTTTCAACTAACAACATTGCATTAATAGCACATAATGTGAAAAATAGAATATCTAAGTTCGATATGAAATTTGACGATCGACTATCTGATACTCTTGGTTTTGAAAGAAATATTCTTATTGAAAAAGACTAAATTGTCGCAGTCACTAAATTACTTAATTTAGCCAATTTAAAACAACAAATGTTCATTGAAATTTAGCATATGGCATATTAATAAAATATGATGAATCTAACTATTTAGAAACTGATAAAATTGCTATGTTTGGCTTTAAAGATTATATTATCTATGAGCCCCCATATCCAATTTTTTTTATAGAATCAATAATGGATGCTTTAATCACATTGTTTTGGAAATTAGAAATGAAAATGGCAAACTGATTTATTTCGATGGTTCTGATATTGGCATTGTTTTGGAGATTAAAGAAGTTTAAAATATTATACTATTTTATTAGAAAAATGAATTAAAATGATATGTTTCGATATCCACATGGCACTGTATCGATTTTATTTTCTAGTGCAATTCTTTTGTTATCACAAGGTCTTAATGCAATTTTTTTAACTTCTACTGTATATTTTTCATACTTTTAGCTTCTTATTAGATGCATCATTCTATATTGTATTTTCTCTTTAAACATACAGTTCTTATAGTCCTCAAATGTTATTTGCTTGTTAACAAAATATTTCTTTCTCCTGTCGATTTTTTATTTTCTTTATCATCAACCTTATAAGCATACATTTTTGATCATAAACCAACCAATTCGTTCATTACTTTGCCATTACTTTCATCTTTCATTTGTCCTAAAAAAATATTTATTTGAAGCATGTTATAAATATTCTCATTTGGATAATCACTTGTATCAAATTTTTGTATCATCAACTCCATACCTTCGTAAAAAACATCAGTTTTTGTGTTATAAATATACGAATCGGTATCTTGGTAACATAATTCAATGTTATCACCATATTTTGGTTTTATTATGTTATAGTGAAAATAGTACATCAATTCTTGCGATATGACTAAAATTGACACACCCACATAAATAAGCTTATTAGATTTTACATTTGTTTTATTCATATGTAAGGCCTAAATATTCTCATTGAATATAGTATTTCTTTTGAAATTGGGTTTTGCTACTAATTTTTCACATGTTCTTTGCATCTGATATTAGTTTTATACTAACTCTGTTTCATATATGTTCCATTGTTATACCAAACAGAATTATTCATCAGCTTATAAAAATATTATTCAAAGTAATTTTTAGTATTAGTTCTCATCTCTGTATTCAAATCTATATATTTCTTCAACCAGTTGGACTGATCAAACATCAATATTCTATGAATTTTAGTAAGTTTAAAACCATTATTTAGACGCTGTTTTAAATTATGACAGTGAACTACATACTTTTCTTTATTATGCAAAGTTGTTAATAATTTATATTTATTTGTTCCTGGAATTACCTTATTTTCTGGCCAAAATTTTTATGTAAATTATGCAGTTCTTGTGGATATTCTAAATCAAATTCTAATATATAACCAAACTCAGAATCATTCTCAAAATCTAATATTTTTTCACTCCAGTAGTCTAAATCAGATAATGTAGAATAAACCCAGTCGAGACTGCCATGTAGTAAATATTGTGACATTGCACAACCATATAAATTATTAGCATCGAGATATGCTAAATATTAGGACTCTTGAATATAATTAAAATCATCTAAATAGTTGTTATTAGCTTTAACATATTGCGTACAACATTGTGATATTCCACCTCTAATTCCTTTTTCAATCATTTAAATCATATCATAGTTATGTAATAATTCGAGCGGTTGATAAGTCATTTTTAACATTGCCTCCCAAGATAATCCTGGTGCAGTAAAATATCACGCAGGATATAAATCATATGCATTTGTACACATATTTCTGGAATTTTCAAATATATCTGCTAATAGCAGTATGTCACTTTTTAAATATAAACCGTAATCTTCACCAAGATTTTTAATAATCAATTGATTCCATACATGTTTTGTATGGTCAAAATCAGCATCAGTTATGTCAGAATCATTTAATTTATTGTAAAATTTACTCTTTAGTGGAAGTTCTGTTTCTTAAAATTTCTTCCAGCTATCCATATAATCACATGTGTATGTTTCATTTGTTGTTTGGTTAAATTTGATGATATTTTATCAAAATGTGTCTATAAATTTCATTTTTAAATTTTCTGTTTCTTTCCCAAAAGTAATGAACTTTTCTTCATTACTTGCAAGTAAATCTATTTTTTTTTCACCATAGCCTAAGTATTTAATAAGTAAATGTGCAGTATACCTAGCTAAATTATGGAAATAAATTGGTACAAAGTTAGGCCATTTGGATTGTAGATTACAATTATTACATATGGGGTTCATTAATTTTCCATTTATGTGATCATGTTGGCTTACTTTTCAATTCTCTTCTGTATATACGCTTTCGCATACAATACCTTTTTTTATTTATTATATAATAATTTCTTCTACTTATATTTTAAATAATTGTATAATAATTTAAGATCATTCGGAACTTGATTACTACTGGTGGTTTATAATCACCATAAGCAGCTACAATATAGTAGCAAAAATCAGATGCTTCATGCAATTGATATTTCGTAGTATATGATTCGTCATTAAACTTTAAATCAATGTTATTTGTTTGATCATTACTAAGATTATCTTTCTTTAAGTATCTCCTTATAAAGACCATTATCAATATCATCCTATTTAATAATTGTATATTTTCGATACTGTTAAATTTACTTAATTCTCTTTGGTTTGGTTTAACTGTTAATATGTTCTTTAAAATTGATTCAAAATCGGCATATATTGCGAAAGGAACCTTCATTGTATGTTTGTAATTTCTAAATTTTATTAGCACTTCTTTCGAGGGTAAAGTGATTATTACTGCTTCATTTCTAGAGCAGTCTTCTGTATGTTTATTTAATTTCTTTTGAGAGGCAAAGAATTGAAAACACGCTGATTTTTTTTTTGTGCTGAAACTAACCTTGATAAATCCTTAATCCAACAGTGATCCTTGGTCCAACAGTAACGTGAATTTGTATCATCTTTGAAATAAAGTAAATTTATATATTTTTCCTTTTTCTTTTCTGTAAGTTTTAGTGGATATACTGTCGACTCATCTTCAATACAGTATACTTTTATAGATATATTAATTTTATTTTCTTATTTTAGTATATCATCAATTTTAATAGGATATTCATAATTATCCATTAAATTTTCGATATTAAGCCCCACGTTTTTATATTTAGATACTCTTTGTGGATCTTTTTCTACTGTAAACAATGCTGATTTTATTGCCCAAAGAAAGCATTTTTGATCATTATTCTTAATGTTATATAATGCTTTTTTATTCTTAATCACTTCCAGTAGTTCAATATAAGCTGCCCCATTTAATGGATTATAGTTATTTATTGCTAATTTTATTCCAATATATTCTATCTAAAGTCCATCCTGAGCCTCTTCCTTAACATTCAGATAATTGTGTAATTATTCCTTGTATTATGAATTTATAAAGCCTTTTATTATCTCCTTCATTCAATATTGTATAATTGGACAATTGAAATGTTAATAGTTCTACTTGATTATTATCTTGCTTACGAAAATAGGCATATAATGTAATACTGGTTTTCACCCCTCTAAATGTTATAAGATTATTGTGTATTATCTCAAATGCCTTATTTTTTTACTAGTAGATGGCTATTGCAGTTTTTTGCGCAACTTAATAATTTAACTAAAATTCAAGAAGGTTTCTCACTTTCAAGCAACGATTTTACAATTTCTTCTTCAAACATGATTTCTATCTTTGATCACTGTCCTTCTCGGGAGTGAACGAGGCTGAAT
Source organism: Dryococelus australis (assembly GCA_029891345.1). Classification (NCBI taxonomy): domain Eukaryota; kingdom Metazoa; phylum Arthropoda; class Insecta; order Phasmatodea; family Phasmatidae; genus Dryococelus; species Dryococelus australis. The sequence continues at coordinate 39,972,921 of CM057006.1, forward strand.
TTATTGTCAAAAAAGTTCAATTTACTCTAAATTTGCAAGCCAAATCAATTAGTAAAAAAAATACCACAAGAAAAGTATGAAAATTCTTGGAATTTCATCAAAAATATGATGATTTAGTTTGCGAATAAGGCTTTACAGAAACTCGCACAAAGAGTGAACACAAGTTAAATAAAAATTGATTTTTCAGCGAGGACATGAACAATTGAAGGCGCGTTATTTATTGTCCATACACGTAGTGCTTACCTTGTCCTGTCATGTGTCTATGCCACATTATCCACACGCGCCGGTATTCTCACGCTACAACATAGTTGCCATGACTTATGCCCCAACCTTTGTATTTTTTGTACTAGTTGCCAAATATATTAGAATTAGAATACATTTCTCAAAACCTATTAAAGAGGGAGTAAAAAATTGACCTGAATTTTAACTTTGACTTTAAATTTATTATACACGTAAAACTACATAAACAGTTTCGTATATTTTATAAAATTATGTGTTGTAAATATACAATATATTAGCTGCAAATTTACTGGGAGAATTGTCTGTGAAAATTATTGCATTTTTGTACTGTGCGGGTTAAGAAATAGGCCTATTTGCCTATTATTGTGACATTTGTTCTAATACTTCTCTTTTCGTTTGCAGTCCCTTCCTTAAAGCACATATCAGAAATGTTATGAAGCAAAACATAATAATAATAAATGGTGCAGGTTTATGTGTTATTGCCGCGTGGTTGATCACACGGATGTTATACTGGTTTGTCGAGTGAGGACTTCTGTTTATATTGGTGCTGGATCCACTTCCTATAAACAATTAATTGCCAATTATGAGACTTTTTAACGAGGAATTGTTCCGGATTATCTATCGTCGTTACGTGCCGGGAGACTTTAGGGCTCAGGAAAACTACCCAATCAACTGCCGGACTTAACGTAACAGGATTAATCAGGTCGCACATAATCAGTTAAATTGAAAATAATGCATTTCAGATTAAATTAATATCATGTCCTTCCTTCACCACAGATTGTTATAAAATGAATAAATAATTATTGTCGACAGTAAAATAAAAGGAACAGCTTTCACTGTATAAAACGTTATCAACGAAAGATATTCAAATAATTGGACGGAGATATACACTAGACCAATCCACAATTGCAAAAAAAAAAATTATATTCTGGCATAATGTGCTGACAGCTGACAGAGGAAACACGGGGGGGGGGGGGGAATCAAGATTGAAAAATCTACACTCTGCTGCCATCTATGAGCATATATTTTTTCTGCACATTACAACAATACGTTTTTTATTTGCAACATTAAACTAATAAGATGCATGTTGTCAAAATAATGGTTAATGGTTAATCCGAGTTCACTTTCTTTATTTTCGCCAGCTTGTCATATGTTATACATAGAACCATTTGTTTACATCGCACTGTTATCCGTAATGCATCAGATGTTTTTATGAAGACGAATATTGCGTATAATGTGTGTTATGATGTTAACATAAAAAGGATTATGCAGGCCTAATGTAATTAGGAAATTTAATTATAATGTGTAATATATCACATGCAACAAAACGTATATTCGGCATGTGTCCAAAGGTATCTAGGTTTACAACAAGCAATACAAATGAAGACAAAGAATCACAAAATCCAAAAGAAGAAATAAGAATGTACTCATATTTTGATAAAATAATAATTGTTATAATTTACTTTGATACTATTGTATACCGCATAGGCGTGTGGCCATTTCGGTTCGCCATATATTTTTTTATAGCCTAATAAAATATATACACACTGTTTATACAAAAATTATATGGTTTCCATAGCACTTCGAAAGTAAATACAACACATGAATGTTTTCTAGCATTTTATCGCAAATACAATTACACATCAATCCATCCTAAATAAAATGACAATGAAGGGTGTAAGAAGCTACTAAAGGAGACGAGATCCCACGATCTATAGTAATCGAAGAGGCAGGAAAATAATATACTTAAGGACGAGCTATAATTGAAATAACCATAGCCATACCAATAACGGTAAGGGATTAATGCGTTCTGTATTGTGGAGCTTGCTATGATTACGCACACCCATAGCCGTAACCACTGCAAACGCATTTCTGCATTGCAAATTGGCGAGCGTCTAACTTTTTATGCAAGAAGCTACGCGTACCCAATCATAATCCACTTCTAGTACCGTTCAAATAATACAGTACCCGTCAAACGTTTAAGACAGTAAGGAAATTTGTTAAAATATTTTCCTGGTTTAAAACGTCTGGTGCAACATATGCTATACAATTTTATATAATTGTTACTGTCAAAACACGTGTTAGCATGATTAAGTTATTGAGCTCGGTCAAATATCTAATAAGTTGTTATTTTGAATCTATTACATAAATCTGGAATTATCGTACACATTTTTGTGTAAAAAAAATTATCCAGGCACAGTTATTTTGATATATTTGAGTGTAATATTTTTTTTTAAATTTGCCTTTATAAATACGCTTGAAAGAGAAAATTAAACGATGACCATAATTGATTGGCAAACATGTTTTTATTTTAGTTAATTGAATTAAAATTGTAACGAAAATTAGCTGTTAATTAGCCAAATTTTACAATTAAATGTGTTTCTTGCCAGTAGAGCGAGCGCTAGTTAGTTCTCTTACCACGTAAGAGAATACATTACAGGTTTGTTACCGAGAAAAAGTTATAAATTCACCAACTATTGCCATCCATTTTGAGACATACTTTTGCAGTGGAAGTTTCATGCCATTGTTGTGTAAGAAATGTGGGAGAAAAGTGTATTATCGGAAATAAAGTGAAAAACTGTTGAAATGAGTAAGTGCAACAAAACACAACGAGTAATTGCAGCCAGTTGGGCGTTTCTAAAGCACGTGTATCAAACAAAATTAATTTTTTTTTAACTCGGGTGCATAATACACATGGGGAAATCATATATTAAGAACACAAACAAGTGTTTGTATGCTACCTTATTTACAGTGAAGTTTTGTTTAAAGAAGTATCAAATGATTCTAAAGTGTTTTCTCATTTTAAGTTACTGATATGCCGTATATTTTGTAAAGTTGAATTTTTCATTTATGTCTTGCTGGTGCTAAAGTTTTGATGTGTAGTGTATTCAGTTTTAATAAACGTACGTATACTGTCACGAAAACATTTATTTGTCTCGTAATCAGGTTTAGTTAACATATTTGTGTGCTTGTGCAGAAAAATTAAAAATAGGCGAAAAGAAGAACGATCGGAGAAACGACAACTTAGCAGACTTAAAAAAAATGCTCCCTTTACAAGTTATCGTTTGTGAAGTGGAACCCGATTGTACTAGAGAAAAAAACATCAGCCATTACTATCCCAAGGGTAGAAATAAGATTTTATCAGAAATGTCGCAATGGCTAAAGGAATGGTTTCAATTTACACGAGAGGATTAAGTGATTCAGTATTAATTTCATGTGACTACAAAGAATTGTCTGACCAGTATGCAACCCGTATGGCAACAGGACTTGTGGCTGAACAATACCCGACTGATGACTAGCATCCACTACAAGTTAATCTAGATGTGGAAATAGCCGTGCTGCATTTACGAATGTTGATGACATGTATATGTATTATGCTTCGCCATAGCAGACAAGTGGTACCGCACGGTGACTGCAAAAAGGACACGAGGCAGATGAAAATGCAGTAAATGTATGTATTGTAACATCATACGAACTTAAGAAGATTAAAAAGTGCACTAATCAAATGTTTACAGGAACTCATTAAAAAAAAGTCCCACCGTAGGCTTCTAGTTAGACATGGCATGTTACCTGATCACTCACCATCTGCTTTGAAATGTCTGCATGGATTTATCTAATACAGTTCTTTATACAGTGTTCCTGTTCATTTACGTGTGTTGATTCATAATTTGTCTTAAAAAATAGTTTACAGCTAAGACTTAGAAAATTTCATGAAAACCGGATGGTAACCACTATTTTCTAATGAAGGCGGGGGTTGGTGGAGGTATGGAATTACCAATCGTTTTTACAGTGGTGTAATATCTGCTTTAAACAAACCGATATTAATCAATTATATACCTAATCACAAGTTTTTGCTGGTATTTTTAACTAAAAGTATAATGAAACTCGATTTCGGGGGGCGCATAGCTCACTCAGTGTCCAATTAATAGAAAAGTAGTGCATATGGTTACGTCTTATTTTCGTAAGAAATAACCTGTCAGAACTTGTCAGTGTTGTTGGAAAACATCCTGTATATAGGCTATTCACTGTAAAGTGAACCCTTTCGAAAGGTCCTCTTATTTTGGAATAAGTGGATTTTTTTAATTATTTTTTTTTGCCTTAGACGTTAACTTCCGGCCGAAGTGGAATATACACGCCTTATTTATTACTTACATGGCAATATTTATTTACAAAGAGGTGGTTAAAAAAAATAATGGTTGAAAGGAAAAAATTAACTAGGGACTCTAAATTGCTCACTATATCGTGAACAGCGTATACATACATTACAGGTTTCATTCTGAAATTATTAAAGACCATTTTTATTAATCTATTATGCCACTAGCTTTGTCGTTCGTTTGCACGTAACTGACTTTTCAAGCCACAATTTTCAGCAAAGAAATATCATTACCTAAGAATTAACAACACTTTTCACTCAAGACATGCGATCATTTCGTTTCCATTCTGAATTTTCACATTTTCCACACACCCAGCTACATTTAAAATACAGTCTCATAAACTTCGCTTATACCCCATTACATTTTTTTATGACGTTCTCCGGTTCTCTTGCTAATTGCAAAACACACTCGATACATACAAGACCGACTTCGCAGTCAGAGGCAAGGGATTCCCCCCTCACCCCCCCCTAATTTAATGACCTAGAACATTCTCTAATAACCTTGAACTATTTGCAGCCCAGTTACACGAAATGATGCGTAGTTTACTAAATAGTCCATTCGTTACTACCAACTTTTCTGAAGCCCTGCTTAAATTATACTTTCAAACGATTCCTCCACCGCGTGCAAACAAAGCTTAACCGAGTCTAAATAATTACACTAAAGGGATAAAGTATCGCATTCGTGCGCACTCACTTTATTACTATTTTATATAAGAACTATTCCTTGCTAGGTATTACCAACACACATATTTTCTCTGTGTTTTATTCAAAATAATTATAAATGAAATTAAATAAAGTATAGATTAAATATAATAAAAAGTTTAACTTAACAACTAAATAAGATACTTTCATGCTGAAAGAATTATAAAACGCTTGTGATACATTATATATAGGAAACAACCAAACATGTCATACATTGCGTGAATTTTCAAAGGTTTTATTCAAAAATTGTGCCCAAGACTACACAGAACGCCACACAATATTTAAAAAAAAAACCACTATAACTGGCCCGACTAGAATGCCAACCGTCCACGACCTTCCGTATTGAAAGAATCATGCTGATGGCTGCTCAGGCGACATAACCACACGAAGGTTGCCTAATTTGGATGTGAGTGGAGTTAACAATTCGAACACATGTTGCAGCCTCTCCAGGACGCTCGCAGGTGACGATCGGGCGTAGAATGGAAGGAGGTAAAATAAATGGGCATGAATTACCCGGTGTCTCAGTCTGCGACAGCAGGCACGACACGACCCCACCTCCATGCCTAACCATTTTGATGACCCTTGATAGGCCTCCCTGCTGTGCCTTCAGCTACGGAGCGTTTCTCGAACGTTCGCCCATCCAATAACTGACTCCACCATACAATGTCGAACCATGACGACCAGAAGATCTCCAGGTTACCATGGCGGTATGGCCTTTGGCTCAGAATGGAAGCGGTAACAAGGGTGCAGCCTCTTAAATAAACTACCTCATATCAGAAAAAAGTGTGACGCAAAAATGGAGGGCGAATCAGGAGAGGGATAACAGAGAGACGCGGCGGAGTCGACACGGAGAAAGCCACCTCGCGGAGTAGAAACGGGGACACGTCGTTTGGTCTAACGGAGTTTTGTCTAACGTTAGGCAAAACGCCGTCAGGTTCCACGCCGTTAGGCAAAACGCCTTTGTATGAAATGCCGTTGGACAAAACGCCCTTAAAGGAAATACAATTAGGGAAAACGCCGTTTTTTCATGAAAGTAACGTTTTAGGCAAAACGTCGTTAGGTAAAACGCCGTTAGACAAATCGCCTTTAGGCAAATCGCCTCCAGGTAATTCGCCTTTAGGGGATTCGCCGTTAGAAAATTCGCAGTTAGGCAATTCGCCGTTAGGTACAACGCCTTAAGCAAAACTTCATTAGGCAAAACGCTGTAGGGAAACCATCGTTAGGCAAAAAGCCGTTAGGCAAAACTCCTGGCACTCTTTGAAACAGCTGACGCCGCGGGTGCTGGCATCGCAAACTAGTTATTTTCTGCAACGTAAGCCATGCAAAAAGAAGTCCTAACGAGTCCTGCAGTTAGTTTTACACGGAATTACTCACTGAAGAATGCGTGATGAAAAATTGTGATAGTTGCTGTAAGTGCGACTACTGTATGTGCAGTCTCTAGAGAGAAGTGGAAAAAAAAAACCCAGCGATGATTGTCTGGTCCATGGCCCATGGTCGCGCCCGGCCACCTTGTCACATCATGCCCGCACCCACAATATTTTCTACCGTACGGGGCTTGTTCTACTGTCGATTGTTCCATCCACTAGATAAAACATCTCTGTTTCCATTTCCCATTTATAAGTTTCTCGTCCTACAGCCGAAAAGCTTCAAGCACGGACTTGGAACAGCACACACACGATGCAAACTCAGCTTATAGGTTTTTTTTTTTTAATATTACCTTTTTCGTATAAGATAACAGGTATATCAGTAGAACTGATTAAGAGACGTAATACAAGACGTTGTTTTGAAGTAAATGCTATGGCTAGGGACCTGCCAAATTTGCGTTATTTTTATTTTGTCGCCAAGCTAATATTCATAGTGCTGTTTATACTCGAGCCGACGTCGTTTGTCTACTGGCTGCCACCTATAGACGTTAAGTCACTCCCTTTCTGAGTGAACTGCCCGTGAATGGGGCACACGATTGTGAAACGTTCATTTATCGGCGCAGTTACCCGGGGCGTGTCAAATAAAGAATGGTTCAATGACAAACCTATTGCAAAGGAAAAGTGTTATTGTCCTTTAATAATAACTCGAATTTTGCGGGTCTCTACCTATGGCATTTCATGAATATAGCATGGATATACAGCAAAACTATACGTAGGAAACCATGAGTGGTACTCATCCTATGCCACCATGAGTACATTAAGTTTTCAACCATGGATGAAATGTATCCAGGTTTTTTGCTACCTATTTAAATGCACCTTCTCCCTCGATATTGTTCTGACCAGGTTGTAGATCGTTCGGCCACACCGTACGCCGTGCAGAAGTCCCTACAGGAAGGGGTCACGATGATGTAGTGTTTGGACTTTTTTTTTAATTTCATTAATCCTACTTAGCAGTACATCTATCCAGGGTGTTCAATTCTATCATGACTACTGCAATTTAACAAACGGTGTATTAGTTATATGGTTTCACAATTTTTTTTGTAGGAGGGCGGCTGTTTGTCTGGGCGCCCGTAATTTAAGCTATAAATTCCATTTCTATTCAAAAGCACCATTCACAATTCCTAGGAAGGTGGTGAGATATTCTGCCCCGACCGTGACAGTAGATGTATAATCCGGGTCCTGGCTCACCTCACTTTCTGGGGTTATTTCTTCTAAAATTACAACAAAAATGCAGTACACTAAATAGGGTTATTTTGTCTAAAAGTACAGGAAATGTTAAATACTCAAATCTGAAATTCGACGAAAAAATGGTGAAAATCATGTAAATTTGAAGCCAAAATCAAGGCATTTGAGGGCTAAATTTAAGCTCTCAAAGCTTTTTAAAAAGTAGCTCTCAAAAACGGGCAGTTTTAAGAAGAAAAAAACAAGAAAATTTAGCAGTTTTTTTTTAATGTGACCACACGATTTGACACAGGTAAAACAAGCAAAATCATGCAAAAATCAAGCCAATTTAAGGCCAAAACAAGAAAATCAGGTAAAAAGATAATTTATAGAATTTAAGAATTTTATTCAACAAAAGTAAAAGAAAATAATATTTTTTAAAGTCTAAAAATCAACAAAAATTTGAAGCATAGCGATTACTGAATCCACAATCCCAACCATCAAAACAATCCAAACCATAAACATCATTTTTAAAATCAGAAAATTTATTTGATATTAAATAATTTTTTCGATTTTTAAAACAATTTTGAAAAGATCAAGGTCCAATTCTTTATCTATAAAAGTTTCTGTTTTTATAATTTCATATCCAATATCCCAAACTTTTAAAAGTTCTATTATTTTATCCATTTATAATATTACAAATTTATATACCTTTCATAAATAAATTACACTATTATTTAAATATTTTTTAATTTATTAAAAACAATAATTGTAATATTAATTTAGCAATTTGGTTCAAAGATATTTGGGTTCCTTTATTTGGAGAAAAAAATGTGTTGATTACTAACGATATTTTATGCTTTATTTATTATGGAATTTCAGTGTCCGGCAAGCCGGATATTGAAAATGTGACAAAAATAAAAGATCGTTTATTTGATGAGAAAATTTTAATTAATATTTTTTTTATTCGATCAAATAATGCATATAAATTTCTAAAAATTCATAAAAAATTTTATGCGACCACTTAATTATGTGTCTAAAAAATCGTATTAAAATATCGGAACAATTTCTTGTTTCTGTAAAATCGTTTACATTATCCATTTAATAAAATGAAAATTTATATATCTTCAGTGATATTTTCTTTCAAATAATCATAAGTTAAATTTCGTTGGCTAATCAAAACAACATTACAAATTGTACCAGCGTCAACAGCTTTTTTAAAATCTACACTAATTTTTATATTTGTTTTATCTTTAACTACTGCTGTTTTTCTATATAGGCAGTCAATAAATAACATATAGTGGTCTTCGTCCCCAAAATGAATAATAATTGGTATCGCCATAATAATTTGTAGTCAGCTTATAATAAAGTTACTTATTTATATATATATATATATATAGTATCTAACTCTGTTCTTGAATTTCTAAAATCATTAAACGCAAGACGCATTTTAAGACAAAGATAATTTTCAATATCAAGATTCCAATTTTCTTTTGGAAAAATTTCATTTCTACCATTTTTAACTAAATTATTTCTCACAACACAATGATCAAACATTGAAGCATGCACATATTGCTCGGCCCGATTTTTTCTATTAGTTTGGAAACCCACAATTTAAAAATCAGGCATGTCAAATTGTAAATCATTAAACTGATCTTTTGTATCGAAATTAAAAACAGTTGTCCCAGCAGGAACTTCCTCTAAAAATTGTCAATACCTAAAATCAATATGATTTTTAGGATTTTTATATATTTTTCTTTAATTGCAATTGATGTGTTAGCTTCGTATGCAACAATGGGCCACATAATTTCTAATTTTTCAATAACAATTTTACCTGGATAAACATAAGTTTTATCAGCCGCACCATCTGCATTTTTTGTTTCATACACAAATAAACAGTTGTTATCAGACAAATTTCGGAAAAAAGTGATTTTATAACCACCTTTCCAGTAAACTTAATTATTATCGCGAATAAAACCAAATAAATATTTTAATGGATACAATATCCCGTTTATTTTATCACTACTAACAGATTTTACTCGATATTTATTATCAACAGCAATATACTCTAAATAATTTTGTTCTCCTGGTGATCTTAGCAAAATATTCATCATTGTCGAAGTTATTCCTGGATTATCAACAGCGTCAATAATCTGGCCATGTTTTGAAATTTCTACTTTAGAAAACTTAAATGGAAAAAAAAAATTAGAATAATCAGCTATATTATCTCACTTTTCGTATTTTGCCTCATCTCCAATTTTATCTCTTTTTAGTAGACGATATTCTTCCAAAACCTAAGCATCGTTTGGAAAAGAAAAGTCATCTCCTATTGGAATATGAAATTCTATTCTATTATTGTAAATATTCCAATTTCCCCGTGTTTTATCAGTTGGGGGAAAAATTTGCCTCTTAAAACTCTCAATGCTTTTTAACTCATTTATAAGTTATATAAAAATAATTTTAAAAAAAATTTTTTGTATTAGTTCTCATTGTTGTGTTAAAATCTATATGCTTTCTCTAACCAATCGGACTACTCAAATGCTAATATTTTATGTATTTGAGTAAGTTTTAAACCATTATTTTGACACTGTTTTAAATTACAATAGTGAATTACTTATGTTTCTTTACTATCTAAAGTTGTTAATAATTTAGATTGATTTTTTTTGGAACTACCTTATTTTCTGGGCAAAATGGAAGATCTTTATGTAAATTATGTAGTTCTTGAGGATATTTAAATCAACTTCTAATATAGAGCCATACTGAGAATCGTCTTTCAAATTTAGTATTTTTTCACTCCAGTAATTTAAATCATATAATGTATGATAAACCCAGTCGAAACCACCACATGGTAAATATTGTGACATTGTCCAACCATATAAATTATTAGCATCGAGATATGCTAAATAATTTGATTCTTGGTTAGCGTTAAAATCGTCTAAATATTTGTTATTAGTTATAACATATAATTGTGTAATAAATCTATTGAATATTTAGTCATTAACCTGGTGCTGTAAAATACTATGCAGGATCGAAATCATAAGAATTTATACACGTATTACTAAAATTTTCGAATATATCTGCTAACAATAATACATCACTTTTTTAATATAAATCATGGCATTCACCAAGATTTTTATATGAAATTGGTTCGATATGTGTTTCGCATGCTCAAAATCAGCATCAGTTATATCAAATTTCTTTAATTTGTTAGTAGATGCATTGGTTCAATTTGTGAATATATTTCCTCAATTTCTTCTAATTCTCTTTTTATTGATTGTATAAATATTTTATGAGCATTTGGACCTAGATATACTACTGGTGGCCTATAATCGCCATAATTAGATACAATATAATCACAAAAACCAGATGCTTCATGTAGTTGATATCTCATTATGTATGATTCATAATTTAATTTTAAATCAATGTTATTTATCTGTTCATTAGTTTGATTATATTGTTCTTTAATGTTTCTTTATAAAAAAAACACTATCAATATCATCCTCTGTTAAAAGTGGATATTTTTGAATTAATATAATTTTTTTTTATATCTCTTGGATTTGGTTTAATTGTTGATATTTTCTTTAATATTGATTCAAAATCTGTATATATTGTGAACAGAACGTTCCTTGTAAGTTTATAATTTTTTGAATTTTATTTGCTCTCCTTTTGGGGGTAAAGAGATTTTTACAGCTTCATTTTTCCAGCAATCTTCAGTGTGTTTATTAAGATTTTCTTCAGAATAAAAGAATTGAAGAGACACATATCACATATATAAGTTTTACTTTTATGATTTTTTTTTTGTGCAGAAAGAATATTCGATAAATCTTTTATCCAATAATAATGGGAATTTTGCGCAGCTGCTTCTGCTTTAGCTGATGCTATATCATCTTTGAAATAAAGTAAATTTATCTGTTTTTCCTTTTTATTTTTTGTGAGTTTAACTGGATATAACATAGATTTATCATCAATAGAGAATACATTTATAGATGTATCAATTTAATACTGGTTTTCACACCTCTAAATATTTTAAGATTATTGTGTATTATCTCAAATATAATATTTTTTGCTGAATTCAAAAAATGAATGGGTTGTTCTAAATTGAAAGTATTTTCAATGTTATATGTTAGTATCCTACTTTTAAAAGCTTTTTAAACTAAGTAATTTTTGTTGCTTCATATTCTATTTTTTTGTTAGCAAAATAATTATTATAAAATGGAAACATTTCTGTTAATTCTTTTTTATCTTTGGGATATAAATCATTGATACTTCCATCAGCTAAAGATAAATTTGTAAAATTATTCTTTATTCTTTTTATCTGCTATAGCTGCTAATGATTACCCTTTCTCGTTTTTAATAATTTGGTAGTTGCTGTTTAAATTTCTATAATTATTATTAAATAAATATGGTTCTTGTATAAACGCAATTTCGTAGTTATCTTCTATTAATTGATTATAAGTCTAACGTTATTGTACGGGCTTTTTGCAGATATGATTGTACCACTCTAATCGCCAATATCTGTTTCCTTTCTTAGTCTTTCTTTTGCCAAATTGTAAAATGGGCAGTCCTTATCGAATACCGTGTGGTTTCTTTCTTCTAATTTCTTTTGTCCCAGTATGCAGTTTATGCATTTAATTTATTCTTCTTTACAATTCTTGTTGTATGTCCCTCTTCTCCGCATTTCCCACAAATTTCTTATTTTGTCTCCATTGTTTTCCTGTGTCATTTTTTACATCTCATAAGCGACACAAATTATTTAAAATTGTATGCTTCCCATCCACATTATATTTCTTTCTTATTCATTATTCATTTTTAAATTTTCGGGCTTGTCTCTATTACTATGTTCTTTGTTCCGTTTACCTCCCTTGTTTCAAAGCACATTTTTGTTTCTTTTGATGTTCGTCTAAGTCGAAATCTCCACTCAAATTTTGATTATATATTTTTTCCAAATTTATTTTTTTACCGAATTCCGCTCTTAATTCATATACCATTATTTTTCTGGGTTTCTCTTCTGTAGTCTGTCAAATTTTATTTTCACCTATTTATTCCTTATTTCTTCTTCTAATTTTCTGCTTGTTCTTCATTTTTCATCTCTATTACTATGGCTTAAGAATTTGTTTCGATAATCATATTTATTTTAATGTTCTTTTCATTTGGTCTAATGTATTGTGATAATTCCTTTTGGTTTCTTCGCTGCTACCGTCCTTATGCATTTGTTCTGGTTTTGTTATAATTTTGACTGGTTCTATTTTCTTTTTCCTAATCCAATAATAATTTTCTTCTTGTTCTTGTTTTCTAGTTTTTTTATTCTTCTCTTGATCTCTTCTTTCGTGTATAATTACCTTCATCTCGGTTTTTAATTCCGCTATTTCTAATTTCTGCTGCCAAACTACATTCTGTACTGCTGGTAATTTTGTCACGATTTCCACGTATTGCAATTTTTTTTGTTCTTAGTATCGTTTCCAATTCTTGTAAAATTTCTTTTAAACTTTTGCAATGTACGCCTTCTTCTTCTTCTATTTCTAGTGCTGTTATTTCATTATTACCTTCTTGGTTTTATTGTAATATCCTGTCTTGATTTACTGTTGGTTTTCTACTGTCAGGTGGTGTTCTTAGTGTTTTTACTGATTAGAAAATGGCGATATTTTATTACTCATATTAACACTACAGTATTACTGTTGAGGTTTCTGTCGCTCCCGCTCATCGCCCCGTCCTCTTTTTCTTTTCTTCTTTATTAGTTCTGTCCTGATTATATTATTTATCCTTTATGACCTGTTCGTTTCCACCCCCCCCCCCCCCCTTTTCCAGTTGTCTTTAATTCTGCTGATCTTGCTTATTTTAAGTGCAAACATTTTATTAATAGATTGCTGATTACCCCGTTGTTTTTATTTTCCCTGTACGTCCTATTTTTGACCGGAATATAGACAGTTTTTAATTCTGCTGATCTTGCATTTTTAGGTGTTAAATTTTTGTGTTATTGTATCCGGTTTTCCTTCCTGATTACAGATATATTTTACTTTTCGCTCTGTTTCTATTAGTTCTCGAGTAAATTAGTTTTATTGTTTGTTTATTTAACTTTTTTGAAAATATAGAATAATTTTTTTTAATTTTGTCAATGTGTTCTTCACAGTAGCTTTCATGTTTTCTTAAAGGCGAAAAATTTCCTCCGTTTGACTTTAAAAATTGCATGTGTTCAATCCTTTAAAGTTTAGGAAAGAGAAAGAAAAGAAAAAAAAAAACTTGTTACATTCTCAGATAAAATTCAGCTAAACTGTTATTCTGTACATGGTTTCAAGAAGTCCTGTACAAACACTTTTGTGCTCCTGTACGCAGTTGCTGAAATAGGTCAGAACTTTTCCAATGGAGGGTTATCGATCGGGTAGGAATGTCGCGAGCCAAGAAATATGAACAATCTTCACGCAGTACTCTTGGTAATGGGATATATGTTACTCTTCTAGAATTTTAATTATTTCTATTTTTACTGAAGCGGTTAGCACGAAATTTCAGCAACTATTTCTTCCAATGTTCCAGCTTCATATTTTTCCATTCCTATTATTAATTTTTATTTTTTCCTCCTATTAATTTTTGAAATTTATGAAAATTAAAAATTTTAAATTTGATTTCTCTAGAAAGCAAATATAAAACTTAATTTTTAATATAATCTTTTTTTTTTTCACCTTACCATTGTCTTCAAGTGTTGTTTTTCTTAACTTTTCCAAGATTATTTGTGGCCAAACCATGAGTCCGATTTCGTTAAAACTCGATTCCACTGTAGACCGGCACCGGAAGACTAGGTCCCACACGCACTCGGTTGTTTCACTCGCGTTTATACCACTTTTCGGAGCGATACGCGGGAGCGAAACTTTCCACCTCCTACTCAGACAAAGGCATGCTTAAGACTTTGTAGTGGTTAGACTACTCATCTCCCACCAAGGGGAACCGGGTTCGATTCCCGGCGGGGTCGCCCCCGGATTTTTGTGCAGGATGATGCCGCTGATCGGTGGGCTTTCACGCGGATCTCCCGTTTCCCCCCGCCTCGCTTCACCCTCATCGACTCTCAAGACGTTGATGTTAAGAAACGCCCGAATCTCCTCTCTCCGGGAATGTACGCAGCCCCGGAGGGCCTCCGGACCCTACAGCGGCAGGCAGCAGAAGAGCGAAGACGCCCACCTGAGCGCGTAGGCTGCACGCCAGGCTGCAGTTAAGATACGCCGCGCGCGCATTAGCGGAGCGAGATGCCTAGTCGATAAGAGCCGGCCCGGCCCCTAAACTTGCTCGCTCCCGCGCCTCCCTGATAAGAATTGTCACAGGGGGTCAGGACATGAGCTGAGGAGGGGGATGCTGGGCGGTATGCGGCCCAGCATCTGGACCATCCGCGGCTTCATGTTTACAGCCCTCGGTGGCGTAGACGTTTGTCCTGCCGCTCTCGAGATTGTCCCCGGGGGGTGGGGGGGATCTTACCGTGGGAACGGCCACACGTCGCCGCACTGCGCGATGACGACTCCCCCTTCCCCCCAACCATCACCCACTTTTTTGCTTTTTGTGCCCGACCGAATTCCTCGCGTGGCCATCGTCCGGACACAATCTCAACTCCGCCGCGCCGAGTCTTTCTGGAGGACGTCTTCCGAAACAATTCTTTCTCCCGCCATCTCTGTCCGGAGTTCTTCTTATTTTTTTTAACCCTCTTCCCTTTCCACTTCTTGTTCCGTGGCGCCTCGGGTCCCCACCGTTTCCCAAGCCCATCCTTCCGAGATTTTCGCCCTCCACCGCCGCCGCACCACTTTCCACCCCCCCCCCCCCGGGCCCAAAATTCTAATCTCGCTCAAGACAGAAGACAATCGCATCCCGCGTAAAATATTACAAAGCTAAGAGTTAGTTGTATCTGTCCGTCGAATCCGCAGCTAAACAGCACCGTGCTGCCAGTGTGGTCCTCGCGGGGGGGGGGGGGGGGGGCATCGTAACTCGCAGCCGCGTTCGTATAAATTGCTGATGAAGCACCGCATTCTTTAAAAGGCGCTCGAACAAGTGTTAATGATTTATAACTCCAACTAGAAGCACTTTGTAGCCAGCTTTTGTATATTCAGCTTCGACTTGATGGGGCCGGGGCTGATGAACGAGTTCTGGATTACGTAACCCCCCCACCATCATCCGCATCAAACCTGTAATCTGCTGTGCGCCGCAATTACGGTAGCGTCTCTCTCTCTCTCTCTCTCGCTCTCTCTCTCTGTTCAAGTTTCTCGTTACGAAGTGTCACATGCAGCGCTCTCCGTGCTTATGAACGATGGAGCAGCCCTTGTTTTCACATTCCGCGAGCGTTCGTTCGCGTTGTGCCAGCACGACGCGCGATCAGCTTCCTTAAAGAAATGCGTCAGCGGTGCCAACGAAGTCCTTTGTAAATCCTGGCGCTTTGTGTCTTCGTTAGCAGGCACTCGGATTTCCCGTTCGTCTTGATCGTCGTGTGAAGATGCGATTAGGTAACGAGTTGTTTCAGTGATCGTCGCGTAAAATTTGATTTTTTTCTTTTCTGTTCGTCAAATGTATTACATACGCCTTAAAAATTGGCATTCGGATACCGGTAAACAAAAGGTTGATAAAACGTTTATTCTAGGAGTCACGTAAAATCTGTGCAATAAATTATGCACAATTTTTTTTTTTTTTTTTTTTTTTTTTATATTATGCCCGACTATTGAGAGCGTTATCCGGTTACACTAAAAATAAAATAAACCTGCCGCTGAAAACCAAATTTGCGTGGGTGTAGTTTAATAATTTCGTTAATACTTGTCAGTACCTTAAAATAACTTTACAGATCAACAAAATGAATTATCGTGAATAAAAATAATAATCTATTTATAGTTACTGAAGTGAACAATATGCACTGTACATTTTAATAAAGTCTGTCCACGATAAAGTGAGCACTTTCGGAATCAACCGTAGAAAAAAAAGTCACAGCTCCTACCTGCATATTTTGTAACAGGTGCTTGGAGTGACATGCGCCCAGTAAAGGTGGTAACGATGGAGGGAAAGTAGTTCCATACATTATCGTCGAATAAAAAGTGTTAGTAAACTATTTGTGATAACTTAAATTATTTATTTAATTCTAGGTTTTTTTAATGCATCGAAGTGTGATTATGAACAGATTTCTACAATATTTAACTTTTCTAATCATTTCACAGTTTCACTTGACCGATGCATGAATTAAGAGATGAGGCTCATGGCAATGTTAATTTTACATAAGGCGAAATAATACTCATAGTTCATACAAGTATATATTAAGCTGGGCTTTCAAAAGTGTTCAGTTTACCGTGAAAATTCTATACCTATCACATGAAAGGATATTAAGTTGGGCCTACAGTCAGTCAGTAGCAGTTAACTTTACTCAGTGGAGTAAGCGTGTCAAATGTTATACGAACCAATACGAAGGTGGTAAGTGAGTAGATTAGAGACAAACAGAGATGGCGTTCATATAATTTAGGATATACGTGACCCGATTTTAACCTTTCGGGGACAGCAGGAATTTCCTGGCACCGAATACTAGGTTGAAGTGCACTGCATATATCCTACACTATAGAAATCTCAGTTGTGTTGGTCTCTTTGTTACCACTTACCATCGTCCTATTGGTCCTGACTACACCGGGAACGCCTACTGTACTTTATAACGTTCGTTATTGGCTGGCGGTCGGCGAATGAAGCCTCACGTCATCTATGTGCCAGTTAATATGACGCAACTGATGCATAGGCTGTTCACGATAAAGTGAGCACTTTTTAAGGCACTCCCAAGAGGCATTAACCACTAATAAATATATATATTATTGTAGCCTCAGGCATTAAATTTTGATGGTGGTGAAATGTATATGCTGTGTTTATTGGTTCGATTGCAATGTTTATATTAAAAATCAGCACGAAGATGGAAATAGGATGGAAGGAATAATTTATGAGGGCCTTAAAAAGTGCTCACTTTACCGTGAACAGCC
This sequence comes from Dryococelus australis, assembly GCA_029891345.1. Classification (NCBI taxonomy): domain Eukaryota; kingdom Metazoa; phylum Arthropoda; class Insecta; order Phasmatodea; family Phasmatidae; genus Dryococelus; species Dryococelus australis. The sequence goes on from CM057006.1 coordinate 39,990,569, forward strand.
TATAACCGGTTATACAATCCACCGTGTACATTTGAGAATTTATTGAAACCAGTAGTGTTATTCTTACGGACTGAAATGTTGATTAGGTGTAATTGTTTACTTGGATTTTGACATAGTCAAGCGAAACAGTAACATTGTAAGAGTGCGAGTTTTGTCTTGAAGAGCAAAGAAATGTCCTTATAAACTTAGCCCTTTTTATAAACGTGCCTGCTCCTCAACAGTTTAAACTTGTTTTGAAAGCAGGAAAATTTGTACCGAGTGCAAATGGTCAAACGTCGCGGAAATATAAACGCACATCAACACTTTCTGTTACATATAAATTTTTTTCCGTTGTGACAAGCCAACATTTTTGTTAGAAAATGACGGTCTGTCGTGTTTCGGGACAGTAAAAAAAAAAAACTATTTGTTCGCGCTTCGTGTTAACTGGTAGCATCTGTTTACTAGATTACGGAATTTAGACTCAACAGCAAACGTTACAGTCTAAATTTTAATCAGTGTAAAACCTATGATTCGCAGGGAAATTAAACTGCTTGAATAAGTGGAAATGGCTCCACATATAATTTATTATAAACCTGAAAAATTCGCGGATTGATTTCGGGACAAGTTAAAATTGAAAAAAAACCCATACGTTCATTTTAATTTTGTAATTGACCCATGACTGTTTGACACCTCATGTTGAATCCTTAGCCAATAGTAAACACGCAACAAAATATAGGCCCAATCATCGCCTCCCACTGTGATAGCAAGCAGCCAATGAGTAGTGATATCTGCGTGATTGTATACAATACTGTGGATCTATTCTACAGATCAGTGGACTCGCAAATTCTTCAGGTCTCTACTTATAATCGGTGGAAAACCACTGATTGTTTCAGTGAAACAATTTCACTGATTGAATAAGTGACAGCCAACTGCGTGCGGTGAATTAAATATTTTTTTAAAAATCAAATGTAGCCAAGTCTTCACGATAAATAAACACATATTTACGATTGTCACCATTTGTTTTATATTCTGCTGTTAAACGTAACTCAGAAAAAGTAAATAAAAAACGTGTGATATCCAGGATTTGAGCCGACAGTATCTCGTTTCCCTTACCGCCCGAGCCTTCAAGAAAACGATGACTGCGCGAACAAAAATATACTAAAGGCTGTTCACAGTAAAGTGAGCACTTTTGAGGCCCTAGTTACTTTTTACTTTCAGCCTTATTTTTTTTAAACCCTTAACCACCTTTTTAAATTAATACATCCATGCTAGTATAATAAACACAGTGTAAATATTCCACTGCACTCGGAAGTCAACGTCTAAGGCCAAAATAAAATATATTTATTGACTACTATTACAAAAGAGGGGGCTTTTAAAAGTGCTCACTTTACCGCAAATAGCCAATACATGTACTTACTTTTTCTTTAACAAAAGTATGTAGCATTAAATTGTATGTCCTTTCTTGAACCTTTTTAGTTTATTTCGAAACCTTAGAATTTGATTGTTAAAACAAATAGCACCTATGAATGCACTCACGTCACCACATTTAATGCAGTTTAGATCTTCAAACCGAGCGCTATAATGATTACGTGAAAACGAAATGAATGACTGAATCTTCATGTTGTCTTGTGAAATAAAAGGGAAAAAAAATTACATAAGAAAATATTTTATTGGTTTTATCAGTTTATGTTTTGTTATTTCATTTGATACATCTTGTCTAACTGATTCATAAGTCAACAAAGCCAATTCACTGAAAAACAGCGAATGAGATGGTTCACGAATCAGTGGAAAGTGTCACTAAATCAATAAATTAATGAAAACTGGCATCTATTCACTAACTCGTCAGTAAAATTCACTGAAGTGATTTTTGAATAAGTCAGATATTTTTAACTAAATTAAAAAGTGAAATTATCACTGATTCGGATTTTTAGAGTGCACCATCCACATACAAGGAAACTCCCTTATTGTACGGCCTTTTCTTCCGTGTAGGCCTGCAATGCAGATCATGCAACCTCTCAGATGTAGGAAATGCAGCTGAAAGTGATAAGAAAATCACTCAAACAATCAGCTCGAGTACACAAAAGGAACAGTCACTCCTTGTTTGTTTATACGTGCAGGCTGACACGCCAGAGGAATGAGACATCAATTTGATACGCGAAGGTCGACCTCTAAATCGCAGGTGGCATGGACGTCTTTATAGAGAGAGAGAGAGAGCATCATGTTTCGCAAATAACGGTTCGCTGTACTATATATTCCGATGTGAGAGTTATTTTCTTCCATTTGCGCATTTGAGATCATCTCATGTATGCGCGATAAGTTTCAAGCCAGGCGAACGAAGGAGTCACGACTCGACCCTAAACTCGGATAAGCGTTACTCGAACAATAATTTGGCAGGCCTGGGCGCGTGTGTAGGTGTATTGACCAAACTAGTCGGCATTAACGTAAATTCGACTGCAAGAGGGCGCTGCTATATAGTTCATAGGTGTTCGTCTATTCCCATTTTTTTTTTGGCACATCAGTAGGACAGGTGTATTTTTGCGAAAATATTTATGGCCATGCTGGAATTCAATATCCCACGTACCCACCTACAGCTTCCTTTGGTTATTGGTTGGCCGCACGTCTACGTGAGAAGGCATGCTTCTATTTGACTGGGACAATCAGAATAAAGTACTCCCATAGTGAACGTCCATGATTCGCGGACAAACACTTGAGGTACTCGACATTAAAAATCGCCAACCACAAAAGTGCATATGAACTAAAGTGTTTTGGAGTACAAATCGTCTTGTAATCTTTCCCGCGAAAATCACATGTCTCTACACATGGGTGTACTTACCTTGCGCAAACTGGAATGCGCTTCTGGTCACAGTCTTAGACTAAACATGAGGTAGAGCGATCTCGCTGGCTGCGCATAACCAATCTCCGTATCCCAACATTGAACTGGTTTTCTGCCAACACGTCTAGCGAAAATGGCGTGGTTTGGATTTTAGGTTTGAAAACTGATTTATACAAATGCTCTGAGATTAATGTATACTTCCTGTAACCAATTTGTAATGCAGTTTAATTAAATTACAATTGGTAAAGGTATTTTCTTCATATAATAAAGCTTGTCATTTTAAAATTAAGAGGTAAACAAACATTTTCATCACTGTTGACCATGCGACTTTGATAGATGTATTCCTTTGGGGTAGGTCAATGTTGGGCACATGCGCAGTGGACGAATAAGCGGTCTACCTCATCTTTAATCTATGGTCGCAGTACGTGAACGTCGGGCCGATTAGCGGCGGTTAGCTCGTTGCGCAGCCGAGGACGTGCAAGCTCGCGGAATACGGCTCTGTTCTCTGAGCTCGCTCTGGCACCGAGGCGTACATAGCCCGTGTAAACCGAAGCGCCACATATCAAACCTTTGCCCGAAGGAGGGGAAATGTAATTACAGTCGGGAATCGTTGCAATAATGCACGGCATTTCCCACCGCAGCTGAACCCCGTTTTCGAGGCAGGAATGAGGCGAACAGAAATTACGGCCTTGCATCGCGCGGTACGAAGGAGCAAGAAAGCAACTGAAAATCGAGATGCCACCCTGGATGGAATCTCTGTCTCTTACTTGGTTTTTACTTCTTTTTTTTTTTAAATATAATTGCTGATGGGAAAGACAAACCTTTGCTCGTTGCATATGCAGGAATTTTATTCACGGTGTTCGGCAAAGAGTTGCGAATTTGAAGGAAAGAACCCACGGAATATTTTACTGTGTAAATTCAAGTCATGCCTATATCAATGGAATTCCGATCGATTTTCCTTTATGGAAAAATTTCGTTTCAGTGAACATCATTTAAAACTTGTGATTTAATATGTGTTTTTAAGAAGGTGAATATTTCAAAGGCCTATTTAAATGAGTATCACTGAAGTTAAGATAGAAACATTTTCTAGTTTCTTGTACAAATATGCGCCGAAATTAATCCATTCCATGAAGAAAATGGTCGTTACTCGTATTATGGGCATGGTTTGCTCACATATAGCCACCATAATTTAAAAAACTCCGAGTATAGTTGATTCACGATAATTTCGGCATTCCTGAAGCCCTGCTAAATTGGCTATCAACTTTTGGCTACTGATTACATATCCTTCCGCTACACGTAAACGGAAACACTCCCATGTGTGAGTTCTACTTTTATAACAGTCAAATGCGTTGGTTGCTGTTTACAACTGTTCCGAGAATGCTGTAATATTTCCTACTAATGTTCACAATTTAGGCCTATAACAATATTTAGGTCGGCTTTATAACTATTTGTTCCACACGATATAGCACTGTAAATATAATACATGCCATAATACGTATAGACTTTTGATTTCACATATCCTTTCCTTATAAAACCAGTATGGCCAACCGGCTCAAATAAATGGATGGGTATCCTTATAAGGTTAGTGAATGTCGCCGAACTGCTCAGCACCTTCGAGTACGTTCAGCAATCACGAGTCGAAGGCTCCCAAGAGCAATCGGAGTATAGCCGAAGACTGTCGAGCACCCTCCCGAGTAGAGCCGAAGACTAACGAGCAGCTCCGAGTCGAGCCCCAGACGCACAGGCGCCCCATTTAAAATACATTGCACCAGAACAAATATTGTCATACTACTATTGTTATAAATATAGACCCCTTAAAACAGAGCTAATATTTTACATGCGCTATACCTGCCAGACATGATGAATGAATGCTAAACATGTCGAGAGGAAGTAGGAGACAGCCATGCAAACAAATGACGTCATTTAAGAATATCTTGGAGAGCATATGATGTTCTTTCCTACGAACCAGGGATGGAGTCCGCCTGGCTGTTTGCTTGGTTCGTAGTAGTAGCAATTTCCGTAACTAACAAATGCCAGCATAACTTATGACGTTAGGACTGGCAACAGTCCAAAAAAAATCCTACATTAGTGAGTCTCTCGAAAGGATGGCAAAGAAAAAAATAAATTTTTTTCCCCTCTTCTTAGTTGTCAGAAAGCAGGAATTTTTAGTATGCCAGTTGTTCCATGTTCTTGTTCGATTGCTACGCCGAGAAAAAAGGTTCGTGGAATAAAAAAAAAAGTTTTTTTTTGGCGCAACCGAATTAGTTGATTGTATAGGGGTCAAAAAATATTTTGTTTTTGAAGCCAAAACTGGACGAAACTCTATGATTTTTATGGTGGAACAGAAAACAAATATTAGTTTGGCTCTACGTACATAAAATTGCTTCGATAAATGCAAAGAAATATCAAAGCCCAGCTGATATTCGAATCTATGTCTCTTAAGGCCGAGCGCTACAATATGTCCACCCAACCTGAAGTAACTACTGATGAATTTCGAATGTACACTCATGTCCATACATTTAAAATACTGTAAAACGTGCGTAAAAGTATTTTTCACGTTTCACAGCTTTACTTTCCAGTTTCTTGTTGAACTCATTTTATTACGACTTCACATCATATTAAGCTTCAATAAATACACTATCAAACAATGGTGCTATCATAATTGTCAAAAAAAATGCATACAAACCCTCGATCTGTAATTTCGAACGATGATATTCAAAAGGGTGGCCAAGCAAATATATAGTATGTATTCACCAAAATATTTTGTTGACAGTGTATTTTTTTTTTGCTCAACGCGTAGGTTTTGTTAGATGAACAAATTAAATTTCGTACCTATACAAGTTTTGTTTACTCAGCAAAATATTTTTTGAGACTACGAAGTATTTGGTCCTCAGAAAACAAGCGCTCTGTTGGCAGGAACAAAACTTTCTCTCAGTGTACAGCTCGTACGAAGGTGCATATCTCCCACACTTTTTGAACCCGCGCACAGCAGAGAGGGTTAAATGTATTGAATGGGTTAAATAAATTGAAAGGGTTAAATTTAATGAAATGGTTAAATGTATTGAAAAGGTAAATTTTTAATAGGATAAATTATTTTATTTTATTTTCTTGATTTTGTACTTCCTTCTTTCTTTCCTTTTGTGGGAAGCAGTAGGAGCTCTGTTCAATGTTGATGGTGTGGTGTCCTAGAGACGACTGACCATAGAGGTGGGTTGCGATGTGTAATATAGTTGTTGAGTAGAGTGTAAAAGTGTGCAAAGAATCATTTTTCTTATTTTTTTCTAATTCTGATGTGTTTGGAGGGCTGTTGGTAGTAGATAGGCGATTTTTACGAATATATTTAACACACGAGAGAAATTCAGAGTCTTTAAACGAGTTCTGCTTACCAATAAATTACACGCATCGAATCGGAAATTTCAAACGACTACATGAATAATAAGTGCAATTACTCCAGTATGGAATTTAACGTAACGTGATTTTACTACTCTGAGCTTAGAAGTATAATTTACACAAGCGAGAATTTTAACTACATGAATAACATCTGGTGTCGACAAGTCCAAACTCACTAAACGATGTCAATTACGTGAGTGTGGAATTAACGATCTATAACAACATGCCTCTATAAATTAAACGAATAAGATATATATGACGCCTCTCGCACATACCTTACACGTCCGTCTGCCTGTGAGACTGGCGAGGAGGAATGTAGTCCATACATAAAAAGAAATTAATTGATTAGCACGCGTAATAAAATTGCACCTATCCCAAAACACGTATGTCCGGTTGCGAGCTCAGTGAAGCACTGAGTCGATCTTACGTCGAGAGCCTGACAATATATACATGGAACGCATTCGGAGGCTGACAAATGACTACGTTTATAACTACTCGGAAATAGATTTGAATACGATTCACGTGACAAATGGATAAAAATTATGTTTACAATGCACATTCTGATATATAAATGATACTAGTTGAATTTTAAACAGACACAATAGAAAAACACGTAATGAAATGGCAGCAGGAGCTCCCCAACAACACATCTGTCCACCTCGGAGGTCACTCGATGAATGAGTGTATTGTATGAGGTGCGCCTGCTTATATATGTGTTATTGCGGTCGGCGTCTTAAAGGCAACTGAGTTGAAATTCCCTACCGATAGAACTTATTTCCCTACTATTAACGACTTGATTCGTCCTAAAGTACATAAATGTATATAAGTGAATTATTTAAAAAATAGCGTATGTACTACAAATTTTTTTCCGTAAAGTCTGGTAAATAGAGTGCACTTGTTAACACAAACCCGAGTTGAAAATCATACCAAGTTTTGTCTACCGAACACAGAAACGGGGTTTACCCGATAAACACACTATCACGCGAAAATTTATATTTTTCCCGATAAATTTAAAAATAAGTTTCCCAATAAAATAGTTTTATATTCAAATGTGTATATTATAAAACGTTAATCGCGCCTACCATACTCTGAAGTCGAGAGGTCCAGTGTTGCGTGTATGTAGTGTGAGAATTGGCAAAGTACTAAGATGGCGGAAACGCCCTCAAGAAACCTCCACATCGCTCTGCCTAAGGCCAACCACTCCAGACCTCCCTATACCCACACCCCCACCTCCACCCCTCGCCAGAGCACGTTTGCAAAGAAATGCTCAGTCCACGCACCCCAACCCTTGTCAATGAACTCGTCTTCAGCGATATGTCCCCTCCCCTCCATCCTCCAATGCAGACTTTGTTTTCAAAGCTCAGGGACACGCACCCTGGTATCGATCCAACACTGCAAGAAACTGTTTAGCGGCAAACACCCCATCCGCCCACACCACCCAAGAACTGTTCCTTCCAACACAGCACTTCTACCCAACCTCCTCATGGTCAGAAAGTGTTTCTTTCTGGTTGACTGTCCCTGTCCACAGTGGACGCTATCGATTAAAATCCATGCGTTACCCCCTCCCCTTACAGCACTCAAGTGATGCGTTTTTCGGATATTTTGGGAACTGGCCGTCCCCCCTCCCTTCACAGCCAGTACGCTGCCTCGGCTATGAATGGAGGATTGTTTTAAGATCAAAGCGATCATTTCCCTAGGGAGGCAGTATCAGATTTGGAACTAACCTGTGCTATTTCCTCTCCTCACTACAAACTGTAATTTTCGCTCGGACACTGAATCTTAGTCCTTTATTTCGAGATGCAAGAGGTTGATGTATTCCCAGCGAATTAAAAAATTTCACAACTCCCGCCGATAAGAATTTATTTTCCTCTTCACTAAGAAATACATTCCAAATGGTTTTAAAACACAATAAATTCGATTAAAAATATAAACCATTTTGCACCAAACTTTTTTCCCCCATTTGCAGCAATCTAACAAGATATTTTAAACTTTATTCCCGTTTTCCAACAACTTTTAACTAGCACAATAACATATGTCTATTCTGTTAAGTTAAATATATAATGATCTACAAGAACATAATTAATGATAGAAAATCTTACCCCAAATGATTTGTTTCGAAATAATCTACTTCTTTCGAAGCATAGGTCAGACTCTTGCAAGTAAAATAATTCATGTTTGTTACATAGTTGAATTTTTTTTTTATATTTAAAAAACACTTAAAATATATTAATTTTTGGGTTGGTTTTCTTCACCAGACATCAGATGTTGGATATTGAAGAGATGTAATCTGTGTGTATGTAAAATGAAAGATTTTTTATATTTATAATGTTTGCTGGATTCTGTTTGATGCAGATGTAAAAGTTTTAGCTGGAGAAAATATTCTTGTAGGTAAGGAAAGTCAGAGGTATTTTTGTACCTGCCTCTGTAAAGGTATTCGGGGCTCGCTTTCATTATTTCCCCCTGGGATATCACAAAAATTGGCCAGCAGGGCTTTGTGTCTCCTACACCAACAATGAATTCAAGTAGCCAGAGTGGACGAAGGTTTTACATGCTGCCTTGTTTCTTTGCAAAAACTTATTCATCCCAGTGCGGGTTGCTTTCGTGAAAGGTACTTAGCCTGTTACCACCAAAGTTAGTTATTATTGAAAAAAATAGAGACATGAAGTATTAAAAAAAATTAATAACAAGACACACACTATTCATTTTTAACATGAAAATTTAATTATAAAATATTTTTTTCAAAATCATCCAATGTCACACAAAAATATTCAATTTACAGCAAACATTTATCAAACACTTAATGATCAAAAACCAGTTAACATATACAACTGACATTTGTGAAAGACTGTATGATCCAAAACAAGTTAATGTTTACAAAGAAACTTTAGAAGATAATTCATATTTTACAAACATTTAAGCACTAAAAGGCATTTTACAACAATTTCTTTACATATTCACATCATACATGGTAGTAATGAAAGTCATACAAGCTCTTTAACCATAAAAACCATCTTATGCACAAAACTGTAAAAAAAATTATCACAACAGAGTATGTTACAAAAGAAAATCATTATTCATTTATATCATTGTGTGTGAAAACCATAAAAGCTCTTTAACGAAAAACACCATATTATGCCATAAAACTGTAAAAAAAAAAATCACAACAGAGTATGTTACAACAGAAAATCATTAGTCATTTTTACCATTACTTGTGGAAGCCATACAAACTCTTTAACCAAAAAACACCATCTTACATCATAGAACTGTAAAAAATGATCATGACAGAGTATGTTATGAGAGAAAATCATTAGTCATTTTCATCATTACATGTGAAAGGCACAGAAGCTCTTTAAACAAAAAACCACATCTTATGTCATAAAACAGTAAAAAAATTATCACAGCAGAGTATGTTATGGCAGAAAATCATTAATCATTTTATGATTGAAATCATAAAGTTTATTAAAACTTTCCGACATTTATGTGATAAATCATTAAATTTTTCATAAAATCGTTAAACATTTTAATGATTTCGTTAAACTTTTAACAAATTCGTTAAGACCTGGAAGAACTTTTTATCAAATTGAATTATGGGTCTTTGAAATCGAATTATTGGTCTTTGAATTCGTAAAAAAAATCTTTGGAATCGTTAAACTTTTAATTTAATTAAATGATTGGTCTTTGAAATTGTAACACAAGTCTTTAGAATCGATAAATGTTTTATGAAATTGAATGATTGGTCTTTGAAATCGAATGATTGGTCTTTAGAATCGTAAAACTTTTTATCAATTTGAATGATGGGTCTTTGAAATCGTAAAAAAAGTCTTTAGAATCGATAAACGTTTTATAAAATTGAATTATTAGTCTTTGCAATCGTTACAACTTATACTTTCGCTCATTAAAATGAAAAAAAAATTATAGTGCTTAAGAAAGCATCACTGAAAGTTGGTAATTTTATTTTCACTAAAATTTTCTTTTAGATTTAAGAGATAAGCAGAATTTTAACTTCTTTACCAGAACAACAGGCTTTTGTGGTGATGTCATTGGTGATGTTATAGGAGTATAAATAATTTTCTGTGGTGAAGATATGAAAAGAGGAGGGAGTAGTGAAATTAATTTTATCTGCAGTGATTCAGGTGATAATAATTCAGGAGATGGTAAACTTGATTCTGCTGAAATCCAAAACTGAACTCTAAAAACTCTCCCAAATCTTGATATAACTGTTTTTTTTTCTTCCTGCACATTATTTGAGGTTAAATTCAGTGGATTGCAGTAGGAACACATTGCTGTATTTTGTTGACGTATCTCACCTGTTTTGATAACTGATGATAAATCTAGAGGTTCCAATCTCAATGTCGAAGTTGTTGAGGTCGGCATCGCAGGCGCCGCTGTAGCCTTAGCGTCGCAGGTGGCGCTGCAGCTCTCGGCATTGCAGGCGCCGCTTTAGCCCGTGGCATCGCATGCATAGAGGTTGACGTTGTTGCAGACCCCGACATTGTTGCAGACCTCATTGTTGTCGCAGACCTCGACGTGGAAGGCATGACTATCGGTCTTGTTAGTGCAGCTTTCAATATACTTGGTTTCGATATCGAAGGAGTCACTGTTGGAGTCATCAGCATAGACGTCACTGCTCTCGACGTTGAAGGTACTGACATCAGCAATAGCTGTAGATAGATCCATTTTCTTCGTCGACATCCAAAAAATCAAATATATTTTTTTGACAAAGCATCTGGTCCTTTCAATAGATCGTAAAAATAATTCCAATTAAAATCTTCGAGTTCTCTGTTGAAATATTGCGTGGATAAGCCAAGATAGTAATCTTCATACGAGCACAACATCGCGAAGCGAACCGAACTGACAAACAACTGTAAAAAGTGGATAAGGCGTAGAGAGGCTGAAGCCCTGTTTATAAAAATTTCAAATTTCCAGGTAAAATGCTCGAGAAGACTGATTTCTCCCCTCCAACCAGAAATTAGAAGTCCTAACACCCATGCCCCTCTCTTCCCGCACCATGACATTATGATATCTTCAAGCCAGCACCCACAACCTCGGAGACAAACCTCTCTGCTAAAGTTCATCCTTGAAGAAATGAACATTAATTTTATCACTAAAATAACTTCTTAATCATAACAAATAAATAAAGTTTAATTAATAATTAATTAATTAAAACGATTAGCAATGTATTGGAGATCAATGTATTTAATAAAACAATATATAGTTTATAGAAAAAAAGAAAGTAATATTATCCATAAAAGACCATTCACGCATACTGTACTCCCTTTTAAGGTTCTTTAAGGTTACTTTAATATTTTAAAGGAAATATTTTAGTTATTCACAATATATATTATCTAAATCAAGAGATGCGTTATGATCTACTTTTAGTAAATATATCCCTGTTTTCTTAATCAGTATATTGTTAATCATATTTACCCCAACCATATACGGAAATTTTCCGTTAATATACCCTAACATGATTTAAGTACGATAAAAAATTATATTTTATAAGACATTTTAAAAACTTTTTGTAAAACTTGGCGATTAGGCCTATGGGGAAGTAAAAACTTGTTCATTTTAAATATACGTCGTGTGTATTTTTTTCCTGCGTAGTGGACCTTGCAAAGCGAATATTAATTTTATCAAGTAGAAGACACAATATTTTACTCGAGAGATTTCAAACAGCTAGGAAGACATTTTGACCTTGCTAATCTAAACAGTTAACATCGTTGACCTGGACTGCCCTCCCCACCAGGGATGGAGATGTCCTTGGCTGCTTCCTTCGTGAAAAGCTAGGCGCCTGGTTTGTCTCCAGGGTATAATAAAACCAAAATGCATTCCGGGGGGGGGGGGGGGTTGGTTGGACTCAGGCTGGCAACCTCTGAAATCTCAGTTTCTGTAGTGGGTACTATTGGAAAAAAACATTAAAATTTAACCTTGAATGTTAATGACTCTGGGCAGCGAGCAGTAATACTGCTAAGACCTCCGATCTCTAGATGTAATGGTTTATCCACATCTTGGGATATTGGCAAATGCTACAAGTATAAGATTTCGAAGCTAGTATAAATTACTAAGTTAATAACATTTAAGCGAAAAAAATTCCACGCAATTCATTTAAATTTAAACATCTATACAGTTGAACATATCTACCTTTTTCATGTACACAAAATAATTAATATTAGTTTAATTAACAGTTACTTTCGATTCCCCAAGAACCACTTTTTATTTTGTTTGTATACACCATATGTTCTATTGTTAATCATAAATGTATATGATCTCAAATAATTATGAAGTGATGGACTTTGTTTCTCCTTCTGTTCTTTTCTTTGTATCCATATAGACAGTGGCAGGTCATCTTCATCTATAGCAGTACGTTTAAGTTTCTTCTGAGACTTGGGTTCGATGTCCAGTGCAGTCTTCACTGCTATGGCTGATGGAGGTGATTGTGCAGGTTTCATATTTAGTCGCTCGGTAATAGATTTAAAGGCTTCTTCATTAACCATGTCATGTTCCATTTTGACATGGTTGGCTAATCAATATTTTGTACAAACCACTTTGTGTAAGTCACTGACATCAGACATCATACTGAATGCAGACGATTTATGTTCCGGGTTTATATAATCTTCTTGCGAGGTAGAGAGTTCGAAACAGAAGTCAGAAGATTTTCGATACTATCTATAGTATTTTCTAATGTTATTAGACGGGTAATATCTTATTCAGGCCATCATCACTGCTTGTCTCGAATAAGTCATCTATTCTTCCGAATTTTCTGTAGATCAATGTTTCCACATCAGTAGGGGTAACCCCGAGTTTAACAGCCATATTATTTATGCTAGCTGTTATATCATTACATGTTCTTTCCAGTACACTCTGTATTAAAGTAATCAAGTCGGCAATCAGGGACTCGACATGAGCCTTGATAACAGCATCTTTGCCTTCTTTGGGATCAGCGACATTTTTAAGTCTCTTTCCCTCTTCACTGCAATTTAAATGATCAGTAGGTGTTAAACAGCTTTCCATATTTCGTTTCAGGCCATTATGACCAAATTTATAAATAATGTAGCTCATCTCTCACTAATGATAAACTGATCAAATCCTCATCTGTACCTCCCTTTAAGTAGGAGAAAATCCTCGCCAATAACCGGAAAACCATATGGCTCTCTCCAACAAAATGCACACACATTCTTAAAATTTCCAAATGTAATGTCTGTATTAACATGGTCGGAATAAACATGGCGCAAGTTTAAATCGTCCATACGAAACAAAACCGACATGTTTGCATTGTCACATAGTAATTGTTTTGGTATTGCGAGAATACGTTTGACAAAGGTAAAACAAATCCACTTCTACATGTATACCCATGCAGAAATATTCTTGAATGCACGACTGTTTCTCACAAGCCACATCGTCGAAAATAAATACAGAGTTTGGTAAAGCTTCACTCTGTGGCACAACAGTTTCATTGTCACTGCATGGAAAATAACCTAGTCCTTCCACAGCCCGTAGAATCATTTCAAGTCTCTGTTAACTTGGTTGTTGCAGAGATTTCGAGTACAAGTCCATGTACTCGAACCGAAGACCAATGAGTTCCTCCAGCAAACTTAGCATCACATGCGTTTTCCCACAACCTGATGGTCCTGCGATGATACACCTCACTGTATTCGGAAACAAAATTCCATACCTCGATTCCTGAGAGATAGTTTCTTCTTCAGCAGGAATATTTATTCGAAGAGTAACATCCTGCTTGACAATATGTATGTTGGTACTTCTATCATGCGGAACGTGCGTAGAAGACGGGGAGCGTGCAGAGAAGATGTGGATCGTGCAGAGACAATTGTGGAGCATGCAGAGACAATTGCAGAGTGTGCAGAGACAATTGCGAAGTGTGCGGTGCTGATTTCAAAGGCAAATGCAATGCATGTGGAGTCAATTTCGAAGAGTGCAGAGCCAATTGCGGAGACAGTTGTGGAGCTTGCGGAGACAGTTGTGGAGCATGTGGAGAAAGTTGTGGAGCGTGCAGATACAAATGTGGAGTTGATTGCAGTGTACGAGGCTGCACAGTGCTACATGTTTTAGAATGCCTTTTCAAATATCTCTCAGAGTAAACTCTTGTTGACAGAATTCGCACCGAAATTACAAGCTCAAAGTCTTCATTCTGCAGGAAGTTGCTTCATGTCGCAGAAAATTGCGTATGGCTATAAACACTTTACCGCAGAAGTGACAGTGGAGGTGCATCATTAGTACTTTATGTGCATACTGTTCAAAGTATAAAACGATACTGGCTCAAGAAGTATATAAATGATTTCTTTTATATAATCTGCAATCAGTACATTGTGATGCCTTGTAGAGGTAAGATCGGACGTGGACTAGTGAACACGCTTATCAACAATTTACCTTTTGAAGCGCATGTTTCTGGATACAAGTTCTGTGGGTGAGATATGAAGCTTGCAAAACATTTAGCACGTGGTGATGTTGATGTGAACGACCTCGATAACGCCTGCAAGGAACACGATATCGCCTATGCATCCAGTAACAAGTTAGAAGACAGGCATGCGGCTGATGTTTATCCTTTGCAGACAAAGCCAAGAAAATAGTCAAGTCACCTCAAACACAGTTTGGACAGCGAGTAGCTGCTTGGGGTGAGTCCAAAATAATGAAGACAAAAGTTAAACGTGGAATGGGATTGTGAATGACGCGGAAACTAAACCAGAAGAAAAATAAAAAGAAGACACGAGGGAAAGGATGCAAAGGGAAGAAGAAAGGAGGCTTTCTGCAATTTCTCCTACCTGGACTTGCGGCACTACGTGGTTTGATAGGTGGAGTAAGCGGAATTCCACGTGCAGTAAATACATCGAAAAACCCAGGCAAACAATTGCAAGAACCTCTGTGGCACAGCAAGCAAATGGAAGCTATTACACAAGGGACAAAAAACAGCAAAGAACTGTTTCTAAGGCCGTACACCACAGGTGGTAGAAAAGGAACCAGATGAAGGAAAGGAAAGAAACGATCTTAAAGAAATTACCTTACCAACTGCTTACTAGCCTAGACTTGAATAAATGTGCACAAAAATTACAAATAGCATATTTCTGGGGAGTATACATGCGTGACGACCTACCCAAAAACCTAAGAGAAATGATTTTCGAATCATAAATTTAGACAATAGCTCTGAACTGGGCATGCATTGAGTAACTTACAGAAAATATGGAAACAGTGCCGAATACTATGACAGATTTGGAAACCTACGTCCTCCAGTAGAAGAGAGCAAGTATTTTCACGGCATGGAACTAAATTACAATTACTTCACAAAGCAGTTGTCAAGTCAGTGGAACTCCGGTCACCTATGTCTTCGCTTCTTGGCTGAGCATTTAATAAAATAGCAGACACATTCATGTATTGTGATCAGTCATGCCCATAACTTTGAACTTGACAGGCAATAGCTCGGAACTATGCTCTGTACATTTCCCAGCACTCGTCTTGTAAGGATAGTGGTCTGTGGCACTTGTCGATTTTCAAACTTATTTCTCTGTTCCAAATGTGGACAGTTATGTTAGAAATAATGTTGTGGAAGAAGTAAACTTACCTACAGGTTCATTCGAGATCGATGACATTGCACCATACCTCAAGAAAGCATTTCAGCCAGACATAATGCTTTTGCTACGAGGAAACTAAAACACCCTGAAAAGTGAGACGATTTGCAGTGCAGATATTGATTTTACCAAGCATGACATGCTAGCCTCCATGTTGGGATTCGAACACAAAATGTATGAGAGTGGTAAATTGCATGAATCAACACTTGCAGTAAATGTGATGACAGTTAATGTTATAAGAGTGAACTGCAATCTAGTAACAGGCTAATATCTCAATGGGAAACCTTACCATGCATTACACGAATTTGCAGCAATGGTCCCGCCTGGCTTCAAACTAGTGGATGTTCCGAAATTTCTTATTTATGCACTGATCGTATCAATGAGGGTGCAGGAAATTATTGTTCGTATAGTTGACCAGGAAGACAATTTGATAAATTTTCGAGACTAAGACATAACACTGTGTCTACACTTGAAGAAAGATGGGTCTGATTTTTAAGAAGAAATTTATAAATGTAGGTCTCTATATCAAGACATATTTCAGTACGAGAGCTGTCAGTGTGTTAACATGCAAGAATATCACATTCTTGAAGAGTCTTGGGTTCAGAGTCAACAAGAATGGAGGCAGAAATGCTGTATAAAGACAAGCCCATTAGATATGAAGATGCGATCACAAATACTGAATTTCATACTTATTCACCACATCTACCTGGACCTTCATGATATCTTCCGAGGTTCGAATACTTGTATGAAACCAAGATATTTACACGCTGCTGTGCAACTCATACTTGAGATTTCGAGGTACGCTTCTAAAGCCTGGAGATGATGTACCTGCAACTACCAACATAATTAGAAATGGTGTACTTCACATGATTAATAAAATATTTTATGACATTAATGGTGTGGAGCTCGATCAGGCAAGAGATGTAGGTATTACTGCCACAATGAAAAACTACCCCTCTCTTACAAGAAACCAACTACCTGCAGCCAAAATGGCTGGATGGGGAATCAAACCAGATTATAAAGTGCCAGTGTACCAAGGCAGAAGATTTGAAATATTCATACCACTCTCTACATTGCTGGGATTCGCCGAGGACTACAAACATATAATACTGAATTCCAAACAAGAGCTGGTGATATTGCTGGCAAACACGTAAACTTATGCTACTGTAGATACTGCAGAGAATTCTGAAGTTGTAATATTATCGCTGCATTCTATAGAATGGCTTCTGCCCCATGTGCAAATAAAAATTGGAGAGCGAATCACACTGCTGAACTTTGTCGAGAAAGGAAGAAATATCGATGTGGCATTTTGCTCATGGAGCTTAGGAACATATCCTAGCCTCACGCAGTCTCAAAATGTATACTGGAATGTTAAATCAATTCTTGGTATGGAAAAACAGAGATACATAATTCTAGCATTTCAAACAGGAAGACCAAATGTTATTGGTTCAGATTGCTCAAAGTCCGATCACATCAAGATAAAGAATACTAAAGTGTTTTTGAGCTCTGAAAGTTTTACCTATGTGGACCCAAATGCTGACTTTATTAATGGATCACATATGTTAGCATATCAAATGTGTGCTGATTTTCAAAGATCGTATTATGGTCACGAAGCTTCGATGATGCTCGAACCAAACGAGTTCATGAACAGTGCACCGCTCCTGGTATTCGATGTCAGTAAACAAGATGACCGCATAAACACACGAGTGATTGACTGTAGAATTGAAATGATGGCTATGGAGAACATACCTGTCAACACTCAAGCCTATGCTCTCAAAACCCACGAATGTCTGGCAACATACAATGCAAGAGATAAAGTGGTTAAAATTCTGTCATAAGTCCCAAACTCTGTTCAGTTGTCTACCGGCCTCCATCACGTTCGCTAACGTGCATGGCTTCACATATCCAATAGGATTCATCGTAAAGGAAATTTGCATTGCTTACTCTGATGGTAGCACATATTCACACAAATTCCTACCTCCATCTTCGCATCGCATGCTAGACTATAAAAGCAAGAATACAAATAAATGGCTTACAAATCATTCCCATGGACTGCACTGGGAATATGGCGATGTGGAACATGAGAAAATAAACAGTATACTTAGGGAAATGATAGATGATGATGACATTGTCTTCATGGCTGTTACTGAGCAGAAGAGGTGGTTGAGTATTTACTGTTATGACAAAATAAAAATTATGAACTTGCAAACAGAGTACAACTGTCCGTCTCTGGTAAAACTAAAGAAGATGTATACCGACCACAGCTGTGACTCAGAACTCTGCTAGTCTGAACAGGGCTGGACCTATCCTCATGAGAATGATTTGCTGCTGCAGGCAAGCCTTGATATGTGATGATGTCAATGTCGCGTGAGTATAAAGAAGGACAGAGAGTCTCGCAACATTGTTATCTGCCAATCTTCATTCTCTCACCAGTGCTCCAACAGCTACGACAGCCACGCTATCGCTTTTCGAGAAGCTTAACTGTGGGGTGCAGTTCGGAAAACTGGTGATGTGGAAATAGGCAAGAAGTACAGAGCAATGGATTTCCAGCCAGTCAACACATCTTATGGGCAGAGCATCACTTGTGTGTTGGGTGGTGAGTTCAAAATTCATCTGCCAAGAAAGTATGTGCATCTCATTAACAAAGAGTATCTGAAGAATTTTAATGATTCTGCAATTGTTTACTTGACGTATACAGGAATTAATCCAATATCAAATGGCAAAACTGCTCACATGATCGAATTTTTATTCGGCATCTTGCACAGGGTGGTATATATAATAAGAAATAATGTTCGAGTGTATATAAACTAACAATTGCTAAGACTACAAGTTGCTCTTTATCTGATATCAGCACTTCATCATCATGTCCGTGGCTTTCAATCCGCTGGACATTTGTAAATACGAATATGTGACCATTGGCTACCATAAAGCGAGTTTCAAGCCAGCTGGCTTGTGCGAGCAAATTGAGTTGTGTAATGAAATCGGACACTGGATACTGTATAACAGAGAAGAGTGTATGTCATTAGTTCCAGTGCCTTGCATAGCCATTTTGTGTGCTGTCAATTGCCTTCATCCAGACACCAAACTAACTCCATTTACAACATCGCTCATGACTCAAGCAAACAGAGAATAGTTCCTGCAAAAATGGTTTCAACAGAGCATCAGCTATGAGCTATGCAGACCTAACAGTGATAACATTACAAGATGGACAGAGTAATGGAATGGACATCAACATATCACCATCATGAATCGAGGTCGCATTATGTGAGTTTCTATGTGCTCACCACCGACGTGCGAAGTATATCTAGCAACTTCCCTCTGAACTGGACAGTCACTAAGCATCCTTTATCCGCAGCAACATGTTCGACAAGCATGAATGTGTGCTTTTCCGACCGGATAAAGTTGACAAGTATGAACGATATTCCTTCGGTTACAGAAGAGTAATATTCAAAACAGTATGTGAGTTCGAGCAAGTACAAGCATGTGATGGTACGAATCATATTGGGGCTATTATGACTTTTACGGTAGTTTCCACACTCAAACATTATCATGCAACAATCTAAATAGATATGCTGATTTAAATTTCCGCCCAAACAGTGAGCTGCCTGCATGTGGAGACGACCTCACCATACGTGCCGAATTACAAGACATTGATGAACATCAAGTTGAAAACAGAATAGACTTCTGTTTATGAGACTTGGAATATGATGATATTTTTCAGTGGAATGAACAGTGCAACATCATCGAACACAAGACAATTATCCACGGGTACATATGGAACATTCCCTGCTCCCCAGAGGTCTGCTGTTTAACTAGATTACCATCATGGACATTGAAGCCCAGACTGCAGAATCAGAAACAGATGGCGTAACCACAGAAGGTGAAATTATTTGTAGAAGCAAGTGTAAATGTATGGAGACCTGCTGTGACTTCATCTCCGGGATCCTGTCTGTGCTGGCTGGACTCTTCCACTAACGTCATACATCACAGTGTACTTAGATATGCTAGTCAGACCTATGGTGATTCATTTCGCAGTCGACCACAGACTCTCAAGAACGATGGCAGCTTTTCATCCTGCGAACCACTATACGAGTACGAAGCCTGGATTGAGTAGGGTGACATACTTGTACTGGAATGGTGGTCAATTACATACATATACGGAAGATTGTGATGGACGTTATCATACTCTGTTTGCTGATGAACCAGTAATATTTGAGCCATGTCAATACATTATTGACTACATTACTTATGGGCAGTGCTCTGTGTTCTACTTGAGCGAAGATACTCCACTTCCATGCTTACCTGAAGACATTATTGTGCATGCTATGAGAATCCTGCCTATACATTCACCAGACTGTACCACAGCAGCTGTTTCATCAATCGAATGCATCATCCTAGCAACCATCGTATCAGATCAAGGATCTTCTACTGAAGAAAACAAAACCCTGAAGGATGTTGCTTCGATGATTGGTACAGCAGTTTAAGAGCCGTGTCGCAGTAGAAAATGCAAGACCTCGGCTGATGAAGTACTTCAAAATGTAAACGACAACGACGACTTCCATCTCAATGCGACTACTCGGAAGATGTAGCACAAGCAAGTCCGTCATCATCAGCAACACCAAAATTCCCACCGACATTTATCGAATTTGTCATACTCATGTTCACACTTGTGGTTGGTGTAATGGACTCTGTGCAAAGAAAGTAATAATGATGATTTTGTATGTGCTGAGGTATTGAAATGTGTGTTTTGTAAATATTTTATGTCGAATAAATCATGTGAAATTAAATTAATCTTTGATTTCATTAAAAAAATGGTTACTAATACAAAAATAAAATTATTTAATTAGTTTTTAATTTAACTACATGAAAACATACTTGAAAGATAAATTGCATTGGTAAAATAAATAGAAATGCAAGTATCTCATGAATGTGCCTATATATTTAACCTTCTACTAAATGAAATGGTACATTGGTTTATAACTGAAAACTTTCAAAAATCAGAGGCATATGTGTGTATTATTCCACTACAAAAAACAAGGTCCTACTACGTAATAAAATTATGCATACTTAATACTAGTGATAAAAACAGCTGTAATTATACTGTACTTGCAAATTAATAATATTTTTGTTTTGCAACAAATATAATCTTTCTACTAACAAAATATTTGGACGAGATTAAAAAACAATTTATTTATATATTTCAAATGGTTTAGTTTCGACTATTCAGTACTCTGTCTGGAATAATCAATTGTGTGCAAGCTATAAAATTTTCCCTGTTTAAGAATTGACAACACTCAGTAGCTGGCTGTGACCACAATTTATTTATTTATATAATTTAAATGGTTTAGTTTCGAGTACTCAATACTATGTCTGGAAGAATAAATTGTGTGCCAACTAGAACATTTTCCCTGTTCAAGAATTAACAACACTCAGTCGCTGGCTGTGACCACAAGAATACATTTGCGAGCTGAGCTGGTGACATAACCTCGATGACTATGTTCGCCTTTTGGCTAGTATGCCTCATACTTTGTCGCAACTGTCGCTGGCACGCGCTTGCATTCCTTTAGCTTGCTGGGGTGAATCATATGAGGTCTGAGTCTGATTTCCGAGTCACTGCTAAATGCAGCTAGCTCCGAGTGACGCCTGAGTTTTTCCCAGAAAAATGTATGACTGCAACATGCTTCGCTTCGAGTGGAGTCACTCGACGAGCTGCAACTTGCTTCCAAAGTCTGGGGTTTTGAAGGTATGAAGGCAGCTGGTTTCCTGCAGCTCCCTAAGTGATAGCACCATGTGTCTATGAGGCAGAGCTCACAACACATGACTCCTATTACTCACTGTATGAATAATAAAAGGAGCCTGGAAACCACGATTTTCCAAGGTCGCTGTCCATCGTTCGTGGCGTTGAGTGCTTCTGGAGTGTTAGTTGAAGATTTATCTAGATTACATTTTATTACTTTCTTTTAATTCTATAGTTTATTAGATTTTTTCAAATAATCAAGAGTTAGGGTTTAGGTAGTAATTCAAGAATTTTTAGTCAGGTTAGTACATCAAGAGTTAGGTTTTAGGTTAGTACAGCAAGTGTTGATAGGATTAAGTTAGTAGCATCAACATCTAGGTTTAGTGGTATAGGTTAGTACATCAAGAGTTTAGATTTAGTGGTTTAGGTTTACACGTCAAGATTTACAGTTTAGTTAATACTTCAAGAAGTGGTAGGCTTAGGTATTTTATTAATAGTTTAGATATAGTGTTTAATATGTAGGCAAAAAAATTATAAAATCAGGACATATATATATACACACATTTTTAACCTTTTTAAAATATTTTAATGATTAAATTGCATGCAATGGAGGGAGAAGGAATCCAATGCAGATTTTGTAGCATGCTTTTGCCTTTCAAAATAGTATACTAAGGCATGAAAGGAATACCCATCTCAACCTACATCAAGGAGAGCAGGGACTGTGTGAGAGGTGCGGGGTGACCATCTCCAGAAAGTACAATATGCAGAGGCATCTTCGGAGCTGCAATGCTCTCGTCAGGCATGCGGCGACCCCCAACTGCAAATACTGCAATAAGCAGTTCACTGAACTTCGCAATGCAAGGCGACATGAAGCATGGCGTGGCTTCAACCCCGACTGCTGCACATCATTCAATTGTGAGTTATGGATGAAGATATTTACAAGAAGAGACACTCTTTTAAAACACATTCCTAAATGTGATGGACCTTCTCCTGCGAAGAAGAGACGAGTTACAGTGCCTACATCTCAACCAACCAGTACAATTCTACAGGGACCATCTACGAAACCTCAAGCTGTCTCGCAAACTTTGGTTCGACCCAGGATAGTAGCAGGAGCCGGAAATGCCAACACCATTGGGCTTATGGAGGTTGAAACCTCTTTCTGGAAAAACTTCAAAACAGTGGTTGCAGTCAACATTGCCAATGAATGCAAAGATATTTGTACATATTTAAATTATATCGAACAAAATTTAACCAACCAGGTGATTGAAGAAGTTGAAGAAAATGGGAGCCCAAAATGTAATATTGTGTTGGAATGCAAATACAGAAAACCAAAGCCTCATGAAGATGAGAGTGATGTCTGTGCATTTAAAACAAAAGCCATTTCAGTTTATAATAGCAGTGATGCAGAGCAAGCCATAGTGAACAGCATTCCAAAAATTTGCAAGGAAGAAGAGGAGTACATGAACAAAGGCTCTGGCTGGGCTTTATCATCAATAAAACAGCTTCAGCTCAGAATAATATACTAGATCCACTGAAGGCCTCCTCATACATTGATCTACCAGCTCCCATCAAAGCCAGAAAGGGAATAATCAACCCTCAGAATACTGATCAACAGTGCTTTAAGTGGGCAGTGCTTGCCAGATATGTCGAAGGAGATCATCTGAATCTCATGGACGATCAATACTCCTTGCTGAAAGATAAGTTCGAATTCAGAGGTTTGGACTTTCCCACACCATTACATCAGATTGCAGTCTTTGAGAAGAGAAATTCAGAGGTATCAATCAACATTTATGGCCTCAATTATGATATGAATGTGGTACCCAAGCAGGTGAGCAAGAATGAAAAAAACACACATCGACCTCCTCCTAATCACAGATTAATGAAATTCTCATTTTACATTCATTATGAACGTTTTGCGACTCATCTGCCCACAGCTCACAACAGATGGACACGAAATTTATATTTGTAAATGCTGCTTCACATACTCTGATAACCAACCTTGTGAATCAGGACTCACAGGTGAAGAAGCTTTATGAGAACCCCAGAGGTACTGTTCCACCCATGCACCAGTACGAATTGAGATGCCCAAGCCCAAGAAGAATGGTGAGCCACCTGTCTTGAAGTTTATAAACTATCAGAATGGCGATAGAGTGCCAATAGTAGCTTACTGTCATTTGGAAGTAATATTGAAACTTGTAACCCCAGCAATGTATATATGTATAAACACCAAAAACATGAAGCATGCAGCTACTGCATTTATGTGTGCATTGATGCCGATATTGTTCCTGCGCACTTGATTTTGAACCTGCGTGCACAATCAATTATCTACAGAGTAATCGATGCAGAGAAACATTTCATGGATAATATTGTCGCTGTTGCCAATAAAGTGAAGGTTATCTACGAAAAATATTTGCCAATGGCTCCTCTGACACTTTCCGAACAAGATTCTTTTGATCAAGCCACTACATGCTGCTACTGTTCCACGATGTCCGAACAAAACAACCGAAAAGTACATGACCATAACCATTTTACTGGCAAATACTTTGGTGCTGATTGCAACAACTGAAACATGCTTCATCGGCGCTTGAAGAAACTCCCTGTCTTCTTTCAGAACCTATCATATGACAATTTCGTTATCAGGGTGCTGGGCTATGATAACAAGGACATATTCATCATTCCTCATAGTGAAGAAAAAATGATAACTTTCTCCAAGTGCCTGTACATGTTCTTCGAAGCGGCAATCCACAGTGGCATTGCACGAATATCATAAGGATCTGCCTTTTCTACCAATCAACGGGGGTCCTCCAGGCTCAAAACAGAAGAAACTTCTTACAATGCTGGAAACCTAAACTTGCTATATTGTTCACTATCGAAACTTGAAGCAGGCCTTGGCACATTGACAAAAACTGAATAAAATACATTGCGTTCTGCAGTTCATCCAAACTCCCTGGTTGAGACCCTACATAGACTTAAATGCCAAGAAACGACTACCTTCTTGTAATGACTTTGAACGAGATTTCTTCAAGCTAGAGAATAACTCCACCTTTGGGAATCTTATGGAGAATAAGCAAAAGAGACAAAGGATGGAATTGCTATGCGATGAGCGATGCATCAAGAAGGCGATTGCGAAAACATGATTTAAGGACATAACCATCTACAGTGAATCCGTCGTGCTGGTGAAACTAGACAAAGAAGACATTCTTTTCAATAAACCAATTTATGCCGGTTTTGGTGTCCTGGATTCATTGAAGATGGTGATGTACGAATTCCACTA
Organism: Dryococelus australis; assembly: GCA_029891345.1. NCBI lineage: Eukaryota > Metazoa > Arthropoda > Insecta > Phasmatodea > Phasmatidae > Dryococelus > Dryococelus australis. The sequence continues at coordinate 40,015,360 of CM057006.1, forward strand.
CAGTGTCATGAAGAAGTACGATAACAACAACCTTCACCTTGCTTACATGGACATAGATCCATTCATCTACGAAGTAGTAACAGATGACTTTTATCACGACTTGGCCAGTGATCCTGTGTTCCCAAACGAATTTAATATCAGCTGTTACCCCACCTCTCACCCTTGCTACTCATCTACCAACAAAAAAGTCGTTGGCAAATCTTAAGATGCGTGCAATGGACTAGTGATGAGCGATTTTGTAGGCCTGCGAGTTAAAATGTATTCGTACAGATGTGGCGACAAAGAAGCAAAAATGTCTAAAGGGGCACAAAAGTGTGTTTTGAAAAGAAGATTACTTTTGAAGATTATCTCACTCTTCTGGAGAAGCAAACATATATCAGATGCAAAATGCATAATATAATATATCGTCATCGCATACTTCATTCCGAGTGTTCCAATAAATTATCTCTAACTTGGATGGATGATAAGAGACTCATATTGGATGATGGTGTACATACATTGCCTCACGGGTATGAAGAGGGACTATAAATATGATGCACGTGAGATACTTGTATTAATTGTTTATGTGTATATATATAGTAGTAAGTGTATATATATATATACTTATATGTGTGGTGGTATGGTACAAATAGAAGACTGTGAATGCTTCTGTTACTAGCTGAAAACTTGTTTATTTCTCCATCAAGACTTTTCAAAAATTTGTTAGTTTAGTAGTACACCATTGTAACCCTACCTGCACCACATAATTGTAGTGTTGCCGGTGCCCAGTCCGGATAAAATGGGGAGGGCAACAGCAGATAATAAAAATTATTTTATATGTAAATTAGAAAATAGTTTACTCCTCAGTGCTGACTCCTCAGTGTTTACTCCTCAGTGGTGACTCTTCACTGCAGCCGACCCCTCACTACTCTGACCCCTCACTACAGCTGACCCCTCACTGCAGTCTCCTCACTGCAGACTCCTCACTGTAGTCTCATCACTGCAGACTCCTCAGTGCTGACTCCTCACTGCAGACCCCTCACTGCAGCTGACCCCTCACTGCAGCTGGCCCCTCACCACAGACTCTTCACCATAGACTCCTCACTGCAGACTTCTCGCCATATACCCCTCATCTGAGATGTATTTTTAACAGAGGTCCAGCAGTTCGATCCTACCCTCCTCCTTTTTTTTAAATGTTCAGAAAAACAAAATAGAATTTGCAGCACTCCTGGAGGCTAATGACGGAGCCTCGAGCCACACACCTCCACTGCTTATCCTAGATGTTAAGGCAGAATAATAGAGCATGAAGAAATTGAATTCAATATGGCGGATGTCAAGGAGAAATGATAGAGCATGAAGATGTGAAATCCAAGATGGAGGATTCTGAGGCAGAATGATAGAGCATGAGGTGGAATGAAAGTGAGTAAAGAAATTTTATCCAGGTTGGTGGCCATGTAGCCTATACCCTTGCTCCAGCTCCATTTGTCCTAGTGAAAAAACGAAATCCAAGGTGGCAGATGCCTAGGCAGAATGATAGAGCATGAGGTGGAGCGAATGTGACTAAAGGAATGAAATCCAAGATAGTGGATTTCAAGACAGAATTATAGGGCATGAGGTGAAACAAAGGTGACTAAAGAAATGGAATCCAGGTTGGTGGATGTCAGGGTGGAATAATAGAGCATGAAGTGAATGGTGGATGTCAAGGCGAACGACAGAACCACACACCAAGAGCCACACACCTCCATCGCTTGTCCTAGATGTCAAGGTGGAATGATAGAGAATGAAGTACAAGATGGTGGATACCAAGTTCGAATGATTGAGCATGAAAATCTATGTCGAACGACATAGCAGGAAAAATATAAGTGGTATGACAGAGCAGGAAATATCTAGGCATATTGAGAGAGCAGGAAAATCTAGGTGGAATGATAGAGCAGGAAAATCTAGGTGGAATGATAGAGCAGGAAAATCTAGGTGGAATGATAGAGCATGAAAAATCTAGGCAAAATGATAGAGCAGGAAAAATGTAATCCAATATGGTGATTCACTGGCCGACAAGCACTCAACTCAACACCTATATGACACATTGCAACCCACCAGTCTGATCAGTTGCCTTGAGAATACCACAGCGTGAACATCGTACACAGCTCCTGGTGCTCCCCACAAAAAGAAAAAAGAAGTACAAAATCAAGAAAAAATATATATAAAAATATATTTTTATCCTATTAAAAATTAATCCTTTCAATACAATTAACCCTTACATTAAATTTTACCCTTCCAATCGATTTAACCCTTTCAATACACATAACTCTTTCAATTTTTTATCGTATTAATATCGGATTAAGGATTAACCCGTTCAATGAAATTGACAATCCATCAATTAAACCCATTGAATCCAAAGTGGCCTAGGACCGGCACGCCTCTATTACTGGCGGGAACGTAAAAAAACATCAAGGCGTCCGAGCGCGTCAACGTAGACGTAATCGCGCAATACAAACGGTCGTGTCCCCAACACAGCCAAACCCATTTTTATTTTTATTTTTCAAATTTTCGACTCAAAAAGTGTGAAGAAACCGCGATTAGACTGATACACATTATGCACACACGTAGACCATAAGCAGGGTCTTCAAAAGTGTTCAGTTTTTCGTGAACAGGCTTTGGCAACAGGAACGTTCATAATGAGTTCCTGCACGTCGAGTTCGGCGGAGAATGAGGTACGGGCGAGAAGCGAAGTAATAAAGAATCACTGATGTGTGATCGAAGATAAAGATGTTCCGTGGCCGGTAGGGACAAGGGGATAGCTTATTACGACGTATTTTGCAACAGTCTGACGGCACGCCGCAACGTGCCCGCCAAGATTGCAGGGGAGGGGACGGAGAGAGGCTATAATTTCAAATGCAGATGTGGACCTCACCTGCGAAGATTGACTGCGTGGTAAGAGAGAGGTGATAAATAGGTCTTCCATTTGCTGACCGCAATAAAGTGTGCGAAGGTTCAGTGTTGTCTTAGGAAATGTAATGCCAACACTATAACGGAACGTATTTGTCAGCACTCCTTGATCATTTATCACAGATACGTCTGAAGCAGACAGACCAAATCCGGGCTTCTAACGATCAGAATTATCTTTTCTTTTAAAATTTCACATTAATAAAATTTTACTAGCATTGAACTTTCTTTGTTTGTGGCTGAGGTGCGACTTTTACCTTTCCTAACACTCAACCACGCGCAGAAAACGAGAAAAAATAGATATTATTCATGATTAATAATACTACCGTGAGAAACCTCGCGTCCAAGGTCAAGAAGCGAGGGAGCAATACGGGCGACACTAACACGCACTTCCAGTGCCTCATCGCTCCTACGAGCAAGGCGTGCAGTGTTTCCGTCGTGACGCTGTACTGTGCAAATGAGACCTGTAACAGTGGAAGTTTTATTACACGCGATGAAGGACCGCAGATTAAACTACGCCGTTATGTTTGTACTTCTTTTCTTGCCGTTTAAGGAAACTGCATAGGCTGGCTTTAAAAAATTCAATATTTGACCATTTTCGCAATTTTTTTCTCCAAAAATACACTTAAAATTACAAAATAAAAAAATAAAAAATAGAGGCATAAATATTTTTTTAAAATATTTTTTGACAAAGGGTTGTATTTGTAGAACATTTATTTAGCGAGATAAGCGTATTCGCGCAAACAACTATTTAAAAAAAAAACGCGCGGGTCCATCCCACTCTTAAGGGGGCCGCCTACCTGGCGCTGGAAACGCGTTGTAGAGAGTTTGAAATGCACGTTTTTTCTACGAAACCCTTAAACGTGTCCCCATGATACCAATGTACGAAAAGAATACACATTTCGGGCGAGGTACGTATAATACTCTCAATACATCATGCACATTATAAATGCTATTCCCGAGCCCTCAAACATAGCTAAAAACTGTTTTTTCACACTGCTGTAGCTCATAATTTACTGGTTGGAAACATGCGAGACTATTATAGGGACCTGCAATGAACCTTGGTACAGACTTTCCACCAATAAAATGATAAGGTCACCCCTTAAAGTCCCATAGGTACACGCAGCACAACGGAAACACTGCACGCCAGTTCAGAGCCTTGCGCGTAGGAGCGAAGGTGCATCAACCGCGCGTGTCAATGTCGACCTTATCGGTCCCGCGCTTCCCTTCCCCGAACGCGCTAAAAAAACATTCAACTAGGCGGCTCCCTTAAGCGTATTAAAGTACAATAAAACACTAAAGGAGGGAAACAAGTAGAATGAAACAGTTCATCTCATTAACAACACAAACCTAAGTAGGCAGCTAAGCTCGATATATTGATTAGGAAGAAAAAATACAAAACAAAACAAATATTTAAAATATAGTAAAAACAAAATTTTCAGACACATAAAATAATTTGAACTCATAAAAATACTATCGAAGCTGTGGGAAAATGTGGCTAGTATATTTGCGTGAGGCACAATCAGTCCTTTAACTTGAGTAGTAAACATGACCGCCACGAGTCCAGCCAGTTATACTCTGTTTCACATAACTTCAATAAGATTTGCCAGACGCTGTGACCGACCTACACAGCACGTAAACAGTAAACGCCTCCATTTGCAAAGTACTGTGTCAGCTGATAGCTGTTGCAGGATTCGTGTTATTATGTTGGTGCTCTGCGATGATTGTGAAAGAAAATAGCACTCGGAATTAAAAATTATAATGTGGAAAATTAATGATGATTACAACATTTATGGTGAAAATTATGCTCATAGATTAATACACAATTTTTCTGAGTTATAGAGCAAACTGTTTTAAAAGTATTTAGAAATATTATGGTAGAGCATGCGAACATCACGGTTATGTGAAAGGGCTCCACCAATCTCCGTTGAGTCTGTTGTCTATGGTCTCCACCCGGGCGGTGAAAAGCCGCTGGCATTGTGCTCTCTTCCGTCATAATTTATCTATATGCGAGAATTCGTTGCTGGTGATGTCTGAATATCATATATGCAGTTAATTATTTTTGTATTTACGTTTTTAATTAAGTGTAGTTCGCCGTAGGTGCCTCTTTTACAACAGTCTCCTCAGTGAAATGAATTATCGACACGTGTCTGCCGCTTTGTAAAATAAGTTTGTTGTGTGCTGTGGTCCGCCATTTTCCGTGGCCACAGCGAAGCGCGAGTGAAAAATTACTAACGTTGTGAAGTTTGAATTTGTTGGTTTCAAGAAATAGTTCAAATGTTTTGTTAATTGCATAATTCAGCAAATTAATTACTTTGTTTCAGTAGCCGACATGTGATATTAGTGAATTGATCATCCAGAGTTCGCCATGTCTTTAGGAATTACGAAGTGAACAGTAAGATAGTGTGTTTTGTAAATAATGTTTTCTTAAATTGTTGTTAGAATATTTGAAATGTATTTGGACTTTTGTTAGATTCAAACTCTAACGATTTTGATGTAGAAGTAAAATTTGTTTAAATGTCTAAAATGTGCATTCGTAGTTTGTTTACAAAGATAAGTTTCTTCACCGACAGAACAGCTGTGGCGGAGGGATACATCGTGGCCGCACAATATATTTACTGAAGTTATATCAAACGGACTATATTAGCAACTAGTTCGCCGCAACCTGTAAACCACGCAGATGCTAATGGTGGTTACATTGTAACAACACTTACAGTGTATAGTGAGAATGTAATAATTATTTCATGGCAGGAAATCATAATTTAATTTCATAGTACAATAAATAAATTACGAAAATACAAGTGTCTGGGTTTGCGTCCGTGCACACCCTCATTAGGCCTATAACTCATCGGCCAATGTTTTACCAGGTTTTAAGCAGGTTGATTTGAAAAGTGGTCGTTTTTTATCGTGAACAGCCTTCAAGCTGATACTTCCCTCCCCGATTGCGAGGATCCCAGGGGGCAAGACATAGCTATCGCTTACATAAAGCCCTATTTCGCAATAGTTTTTTATTTCATTTTCTGAAAGAGATTTATATAAAGATCACATAAATGTAAATGTTTGTACTCGAATGGTTATAGTTTTCAAAATATAGTACCGAAAATTCTAAAACTTCGGAGCATGGGAGTCGTAGGTTTCAATGTTCCTAATTAACTTTGCCAACTAAATCAACATTTCATGTGATCTATATCATGCGCCAAACATACTAATTAAGCAAGGATTTTTAACTGTTGGTACTCGGATACTGGAATCCTGGATATATATTTTTTAGAAAATGTAACACAATTTTACTGGCCCAAGAGAAGAATGTGTTAACGATCATTAGTTTCTCTTAATTAACATGTGTGTATAGTATGGATCACATAACATGTGGTTTATTTGGCAATGTTAATTAGGAGCATAGAATATTGGGCTCCTATATTCCGAAATTTTCGACTTATCGGTGCTATATTTTGAAAACTATTACCATTTGACTACATATATTTACAGTTATGTTTTCCTTATGTAAATATCTTTCAGATAATGAAATATACAATTATCGTGAAATATGGCTTCACTTTGAAGAACCAGAGAGTTGCCTGGTTGGAGAGGTTATGTTTGCCGCTTTGCCCGGCCTTTCTAGAGTCAGGCGAGGTTGTTCGGAAACTCACCCGATATATTTTACGAGGAAATTCCTTGTTGAAAATGAGGTAGACATTTGAAATAAAACCCATAGTCTAGCTCAATCCTCAAGTGAGATATAATCGCTTAAAAACCAAGTTTGTAAATGAAATAATCGCAAAATATCATAAATGGCATGGAATTAAAGTACGATTATTTTGATAATGTTTCGTGTTATCAAGACCTTCAACTTATAAAAAAAACCTGTGTTAAGACCTCCAACCTTCATAATAATAATAGGGGTGACTACCCTCTAATTGCATACAATTTTTTTTTTTTTTTAACTTTCGAGATTTATGAAAATTGTGTGCTGCCTTATTGAGCAGTACGTCCTACTTAAAAAAAAAAAAAGGTCTTCTTTTGTAGCACGTGCCTAGGACCCACCATTTCCTTTTGAAAGGCTCACAAAATTTTCAGCTGTGATTTTACAATCCCTGACACGTAGGCAATTCCACGTACACGTTGGGTAAACGTATCGTAAGCAACTATCGGGTAGTATAAGCTTAAGTGGACTTAGTGGGAAACACGTTTTTTTTTTTTTTTTGGCGAGCCCTAAAGTTCCGCTACTCCAGCGTGAGCACCTTCACAGTTCTATGTGTCCTCCGGCATGCATGTCGATTGGAAAATAGGATGCGTCACAGGGCAAGCCCTACACGCCTTAGGTCGGGTTTGATTGTTATAATGGGCGCATGCATCGCGGCGGCTAAGCGGTGTTGTAGTCCCATAGCCGCAATGGTGGCCATGTGCACACCCCGAAAGAAGAAGGGTCTAGATGTCTAGATGGAAGAGCATAGCAAACCAGGCAAATGTCTCACAATCGTGTAGTGGGCACACGAATCAACGTGCTTCGTAGCTATAATCTCGTTTAAACAGCATAAAGGTTCATATGAGTCAGCAAGTACAAAACAACTGCATTGGTGTATATGATGGTCAGTGTAACTGTTTCCATTATGCACTGGGTCAGCTGCGACTAACTTCCCATGATGAGGTGTCACGTGGTATTGGTATTTCTGCTGGTACAAATTACGTCCTCCAAGATCACTGAAGCCTGCCGCACTGCACATCAAATGCATCTCGACTGATTCCTCCCACGTAAACGTTGGCATGCCGTCTACAGTGCAGTCCTACACACGTGTAAGCCTAGCACACACTATCTCGTTTCATTTGTGCTTTCGGGAATAGACGGCCCAATGTCAATTGCTTAAGATTGTTCATATCCCCGTGGACGAAGTGTTGCCTACATGCCAGGCGTTGTAACATCACAGTTGAACACTTTTTGAGTCCTTTAAAAGGTAACGGCACGTCTTAGGCGCATGCAACAAGAGGGCTTTTTATTTTATTTTTAAGTAGGACGTACTGCTCAATAAGACGGCGCCGTAATTGTATAAAACCTGAAGATAGAAAAATGGTATGCAATTAGAAGGTGGCCACCCCTATTAGTTTTATGAAGGTGGAAGATCATAAAACCGGTTTTTTATGGGTTTAAGGTCTCTATAACACAAAACACTATGCAAAATTTTTTACTTTAATACCATGCTATTTCTGATATTTTGCGGCTATTCCATTTTAAACTCGATTCTTAAAAGCGTACATTGGAATTGAGCTAGACTATAAGCTGTATTGCTAATGTCTACCTCATTTTCCTCAAGGAATTTCGTCAAGAAATATCTCGGGTGAGTTTACGAACAACCTGTATATCTTTGATCGTATACAAAGAAATATCCTGTTGGTTGTTCTCTCAGTGCGTATACATCCGACATCCCGTGGCGCAGACAGTTAGCGCGCCGCCTGTCTAGGGCGCGGGAGGTTGTGGGTTTGAATCCCAGGCAAGGCATGGATGTTAGTTTAAGTTAGGTCATAAGTTAGTTTGAAAGCCGTCACCTGATAAGCCTTCAGGCATAACATTGGGGGACGTTATGACCAGGTTTCACCATGCATCGGCGTATAAGGAATTAAATACTAAATTCGGACAAGGATCTCACAGTAGTTTTTTATGGGAGTATTTTCAACTAAAGATTTTTTGTTGGAGATTGATCGCATCTAGATTTGTAAACCTTCAAAATTTAACTTTTTTAAATTTTAAATTCATTTTTTTTATTATTTATAAAATGTAACAATTTTCTTTATACGCCGATACATGGTGAAACCTGGCCTTAACAAGCCCTTTCCGATCCAAATGCAATCTCAGTGTATAAACAATATTTCGGGCAAGTGAAGTGTATTTCGAGGAGCGCCTTAAGCAGGTTTCACACGATGCAAGATGAGTGCAAAACTTGCGCGAGATGCCGACCTTGCATGAGAATTTCTTGCACAAGTTCGTGTGCAAGGCACATCTTGCACGAAATGAGGAGATATAGCAGGTCCTAGTTTTCTCGTGCAAGGCGATGCAAGTTGCGATCCTATTGGTCCTTGTATGCTGTTCCTGTGACCTGCTTTAAACTCAACCATAGAGTAAAAGAAAATCATAATCTGAGGTGTGCTAAGAGGAATACGGGGAAATAAAACATTGCTGGGAAATAACTTTAAAGCGTGGATTGAAGTTTAGATAGTTCGCTGAGAATAAAATAAAAACAATTATATTCTGGGGGGATAGCTTTGAAACAAATGCCTTGTTGAAGTAAGCAACTTCATATTTTGTATTAAAATACCTTGGCTTTTTGGTGCTCACCAGGGCTATCAACTAATTTTGATGCGCTACAGTATTCCTCTTATTTATCTGCGTGTGAACTCGTTTCGCACGCAACTTACTTGGCATTCTCGTACGAAATCTTGCGCGAATTGCATCTTGCATCGTGTAAAAACCTGCTTCACGAGTGCCGCGCAGGTCGCTGGCGGGTGGTAGTCACGGACGGGGGAGGCGGATAGCAACGTTGGCGTGGCAGTCCGGACGGATAGCAGCCGTCGTGGTGCGTGCGAAGGCGCGAGGGGGCCGGGCTATGCTACGCCGGTGGTCGCCGTCTGGGGCCGACCCCTCGCGTGACTGCTCCGCGTGTCCGCGGGCGGTGCCACCCCCCACCCCCCTTCTCTACCCACCGCGCAACCCGGGCCCCCAAACTTCCTAGCGTGTCGTGCCCAGCCATTAGGTTGTTGCAAAAGGCGTCCTAATAGACTATTCCCAGCTCCTAATGGTCACGAAACATCTTTATCGTCGATCACACATTAATTTCTTTATTATTACTTCACTTCGTCCTCCTTCTCCCACACGAACCCACACACGGGTTCTCTTCTTCTCGGACCTCCCTTCCCCGGACCTTCTCCTACGATGCTGCAACCTCCTGGAGTTCTCAGTTCTTCGTCGATGGCCAGCGCGCGCGCGGTTGTAAATATTGTTGTTTCAAATGAATCATCTGTTAATGTAATGATTACTGATTGTGGCGTGGCACGCAATTTAAAATCTCTCCGACGAATTTACTTTTAGGTTAGTAATTAAGTATTGCGTTTCATTCCGTTTTCGAGCACCATGATGAATGCTTCTAAAACATTTATTTATTAATTTTCGGCCGGTAAAATAAATAACCCCGATACGACCATCTTCTGTATTCTTACAGTCACCTTTTTTCCATGCCTGGTATTTATTATGGTCCATTTTTATAGAACTCCTGTAATATCGTGATGGCATGTGATACTATTATGTCAGTGAAAAATGTCTTTCATAAATACGCAGTATTTCTGAATCTGCCTCTATAATATCCAAAGTCGTAAAACAGCCAAGATGGTAGATAGGTAATCTCTCTTGAAAATGCATCACTAAACGCGTTCAGGTCACTGTAAAAATAATGCATCCGTAACAAAAAAACGCTTTTCACAGTACAACTAATTAAATATATTTTTGTCATTTAATTTCCAATTAGTCTGTGAATTGGTTACTTGCAATAAGTTATTTGTTGCTGTAAGTTATCTGTACAAACAACTTCTGCAGCTGTACAGGTTCTGTAGCTTCTTAAGTCTAATTTGCAGAATTAACAAAGCAGTTTGTATAATTATAGGCTGTTCACGGTAAAGTGAGCACTTTTGGAAGCGCTCTCATTTGGAATATTAGTCAATAAATATATATTATTTTAGCCTTGGACGTTAACTTCCGATTGCGGTGGGATATGCACAATGTGTATGTTACTTACATGGCAATATTTATTCAAAAAGGTGAGGGATGGATAAAAAATTTGCTGAAAGGAAAAAAAAAAGTCACTAGGGCCTCAAAAGTGCTCACTCAACCGTGAACAGCTTATATCAAAGTTTATTAGTCCTCATTTCTCTCCCTCCCTCCCTCCCTCCACCTGTGTCAATAGGTAGAGGTTGCGCTTGATCACTGTTAAATTTTCGATTTGTTTCGTTATGCTAAACGGAAATAAAATTATCATTCATATCCTATGGTTAGTATTAACGTCTAAAGTTTCCCACGGTCGTCGCGGGCCCCCACCCGTGCTTTGCTCATGCGCGACACAAATTCAAGGTCATGCCCGTATCGTAGTCGAATACTCGATCGAACGAGTTAATATTTATTCCAATCGTGTTATTAGTCACGCAGTTATTATCGGAATGACCAACCTGCAGAATTTACACAGCTGTTCATGCGTCGGTCTCATTCTATATAGACTATTCGCGGTGAAATGAGCACTTTTGAAAGCCCTGCTTAAGGTATACTTGTATGCATGTTGTGTATTATTCGGCCTTATGTAAGATTAACATTTCCATGGGCCTGGCCACTTTATTTATGCGTCGGTCAAGTGAAACTGTGAAATTATTATAAAAGTAAATATTTGTCAAATCTGATCATTTTTACACTTTGATGCATTAAAAAAAAAAACAGAAACCGAAACAAATAATTTAAATTATCAGAAATTGTTACCTAGCCCTTTTTATTCGACGATAAGATACGAAACTACTTCCCATCCATCGTAACCAACTTTACTGGGCGCATGCCACTCAGTGAACCCGTTAAAATATATATGCAGGTAGGAGCAGTGACATATTTTCTTAGGTTGATTTCAAAAGTGCTCAGTTTATGGTGAACAGCCTTTAGACGTTTTCACATCAAAAATTTCTAACAACTAAAGAAGTCTTTAAGAAGGCACAGGTGGGTATGCGTCAGATTCACAATAATTACGGAATTGGACACAAGAAACGGAGAGCACAAAATGCAGCATTTCGATCGTGGAACTACGCAAAGCCCGCAGGTATTTCTAGGTTTCCCCGTAGCGTTCTCACTCGCTTTATACTCCGCTCTTTGAACCGGTATGCAGCGCGATGCGACGAGAAATGGCGACCGCAATAAAAAGAAACAAATAAATAAATAAGAGAAGAGAAACCTTTAGTGGAGTCCAGTTGACAGGCTGTTGGGTACGAAAGTGTTAACTCATCCGATGTAATATAAGCCCCATCCCGATGAACTGTCAACGGGTTTCGCCCCCCCCCCCCCCCGCCATCTTATCGTCCTACCCAATGCGTCCCCCCAATGGGGTGGAACAATGCGGCATTGAGCTATTGTTGTACGCTTGTCCGAGGATGGCCCCGGACATTAAGTATCGATTCATTCCTGTTATTAAATAGCAGCCTCAGGGACCAGGCATGTCGGAAAGAGGGGGAGGGGGTGATATGTGGATGGTGTGTGGGAGGGGAGGGGTGTAGCCATTCCCGACCTCTGGTTGGATGAGCCCCCGTAGCGCACGGGGGAGTCATCCAGATGACAGCAGCTCGACCTACGCCCCCTCCACCCCTCCTGATCCTTCTTCGGCCAGAAACTTCTTAAGGCCACAATCCTTCATTTCTACGGCTTTTGCGAGAATTAATTTTTTTTGTAACCAAACGGGAGCCGATATTGTGAAATCCTCTTAAAATATTGTTACATTATGTTTTTATTGTGTAGTCTATTTTTTTCAAAACAAAAAAGTTTATACTTTTATCCAATTAATTATTTAACCAAAATCTTCCTTATTTAATAATTAGTTAAAATTGTTCAGTTTTTTTTTTTTGTGTGTTGGAAAAATTTGACTACATAATAAACACAATTTGTAACAAAATTGTAAGAGGATTTTCCCTTTCGGTTACAAGAAATTAATTCCCACAAAAGCTGTAGAAATGAAGGATCGTAGCCTTAAGGCTGTTTCCTTGTTTGATAGCGGTGAGAATTTGAGTGAGCAGATATTTAAGCGGATCTTAAAAGCGAGGCCTTGAGAGGCGATGAGGGTGAAGCGAGGTAAGTACGGAGCAGCGCTGGAATGAAAGGCCGGGAGGAAACGGGAGATTCCCGATAAAGCCCCCGTCGACCAGCGGCACGCGGAAATCCGAAATCGAACCCTGTTCGCCTAGGTGGGAGGCGAGTACTCTAACCATTTCACCACCGTGGCCCCTAGTGAGAATTTGGTATAGACTGTTCACGGTAAAGCGAGCACTTTTGAAAGACGTCTCATTTGAAATAATAGTCAATACATATATTTTATTTTAGCCTTAGACTTTAACTTCCGAGTGCAGTGGAATATACACACTGCGGTTATTAGTTACCTGGTGGCATTTATTTAAAAAAAAAGATGTTCAGGGATAAAAAATGGCTGAAAGGGAAAAGTAACTAGGGCCTCGAAAGTGCTCATTTTATTGTGAACAGCTTATATAGGGAAATGCATGATAATGAAATTCGTTCTAAAACAAAAAAACTAAGTGTGAAAAATGATATTTCAAACTCTGTATCGACGCAAATTTAACAATTATATTTTTCAGTGACGTTTTATTTAATTATTAAATTTTCTGATCTTTCGAGGAAACAAGCTATATATTAATGCTGCAAAAGGCTTCGATACCAAAGAAAGGGTACTTTTTTGCTCAAAGAAGTCCCTGGTGGTGTATATCTATCATTAACAGGAATGCCAAAAAACCGAATTTCGTAAACAAGTATTTCCCTGATCCGAATTCGCGCTGCTTTCAACCAGACGACAGTCTTAAGGCCAGGTTTCGCCATGCATGGCCGTATAGGGAATCAAAAACTAAATTCGAACAAAGATCTCTCAGTGTTTTTTTTGTGATAGTATTTTTAACTAAGGGTTTTTTTTTTAGAGTAAACGCATATACATTTGTAAACCATTCGAAATTTATTTATTTTTTTAATTTTAGATGCTCTTTTGAATTATTTATACGATATCACAATACTATAAATAGTGAAAACGTACATTTGAAATTAAAAAATGAAAATTTGGAAGGTCTACAAATCAAGACGCGTTCAATCTCTAACAAACAATCTTTATTTGAAAATATTACCACAAAAAAAAAAAAAACTACTCAGAGATCTTTGTCCAAATTGAGCCTTTGATTCCCCACACGCCCATGCATGGTGAAGCCTGGCCTTAACATATCGACTGCCGTGGCCGGATGCGCTGGCCGTCAACACACTAGCTCTCGGCAGTATGGAATAATGCGCATTCGACACGCGAGGATAGTGACTCTCAATTAAGGGGGGGGGGGGGGAGGAAAAAAAAAAAGAGACGTGAAACGAACTGAAACACTACCCTCTAGAGAAATTGAGTGGTGAAAGTTTTTTTCTCATAAAGGCTCTTCGCTCTAAAGCGAGCACTTTTGAAATTAACTTTTGAAAAATACTTCACTGACTGTTACTACACGTATGCCATAGTACACACTGGAATCCAGGTTCCTATAGGCCGTTCACTCTAAAGTGAGCACTATTTAAGGCCCCCCCTCCCCCAAACAGGCATTAACCACTAATAAATGTATATTATTGCAGCCTCAGATGTTAATATTTTAAAGTGATGAAATGTATACACTGTGTTCACTGGCCACATTGCATTGTTTACATAAAAAAAAACATTAGGAAGATAGAAATTGGGCGAAAGGAAAATTTTAGAAGGGCCTTAAAAAGTGCTCACTTTGCCGTGAACAGCCTGTAGTTAAATCGACAGCACTTGACAGGTATGGAGAGTGTAATATATAACATTTATGGCTACTGAAGTAAAGGTCTACTGTGTTATGCACTTAAGAAGATTAGGTATAGGCCGTTCACTGTAAAATAAGCACTAATGAAAACGCTGCTAAAGATCAATTTATAAGCACGTTGTGTATTCTTCGGCCTTATGTAAAAGTAGCGTTGCCAAACAAATATAGGCTATATAGTTGATTCAAAGAAATATTTTGTTGACAGTATGATTTATTTTGGTACAGCATGAATTTTTTTTTTTTTTTTCAAACATTTGTTTTGTTAAATGGACAAAATTAAATTTGTTGCTTTCTAAGATTTGTGTACTCAACAAAATATTTTGTTGGGACAACAACAAGTTCAAAAGTCCCTATGCAAACAAATATTTTACTGGTATTTCTCACAGTGTATCGAAGTTAAAAATCCCAGTGTTTTCATCTTGATGTGTGTCACTATTTCCTTGAAATTCGTAGTTTAAAAACTTTCATTACATGATAAAAATTTCATTAGTAATTTTTTTTACAGCATAGCATGAACGGTGGTACACCAAAATTTTGGTTGGTTGAAAGTTTAGCGACCCGCAAGGATGGAACGCAAAGGCCGTATGTTCGGAACACCCCGGGAAAACCATCCGGTTTATGGTAACGTCTGCCAGGGTCTCCCATACATTGAATTTGGGCATGATTCCGTAGGGTGAGTGGAAATATTTGGACTGCTCCTAACATAGAGGTCTTGAGAGCCGATGAGGGTGATTGAGGTGTGTATGGAGCTGCGCCGGAATGAAAGGGCGGGGGAAACGGGAGATCCGCGAGAAAATCCGCCGATCAATGGCATCGTCCGGCACGATCCCCGCGAGCGAAAATCCGGAGTTTTCCGGCCGGGGATTGAACCCGGATCGCCTTGGTGGGAGGCGAGCAGGCTAACCGCTCAGCCACCACCGCGGCCACGATTCCGAAGGGAATCCAATCTGAATGGCGTTTCTGGGAGGGCAGTATTCTAGCCGCGCGATAGCCACGGCCGCCGATGAGACTAAGGAGAACCTTCCTGACATTAAAAACTTTTCTAGTTGGTAACGATGATAATTACTATGATGATGATGAACATATAAATCTGCACGATGACTGGGAGTAATAAATATTTTCATATGACTAGGCTCATTCTTGGTATTGGATTCTTTGATTTCATTCTTGTGTGAGCTTTCAATAGTAACATTTGCGAAGGTCCGACTGCAATCCTTTACACATTATTGTATTAAACGTAAATACGTGTTTCTATCTTATTTCATACATTTGTAACAGTAGAGGAAAAATTGACGGATACAGGATTATACAGAGATCTGAATAAACTTTTTAGACTAGTTTAATTCAATAGATGGTTTGTATAGGTTCAGGGATATGAAGTTATGCAGACGGACTAGTGGTTACCGCCCTTATCATTTAAATTAACGCCTGTCCTTTAACACTGACCTTTCCCAAGATTTATTATGTTTTTTCATGTTTTGAATTAATGTGTTCCTACATTGTTATTTGTGTGTATGCTATGCTAGGTCCTTCCCTTAGTATACAATTGTTTCTCGTTCTGTATAATTTTTGTTTGATTTTCATAGTCATCAAATTCTTTATGAGCTAAACATGCAATCAGACTTGTAAAAGTAGAAAAAATTTAAACTAGTGAATCGCTGATAGCCTAGGCGGGTCTTCAGCTAAGGGAAAAGACAAAAATTGCTTGTAGCAAGATCCGCTGAATATGATAAGTAATACAAATAAATGTTGCACCTATACTGAGCTAACATATTGTTTCCCCAAAATCACGCCAGGTGAACGGCGGAATCGTTCCTTATTACAAGTCTTGGCCGCTCGCGTCTTCGATTCTGACTGAGTCACCGTTTTCCATCTATAATGGATCCTGTGTTGAAAAGACGACGAAGGTGAACGCTTAATACGTTGGAGAGTTCTCAAACCAGTGCAGATCAATAACTGTTCGGTATGCAGAAAATCAAGGGAGCATAAAGACAAGCATGTGTAGGAGTTAACAACTGCAGTGACTTGCCGATTTAGCACTGCACATTTTAAGTCGGTTAACGAGGCGTGTCACAAGGGATGTGACACGCGATTTCCTTCTGGCCTCCGGTACACGACTTCTTTTTCGCTTTCCGAGGGCAATAAATAAATAAGTTGATGCGAAAGCGTTTTGGTCGGGTCGTTTCAGGGAATGAAACGTTCGTAACTTACCCAGGGAATCGCATATATGTGCACCGGAAAAAATAAAAACAAACACAGGGAAATGTGAGCGTAAAACTGGCGAGCTTAAAATAGCCACGTGGGAACGAAATAAGACGCGAGGTAAGCCAGAATCTGATCGTGTTCCTCAGTCACTCCAGTCATGAATTTGTATATTTTTATGTGTAGTGGGGTGAGAACCTCTGCGTCTGGGACGCCCCAGTCCGAGAGGAAACTCGGCGGAGCGATTCCCATGGTTGCTAAAAGCGCCATAAAGAAGGTGGACGCTGCACCCGGAGTCCCTCTATAAATTTTACGTTTCGCCCGTCGGCATCCAGCGGACACCCAGTCGCTACCGACTTCCCAAGCTCTCGACGTCTTATCTGCGCCCCGGCTTTGTGGGACCGCGTGGCTGAACTTTAAAAGTGTGCGAACCGCCCGCCGCTTTATTCGCCTTGGATCTCTGGTTCACACGCTATACAGAATGTATCTAAATTCGACCGACAATCTTGGGGTGTAGGTTAATCACGAAAAAAGAATTTGAAAACATGCATACAACTTAATGGTCTAAAATTAGTTCTAAGGGAGGTTCACATTTTTGAAGTTATAATAGAAGAAAAAGTTTATTACACTACCACTGTAATGTACCTCTCTCTGGAATCATCCCCTCCCATTAGTTGCTATAAGAGTGTGTTATTGGGTATTGTGCATGCCCCACCTGCCAGGTATTGGTAAACATTATTTGATAGTAAAACTCAAATTACTCAAAAACGGATAGATTTAGGGTATTTACACAAGGGCGGCATTTTTGTTAATTGTGACATGAGGTTTAATAATTCATTCTTCAAATCCCGAATCTGCTACCGCGAAACAGACGTTAGTTCGAAATAGGGGTAGTAACAGTGGTTATTCACATGAAATAATTTTATGGCAGCGACAAGTGTTGTGGTGTTTGAAGATCCTTGTTCAGTTAACCATTATCCAGGCAATCGGTGTTCCATCTTTAATATTATCTCCAATATTTGTAATTAACAAGTGTTCCTCTTCCAACTTCAAAGATGTCTACCACCCTTATTATTCAATTTAGACCATAAGTTGTATGTATGTTTCCGACTTATTTTTTCATAATTAACTTGTAGTCGAAGTTTGTGGTCGAATTTAAATACACCCTAAATACTGCCAACATTTCTTTTTACTCATAAATGGGAATTCTTTAGAAACTAGTCACCAAATATACAGTATGCATACAAACTATTGCAACAAACCTCGAGAAGCGATTCCTGGGATCAGAACAAGCAAGAATGTCCCTATGAACATATGTCCTACATCGCGTTGTTATTGAGTTACAGGACGTACATCAACCACATCAGAGGCGATGCTCGAAGTGTCCGCCATGTGCAGCAATGCACGCGGGGCAACTTCTCTTCACGGACTGGCGAAGCCGCTCGAAGATTCCTGAGCCATGCCGAACAGTTGAACAGGAATTATTGATAACTCTGTTCCAAGCCGCTGATGTCGTTAATAGGCGTAGCATACAACGCGCTTTCCATGTGTCCTCACAGCTAATAGTCTAGTGGATTAAGGTCAGGAGACTGACGAAAAGTAGTGGTTATTTTTTCGCTTATATGATGCTTGTAATATGTGCTGCCAGCGTACAAAATTTGGTTGATTTTGGTCAAGTGGTATGGTAGTTATACAAAATAAACCTCAAATATTTGTATGGCCACCAGTTTGAAAATAAGTACCCAATAGTGTTTAATTACTTGCATTTACCTGGCTGAGCATAGTAATACACATGTGGCAAATTTGGCGAAAATTGGCAAAGTAGTTTTTTAGGTATATCATTAAAAACATTATTATTTCATGTGGCGCTAGCTTCCGAAATGGCCTGCCAACAACAGTATTCCCCACTTAATTCAATGCTTCCAGCTTGCGCTATCAGCCAATAAAATGTGGTCCAACGTAACAACACAAACTCAATAACGACGATTTGTAAGACATATGTTGATAGGAACGTTTTTGGTGGTTTTGATCCCAGGAATCATCTTCCGAAGTTTGTTACAAATACATCCTTTGTAACAGTAAAAAATAGTTACTATAAGTAAGCAATTTTTAAATTAATTTTCGAAAAAAAAAAATACTGCCCATACAAATAGTTTAAAGACTTTGCGTTACTCTGCTAGAGTAATTCGTAAACTTATGGCTATTGAAGTGAGCGTTGGTTGTTTTACAAGCATAAAAGAACACGATTTGGCATATTTTTTAACACAATAACTTTCCTAGAAAAAAATTTGACTGTTTTCCGTTTCGACGGCGCATGAATAAAATTACGGCGGCCCATAGTAATGTCAGTCTTACATATAGCGGCAGGGCACAAAATGAGAATGAAAGTATAAAATATCCTGAGAAGGGATTTAAAAATTTCTCAGTTAATCGTGAACAGGCTATAAAAATAAACACAGAAAACTTTAGTGCGGAACACGTAAAACTAATGCTGAATTTTAAGAAGCAAGTGTTGTGTATTTCATGTTTATTATGAACACCGAGCTACGTAAACAATTTTGTATCTTCTCTAGAATGACGTGTTGTAAATATAGCCCGTTTATGGTTACTTCCAGCATTCCTGAAGTCCTGCTGAAATTCTACCTTGAGGCCGCTCATCCAGCTCGTGCAAACAAAGCCTTGACTGTAAAAAAAAAAAGTGTAATTTTACATTATATGTATGTGGTATCAATGTCCACACTGATATGAGTGTAATTTTACACCTACATGTGTAAATGTTGATTTACTCTACGTCCAAGTAAATTTAGCCTACAAATTAGTAAAATAACATAATACTTTGTACAACTAACTTTACATAGAATGGTGTGAAATTACTATTACTATGTGGCAGAAAACAATCTGCAACATCCGTGTATTTTCTCTCCACGGCAAGTAAATTTACACAGACATCGCAATTGCAATTTCACCACTATGTACATATATTTGCTCACTAACAAAATAGTAAAATCGTATATTTGCTGTAATTGCAATTACACGATTTCTGTACATTTGTCACTGTTTTACTGAGCAATTTTATCGTCAGCATATGTTCTTTAAAAACTACGTCGTCCTAATTCACATACTTTGTATGTGTATTTTTTAACATTTTTATGTTATTTTACTCCGTTTTGTAACGTGGTAGATTAACAGATTACCACAAACATTTTGTTTATTAAGTCATACATTCTTGTATTTTCATCAAAGACATGCAGTAATCTCTGGATTATTAGGAACATTTGAGTAAAATTACAAGTACTGTAGTTGTTTTTACAAATTACACATACAAAATGTTAAATTACAAAAAATTCGTGTGTGTAAATTTACACTTCTTTTTACAGTGTAACAAAGTCTATAAAATTATACCAGAGGGACAACGCACTGCATTTGTGCCACTGTGTTAAATAATATCTCGCATGAGAATTATTTCTTACTAGGCATTACCTACACTCCTACTTTCTCTCTGTTTTTATTTGTTTTGATTACAAATTAAATATTATTAGGTCTACTTATAGATAGTATGTAAGTGAAAGTTCAGTTGCACAAAAAAAAAACTTTTATGTTAACAGAAGTATAAAACGCTTGTGATATATGACATATTTAGGAAACGTTTAACACCACATAAGTAAGGTGATTTTTTCAAGTGATTGATTATGAAAGTGTGAAGTTACTGCGAATAGACTATATAAAATATTTCAGTCGTGGAGTTGCAAGAAATTACCTATACGTTTTACTACAGACTGTTCACGGTAGAGTGAGCACTATTGAAAGCCATATATTTGCAACGCATTACTATGGAAACTGCTCCTGTTTCACCTTCGGGTTACAGGTACAGGAGACCCGACTGCCTTCTCTGTGTGATAGAATACATAGTACATGTACGCATATCATGTATTCTTCTAACAAATGTATAACTAACATTGACGTGGCCCTGGTCATTTTATTTATACGCCAGTCAAGTAAAACTGAGGATTTATTGCGAAAGTAAATATTTGACTAATTTTCTAATTCTTACACTTATGTGCATTAAAAACCAGAAAGCAAAATATATCATTTCAGTATTGTCAAACGTGCACCTGACAATTTTAATTCAACGTTAAAACCTAAAACTACTTTCCCTTTGTCGTTGCCAACTTCACTGGACGCACGCGACTAAGCGTGCGCGTTAAAATATATGCAGGGAGAGGCAGTGACATTTTTCAAAGGCTGATTTTAAAAGTGCTCAGTAAATCGGGAACGTCCTATATGTCAGTTAAACTGCAATGAATAACATTTTTATATGTTCCTGTACATTCACTGGGTATCCGTCGTAAACAACTTCTGCAAGACGAACTGCGCTTGGTGGGATGATGTTTTCAGGTCGGGTGCTACAAAGCCGGAGATATGCGCACAGTTTTTCCCCCCTCCTCCCCTCCAGATCACTGTATTCGAACTCCAACGTGTGCCTCAAAAGTCTGGCGCAGGCAGTAGAAATAGCTTGAGAGATGTAATATTCTGCAATAATCTGATATGAAAATTGCTGTGAAATAAAACTTCAAATCGGCGACCTCGACCAATGGAAAGTTGTAACATCAAGACTCTGTAATCGATCCATCGAATTGACCCAAAGGTTATTTTTGGGGTACATTACATACTTAAGGAAAATACACTATGTTTCCCCATATTTTAAGACAGCTACAGCTTAAGTGTATCTGTAGTACTAATCTCTTTGTGGTAATAAGAGGATATGGTGTTGACACATTTCCGTACCCCACTAACGTGTAATCCGATTAACAATAAAGATAATTTAATGTACCATGGCATAAGTAATGTGGACAGAGAACTTTGCTGCGTGCCGAGTTTCTGAAAACCGCTGCCACAGATATTCCACAGGTTTATTGCCGGAATCTCAGAAACCTTTGCCAGTAGGCTCCTGACCACGCCATTAAATGGAAATGTGCAAGCATATTTTCTACAGCCACGCCACATTTATGCGGCATTAATAATAGCATGCGCCAGTGGGAACGGCAAAGTTATAGCTGCCAAACTACCTACAAAACATGAATTTTAAAATGTTCGTAGCTGTAATAGGCGAATAACACGTCCATAATGGAGATGGCCCCATTTTAAAATTTACATTCAGCTTCGATTTAAAACATTTGTAAATCGATTCGCATTAAAGTTGGTGGAAATATGGTTTCTCACGGTATTGGAACACACTTATTTATTTTTCTTCAAATTTTACCATGCTTTTTTTTTTTTTTTAAGCAACGAAAATGGTTAAGGTTATAGCCGTTCCTTGGCAAACGAAGTGCTTTTTTAAGGAAACATGTTGCTTCTCCTTTCAGTTTATTATGTATTCTTTCACCACCTGTGAATCTTAATGTTACCATGTACTGTGCATAATAATAAACATCGTCGCGTCATTCATGTGAACCTATAGAATCACACTATACACATGAACATAAATCTAATTTTTGCGCTCATGTGTATAGCTAGAGATTAATACAATTTCACTGGCCATAAAATTATTTTAAAAAATGACATTCAAATGAAGTTTAAGAAAAAAACCTATTTATCCTGTTTGGCCTCCAACATAGCTGAGATTTCTCCAGTATTTTGCACGTTAAAATAAGTGCTCCTTTGGGCAAGGAGATTTTTAAGGCTGAATTCAGAAGTGCCTGGCTATCCGTAGACGGTTTATGAAGACCAAATTAAAATATTTTCAGGTTTTTCCTGCTGCACGCGAGAAAAATAAATTGTGGTTTATATGCGCCTTTTTAAATTAAAGTTGTGGCGATCGGTCCATTCCGTCCCGCAGGCGCTTTGATACCTGGAAGCCAGCATCACAGCTGCTCGTCATTTAGGAACCGTTAAAAAAAACCTTAAAGGCCCTTACACAATTGAAAACTTTAACATTTGACTTTAACATTTAACTTTACGTTTACTTATGGAATTTGGCACAATGGAACTGGCAAAGGTAAAGTCAAGCACTCTTGACTTAACGATTTCGAAAAGTTGAAATTTAAAGTTAAAATCAAACAGCCATTTTGCCGAGCATCTAACAGACGTTATGCGGAGTGTGTTATTTTATTGTAAGGCGGTTTTAATCTCGGTATATTAAACAGAGCTTGTCTTAAATTAAATATATGGCAAACGAATATAATGCGAAAAGGAAATACATTAATTTACATTTCTTGAATAAAGTAAACAAGTGAGTTTTTGTTTTGAAATAAACTTTTAATACAAATATTAAGCCTATTAAAAAGGTATGTAAAACGCATTCGAGGATAATATGATAATGTTTTACATAACAAGATACACATTTTTACGAAGCTCGCAAAACCGATGTTTAATTGTTTTCAACCCTGACTTTGCGATTTTATTGTGTATTGGTGGTTTCGTCAGGGGAAAGGATATACCAAGTCAAATGTTAAGTTTTCTATTTTGTAAGAAGCTTAGGGCAGTCGTCTAGTGAGAGGCATGTTTGTGAGTGAAACAGAAATCGATGTTTCTTTTCGTTTCATTCCTAAACACTGATGTGGTAAATTTCCGATCTGTTTCTTATGCTGGAGTCTCAATACCCTGAAGTACCGGACACGGCAACCCAGACACGAAGGCATCTAAGTATCAGCCAATGAAAAGCAAGGTCACTGTGACGCCAGCCCGACAAAATCGCAGCCCCGACTGCCCGACAAAAGTAAGGTTCTATTATCTACTTTCCGTCGTGTCGGGCTTGTCGGGGCGCGCAGAGAACGGAAATACAGCACTAGAAAACTATTTTTCGTTCGTGTCTCCCTATTGTCGAAACTAATAAACTCACTTGCCGACAAAATAACACCCCTGTTCATTTTTAATGTTTTCAATCTCTCGTACAAATTCAAATATTGTCGAAAGAATAATAATAGTTCACTTTATCGTGAGTATTAAAAAGCAGATATTGGATATTAGAAGGATAACTAGCCGTTTTATGGTTTTCCAACCGCCAACTAACACGCCATTGTCGGTCTGATTTCGTCGGGGTATTGTGAACACTGAGCAAAATATAATATGAAATTCCGTCGAGCTCTGGCCTCGTGTCGGTCTGTCGTGTCAGGTTCGTCGGACTATTGTGACTCCAGCTTTAGACCGCGGGCCACTGGCGCCCTGTCACAGCAGAACCTGACCTGACCCACCACCCAAGGATTACTTCGGCGTCTGCTGACAGAACGACAGTAAGACGAACACGAAAGGACTACAGCGGACGTAAAAGGCGCGGGCGGATGGGAATTATCCTCCTCCCCCCCCCCCTCCCCCCCGCATGGACGCAACGCCTGCTGCACGTCACGTCGCGCAAGAAGACGTCCAGGGAAATGCAAATGGAAAAAGGCCTGCTTCGTGAAGGGCCCGGGCCCCGCTTTTCTTCCACCCTCGTCGTGGGTGGCACGCGAGGATCCCCCCCCCCCATCCACCCCCCCCCCCTCCCAGCGACGCGGGGCTGTCTCGAAGGAGAGTCGGCCGACGTTACTCAACCGCAACAAACGAGACAATGGCCGCTGGTGGCAGCTCCGCTGACAGAACAGAGCCCTGCCCTCTCACGTTCTCGACGAAGGAATAAATAAACGGGTTCCTGTTCTCCCGTGCCTCTGCCCGTTAATTACGACATTATCGTCGCCGCCGGATGACATCGCGTCACAAGCTGCCAGCCACTGAATATAAAGAGCCCCCCTCAGAAGGACCGAAGATGTTACAGATTTTCTCCATGTTATTTTTGGAGCGACTCAGCCGGTCGACGCAACGTAGATCAGTAATCGTTTGGGATGTCGATATCGGGGGAAAAATCGATACTACTTACATTGGTTATTTATAAAAGTATCGTTTTACGAAAGGATAAATCGAAAGAAAAATATCGATTTTCGGTGCATTGGAATCCGATATTTTATGTATTAATGAACTTAACAATATAATGTGAAATTTGTTTGGAATTATACATATTGGGGACATGAAGCATTGCAAAAATGTAATGTAAAGGGCTTTTTAACGTCCCCCGATTTAATGTTTGAAAGCTTAACAAGGGACGACTTGAGGATTAACTAATAAAATCTTACCTTAAATTAACGCCCATACCTTGCCCGGGAATCCAACCCAGAGCCTCCCGCACCACAGTTCGGTGGCGCACCAACCGACTGCGCTACGGGAGGTCAGCCATTACAAAATATGTGGTGCTTGTTTTGGTGCATTTTGCCATAGTAAACATGGCAGTTTTTAAATTCAATTTTTGTATTAAAAACAGAGATTATTAAAAGAGCATTTTAAAAATATTTATTTCCGATACTTGGAAAAAAATTTTTTCGAAATATATCGACTATTTATATCGATATATGGTTGATAAAATATCGTCATTTCGATACATTGCAATTATTTTTAACATCCCTAACAATCTCCTCCGTATGAGCACAGAGTAGACAAGCCCACAGATACGAAATTACGTGGCCGTTTATTTGATGTGAGCGTGCAGATTGCTAACAGGCAGCACGAAGCTCTGGAATTTGGCCTTGTTTCTGATTGGCTACTACTTCGCGCTGCGAGATATTCCCCACTGGCTCTGTGACGGTACAACTTCACGAAGATCCCGTAAAGCAACGGTATTTGAATAATGATTTAATTGATTAGTGTACATGAGGAGTTGGTAATTTGATGCACTACTAGCTTTTGGTTCGTGGATAGTAATGCCAAACTAGGAATGATAGATTTTGGAACCAATATTGGAAGTGATTTAGTATCTACAGAATTTTGTAGAAACTCGAATTGCGAAATACGCTTTAACGAAACTAGAAACCAAACCAAATTTAGATCACTTACATGTTTTCTGAGACGGCTTCTTGTGTTCAGTATACGTAGCAGGTGTTAACCGTAATACTTGGTTTCATAATAAAATAGGCAAACTTATTCGTATAACTACTTAGGTATTAAGAAATAAAATTCAACCTACCGACTCGTAAAAGTGATCACATGTGTTCCAACTTTCGTTACACACATAGAATAATTTAAAAGAAGAAGAAGGAAAAAAACAATCACAGGCAGTCCATGTCCATCGACCACCGTCCCCGGGCAAGGACACCAGACCTCGCGCCGCACACGGGACTGCACGAGGCGATCCAGCGAACAGCATAAGAAACGTCGGTGTGCGACAGCTCACTGTTGTGAGATCAATATTTCCCGTCAAATTACGGAAAAGCAGGCCTACCAGTAAAAAAAATTATCCAGAAATACTCGTCAAATTACGGACGCTTCGTTTTTTCACTAACGGAATTTCCGTATATGAAACCTCTCACTGTATTTTCTAGTTAATTTTCTTTAATATTTCGGATTATAAAAAGAGACTAAAAAAACATTAATTTGTTCGCTATGCGGATGTTTTACTGTGTAAAATAATAGATTTACAAATTTTAAAATATATAGTTTTAGAGCCGGCCTCCCGTGGCGCAGTCGGCTGGCGCGCCACCGATCCAGGGTGTGGGAAGCTCCGGGTTCGAGTTCCGGGCAATGCATGGGCGATAATTTAAGTTAGGTTATAAGCTAGGTTGCTAGCCATCCCCCGCCAAGCCCTCAAGCATATAACCGGGGGCCCTTAAAAAGCCTTTTACAATATAATGCACGTACCAGGACATTCATAGCGCCTGACAATGTCAGATATATATTTTAAATTTTGTAACCACTTTTTTACTTGCAATCAGTTGACCGTTTTGACGAAGTTTAGTGACATGATAGTATAGAAGGTGCCCCTTACAAACGTATATAGGCTGTCCACGGTAAAATGAGCACTTTTGAAAGACCTGCTTAAGATCTATTTGTACACACGTTGTGTGTTCTTCCACCTTATGTAAAATTAGCATTGGCATGGGCCTCATAACTTTATTCACGCGTCGGTCAAATGAAACTGTGAAATTATTTGAAAAGTAAATGTGTAACAAATCTGCTCATTTTTACACTTCGATGGATTAGAAAATAAAAGAGATAGTTAAATAAATAATTTAAGTTATCAGAAATGGTTACCTATCACTTTTTTTTTCGGCGTTAAGATACGGAAATACTTGCCATCCATTGTTACCAACTTTACTGGTCGCATGTCACTCAATGCACCCGTTGAAAAATATGCAGGTAGGGGCAGCGACATTTTCTAAGGTTGATTTCAAAAGTGCTCACTTTATCGAGAACAGCCTTTAATTGAAACACGTGACTTGTGTTTTAGACGCTTTAAGGTGTGTATTTTCGCAGCGTGAATGTCCTAAGAACCCTAGAACCTGACATGTTATACTTACAGTGGAGAAGAAATCTACATGTAGCCTCACCATTGACTGCTCCAACCCGAAATACGAAGTAATGTAGCGGTGGAGAGATTAGGGCGGCTCTTAACAAGGACGTCTTGAGAGCCGATGAGGGTGGAGCGATGAGTCAAAAATGTTGTTTCAACTCGGGGAGAAATTAATCGATATTACTACTGTCACTATTTATAGTTCTGCCAGTTTTGTTCCAGCTGCTGCCAGTGGCAATCTAAATCGAAATCAAACACTTCTACGATCTGCAATACAATTTTATTACTAATCCCACCTAAGCATCAGATGGGCCGCAAATTTAATCTGAACTACTCAACTGCATTAAGCAATCATAAATACTCTTCAATATTAGAGTATAAATTTATTCCAGGCCTTCCTGAATTGATAATTAGAGTAATTCACTTACCGAAAAAAAACGAAATGAATAGACGTCGCCAGCCTTATTTTATTATCCTTTTATTTACCGCCACAGAAAACGAAAATCAAGAAGTTCAATACATATCACGTACAGCAGATCGCCAGCACAAAATACTAGTGAAAACCCAGCCTTCTTCACATTGTTATGTGGTATACAGTCTCCTCATGTGAGGAATAAGTAGAGATGAGCAAAATTCGCGTTATCTTGCGGTGACAGGATAGACTCCACTGCCTTATAAACGTTTGACCGCAGTTCGGGGTTTCATTGGCGGCTGCACTGTACTCAACATCACGTGTCTGCTTCACCTCCTCAAAAGAGATTGGCCACTCCACCGCTGAACTTGTATTATTGACTCAAAAGAGTTCTCCGAGGCATGCCAAACATATGTTTGGCCAATGGCTAAAGTTGGTCAAACGCACAGTAACTTGTAGTTCAAGCTATCCTTAAATAATAACGCGAATCTTGCAGGTCTCTAGGAATAAGGTTTGGCGCCCATTTTTATGTAATGAAATGTGCCAGACAAGGTACTGTCTGTACTTTATGGCATAATATCAGACGTTGAGTAGTAAATAATTTTCCTATATTTTGGTCAGTAATAATCTTGCTGGTTTGTACACGTCATTCAGAAACACGTTGTACAATATCAGCAATAAACATTTGTTAGATACCTTCGTGGTTGTTCAATTTTACTCCCTATATTCGAATCAGTGGAAAACCGCTGATTCGCCGTAAAAATGGCTTAACTTATAATCAGTGAAAATTTTCACATCAATAATTTAATCAGCGTAATTTTTCCACTGAAAAAAAAAAAAACTGTGTTTTTTTCCATTGATTCTAAGTGGAACAATTTTCACTGCGAATCAGCGGTTTTTCGCTGATTCAAATTTAGAGTGTACAACATTGTTTATTATGAACAAATAACTTTATTAAATAAAATATAAGACTATTTATTTTAATAATTTGCCTTTGCTACGAAAACCTGTTGATAATAAAAATTCGTTTACAGAAAATAATAACAAATACTATTTTGTGTTTCTTAAGCTTTTGACATAATTCTAGGATTACGATAATGACGGATCTTACATGTTAACTTTACCAGGTAATATTTCCGCGGTATTACATTGCAAACACTAGTAGTGGAGTAAGGTTACTTGTTAATTCTGTAAAAACATATTTGTAATTGAAGAGGTTAGAGAATGTAATAAATCATTAATTTTGTGCAACACTGAGCTCTTTGCTCAAAATTAGACACCGTATATCAGATTTTGTTGTAAGAATTTCCATGGTCTTGTATTTTAGTTGTGAATTGATTAATTCTTCAGCAAATGCCTTAGTGCACGTCCGTATTAAAAAGTGAAAAATATTTCTTCCACGTATTGTATTTTAAGCTGAATAATGGTCAGGTAAAAAAAAAAATAATAATAATCTTCTAGCTGTATGTTCAGTAATTCGTAAAACTAATTTTACGGTTCACTAATGGTAGAGTTTCTCACTGACAGCCTAAATGCTACAACAGCAAAACAAATTACGCGTTAGTGTTTATTAAGCGATTTGAAACTTCGTAAACATAATTATACTGTGAGAAATACTGTTATAGAAACTTTAACCTTGAGAGACACCACGACAGCGCGTTTCTTGTGTCTGTATTTGGGATGCGAAGAAGTTGAATGGATCCTCGGTGCATTAAGATTCTTTATTTGATTGCACAGGCTTCGTACACCAGCAGCATTCAAATATTCACTTAAAAATTATTCAAAATAGTATTGAAACCCATACGCTGTTGAATTTTAAATCCACGAACACAATTATAACTTTAACCTTTCGACGAAGAACTGGTAGACGCTGCGTGAATTACCTGTAAAAAGCCAATTAACTATATTATTGAACTAGCGGCAAGCAGTAAGTCTTATAATTCCTGAATTACGTTAATCATAAAGTTAACAACAGTAATGATTAATTTTAAAATAATACGCTCTTAACTAATGGAGAGTGAACTTACGATAGAGAGCAATTGTCATTGAAAGGCCAACGCAATGTAGAGCTGGTAAGAAAGTTAGATATTATGCAGTAATTCGGGATTCTAAATTAATCTACGTGAGAACCAATTTAATTGTTTCTATAATTTCGTCTCGGAACTATTTTTATTTTTGATTCGACGCACTCATAATGATAGTCAGAGTTAGGAAGTTGAGTAGCGCCTAAGAAGCCATTTGTGGAGAGTAACGTGTCGTAATGGAATACGACTGTACCGCGAGTACAGGTATGTTCGTGTTGCGCCGTGTTATTAATGGGTCTAATGGCGGAGGAAGAAAAAAATGGAAGGGGAAAAGGGGGGGGGGGGGCTACACATCTGACCAGGAGTGCCTCCAGCCCTCCAGTGGAAGAGAGGCTTAACTCATCGCTGTTGGAAACAAAGGTCGAGACTTGCTCGTTGCCGCTAACAGACACACCTGGGGCGGCTACGCAGATAGCCATCCCATCTTGCCGAGATCAGAAGAACGCTTCGCAAGGAAAGTCTCTTTTTGCCGAGTCTATTAACACGGCAAGGGCGAAGACAAAATTACCTTCACCCGAAGTACTGAGTTCTGATCACAGGCAACGTGCTTACCTCGCACTTGGATGCTCAAATTCACAACTACGTCTCTTTGTACGACAGTTGAGACTACGGTATTTCCAGTAATAACCAGAAACTGCCGCAGAATGGAGATGCTGGGTGGCATAAGGTAACGTAGGGTGAAGCAGCGCGTGAGAGAAAATGCTAGATGGCGTGAACGCAAGTTGGATCGCGGTTGGAAGAGGCAGTGGCCAGAGGTGACGTATTAGTGCTTTAAGTAACATGGCGACAGCTAATCATTTAGTTGAATTTTTGATTGACTTAACCTCGTATTCTGATTCTGACTGAGAGGATGAGGCCGAAATGTTGATGTGTGCCACATTTCGTCACTCTACGAAATTATTCGGACATTTACCACACCTGTGTGTATGCTTAGTGAGAAAGCAGGAACGGTAATTTTTCCCCTATGCATTCATTGTAGCGTTCCTACATTTGCTCAGGAAACAGTCAAGTGCGTAGGGAAATTTCTAGCTTTGTATGGTAGCGCTGCTAAACATTCCTATTTCTGCAGCTTGATGTGGCGTATAGGTTGAAAACTTCCATTACAGTTTAGGAAGTTCAACAGAAAGATTTTTACAGTATAGAAAAAAGCGAAGAGGGGTCCTTACAATGAAAAAAAAAAAAAACGGGAAACGCATGGTGAACTCCCACTAACAAGGGAATTCAGTGACGAACAATCTACTAACTATTTTCGGTTCAATCGTGAACAATTGAAAGGAGTGCGCGACATCATAAAGGACGAAATAGATGCCGTAGAATGCAACGCTACAAAGCCCAGTGGAACTGAAGAAAAACCAGCTGTGTTCTTAAGGTGAGTAATTCTACACTGATATTTATATATGTCAAGAATATTAAAAGTATGAGTGTTACGAACTAGGAAATGACTTGCGTTTACACAAAATAATAAACTTAGTTTCATGTGTCATTTGAAACACTTACAAAAACGATCATAAACGCAGGCATTCGATACAGCAAGAAATATCATTGTTCAGATTAATCGTCACCAAATTTGAGTATCCAATGCTTGCGAGTGTGGACTGTACGAATATGGAGAGTGGGCCGAATTTGAAAAGCTGCTGCCAGACGGGCTGTTTGAATGATGATATGATGAATCAGTGAATAATGGAGTCATTTGGAAATGTGGTTTGTTTTGAAGTGTGTTGGGCTCATGCATTGGAGGAATATTCAGTAATGTGACCTTTATTTGTGTGACAGCATGATAAATATTGTTGCGAACTATATGCTGCTATGTTGGCTGCATTTTTTATGTAATTTCATACACTGACATGAAGAATTAATATAGGCTGTTCGTGGTAAAAGTGGCACTTTTGAAAGACCTGCATAAGATCTACTTGTAAACCCGTTGTGTATCCCTCCGCCATTTGTAAAATTAATGTTGTCTGGGGCCTCATCCCTTCATTCATGCGTCGGTCAAATGAAACTGCGAAATTATTAAGAAAGTAAATACTTTGCTCATTTTTATACTTCAATGTATAAAAATAATAGAAAGCGAAATAAGTAATTTGAAGTTATCACAAATGGTTACCTAACACTTTTTATTTGACGTTAATCTATGGAAATCAAAACAAATCTATCCATCGTTACCAACTTCACTGGGTGAATTTCTTTCAGTGCGGCCATTAAAATACATGGATGCAGGGTCAGCGAATTTTTTCCAAGGTTCATTTCTAAAGTGCACACTTTATCGTGAACAGTCTTTACAAAGAATCATGTCCAACACCGTCTTCTGTTTTCCTTTCTTCCAGTAGCCTTATTCGCATATTATCACGTTTCTAAAAGCTTGTCGCTTTAGTGTGGATAATTATTATATATCAAACGTACATGTTGGGGTAAAGATTACTCAGTGGTGAATTCAAATATATTCAGTTTCGTATGTGTATTTAAATCGCTATCAAATTACATCTGGTTACTTTCCTTTTACATATTGTTATAAAATGTTAGTTACCCATTAAATCGGAGGAGCTCTCGTTAAGCTTACTTGATTACATTGTGTTATATATTAATGTTATTTGTTAATAAGTGACTTGTTTATATAAAAGGCCGCTCTGACTAGTTTCCTATGGTCCGACTTCACCCTGTCCATGATGCTGTAGGCTGATGACTAGACTCGTGACAGCGGACGGCACGCCCCCGTCTCTGGACGTCTTGCTGAACGCAGTGTCGCGACGACAAAGACCTCGTTCGCCGGGTTTCCAGCCGTAATATCTGTCGCACTCGGCCTGCTTGGCGGGGTTTGTTTAGAGGCGCTCAATGCTTCGCTCCACTTCTTCGCAATATGTCTGTGCTACCGCAATCAGGCTAGCATGCCTGTTGCTGCTCGTAACAATATAATAATCTCCACTGCTTTTATCGTATAATATACGTGTGGTTTGCGCGGCCTTGACAAGTTCCCCCTCCATTATCTTCACTAGTCACTACGACTTCCTGCAGGAAACTGCGGAACGCTATAAAGGAAGGTAACGTTGGCAGCAAACCTACGTTTCTGTAACCTCATCGTTGAATTAATCAAATATTTTGTTACTGTTAACAAAACAGCCCCTAAGAAATGGTTTCTTTGCCGTGCAGACAGCTTCCTAGGAATACATTTTTTTTAGTGTGTGTGTGTGTGCTGGTTTAGCATCTCGTAAGTTTAACGCAAACTGAAACGGTTATGTCTCCCGATACTGCTCTCTGACACTAACAATTTGGCGTGGGCACAGAAGGAAAAGTACCAGAAGCGAAATCGTTTGATGCGCAAGTATCCTCTCACTGACTGGCTGCACAATACTGTGAGACGAACCTTGCTTCTGACTGGCTACCACTCGCAGAGGAAGAATCCCTATTGTTTGCGATGCCGGATAGCTAAAACACGGAAAATTATAGGATTTATTCGGCAGCACGCTATACGCTAAGAAATGATTTTATTCGCATATTTTCCACATCAGTGCATAGGTACAGCGAGGTAGTGTGAATAGGAAAGTTATTTTCCATCCACACATCCATGGTAGAGTTCCAACATTGGAGTAGCAAGTTGAGAGTTTTGGTTGGCTCTTATGAGCTTGTGTCACTAGCCATATTGAATTGACGCCCTTGCTGAGCCATTCAACTCAGACCGAAGCAAGGACACTTTACCTCTACGACAACCCCACGACCAAAGTCGTAAACACAGAAATTCAAAATCCCTAAGGGCTGGTGGCTTTAAGAGGTGAACAGTACTAACTACACACGCAAACACACATGAGTTATGAAAAATAACTATATATTCAAATACCCCAATACCCACATTACATATTTCTACAAGCAATGTAAAATTGGTACGTATTTCTACCATGTCTACAAATATCGCACAAAATGGTGACTGGATTTCATTTCACACATAGATAGAAATATTACACATTTGAAAAATTCCCTAAAATACAAAAATTACTGCCTTTTATTATTTTCTGCAGGCTGAAAAATACTTTGGCAATAGCCTGTTAACATCCTCACAATTCTAGATATTTTGACAATTTTTTGCTAGTTACAAATAGGCTAAAAATCAAGGAAAAGCCTAATAAATACCTTTTCTTCAAGTCATAATGACCGGGAAACATTTCTTCCACTAAAAACTTTGTTTACAAAAGTTCTAAATCTTTGTTTGTTTCGAGCTTTTTCATCTGATTTAAAACAGGGAATTCTCTCAGGTCCATAATAATGCAATGTATTGTACTTGATCTCGGGTGCTATGATGAGGTGTTGGTCTCAAGACAATTTATTACTTTACACATGAACATTTTAAAATGCATAATTCTTTTGAATTTCCAATAAAAATATTATTCTTTACAATTTCCTACAAATTGTGATATTGTGATAAAATTTGGCATGGCCAGGAAATTCCAATCCCTTAAGAATACTCTAGAAATTTCTGGGTTACAAAACCCATTTCTACTGAATCTCCGGCCTTAAGGGCCTTATTCTGAAAAACAATACTTATCTCATTATCACAAGTTGCAGATTTGTATTCACCCCCAACGGCCAGGTCTCTCCGCCAGACCAGTCTGCTGGAAGATCTATTTATATAGGCTGTTCACGGTAAAATGAGCACTTTCGAAATCCCTGCTTAAGATCTACTTGTATACATGTTGTGTGTGAAACGGTGAAATTATTAGAAAAGTAAATATTTAAAAAATCTGCTCATTTTTACACTTCGATGCATTAAAAAATACAGAAAGCGAGAGAAATAATTTAAAATATCATATATGGTTACCTAACACTTTTTGTTCGACGTTAACATATGGAACTACTTTTCCCTCCATCGTTACCAACTTTACTGGACACATGTCACTCATTGTGCCCGGTGAAGTACATGCAGGTAGGGGCAGTGACTTCAGTTGATTTCAAAACTGCTCACTTTATCGTGAACAGCCTTTATTTATAAGTCCATGTTAGTAAGTTTTTGCTGTAAAACACGTAGCAAGCCCGGAAACCAGCCGATTGGTAGGCAGG
Source organism: Dryococelus australis (assembly GCA_029891345.1). Lineage (NCBI taxonomy): Eukaryota > Metazoa > Arthropoda > Insecta > Phasmatodea > Phasmatidae > Dryococelus > Dryococelus australis. The sequence continues at coordinate 40,049,927 of CM057006.1, forward strand.
GCCGTAGATCGGGCGGACAGTAAAATTAGGACAGCATGTTGGCGGACATTTGCAGGTCATGAGACTCCATGTCTCAGAATTTTTGACGTGAGTATTTTGCAACCATAGTGGGGGAGGGGGGCAGAAAAAACCGATAATATAAAAATCGGGGGATACAGTTTTGCATTGCAGCTCCGAATCTATCGTCTACATTCCAAATTCAATTACCCCACTCGATTGCCAAATGATCAAAGAATATGTTATGTTGAGTGAGGACTGTGAAGCATCGCGCGCGGCCTTACAGGTTGGGGGGGGGGGGGGCAAATTTTGAGTTCATTTCGCCGCGCCTCATAACTTCCGCGTAGTATAACTTTTGACTAGGAGAAGCTACGACGCTCGTTTAAGTTTCAATCGACAGCTCTCGTCAAGATAGATAGATTGCGTGTATAAAAACATTTGCGTGGCGTGGTTATGGTGAATTTGTATGAGTTTGAGGTAAAAAAAAATTAAGAACACTTAAACACAATGTCGGCCTACACTCGTCAAAAAGCCAAGTCGAAATACAGAAATCGTATACGGTTGGGAACAGCATCTCAAAAGCAATCCAGTCATACCCATAAAACCCCATATGATCGAGTGAAGCGGTGCCGGGAACGTAAAATAAACATCCAAGGCGTCCAAGCGCGTAACGTAGACGTATCCACGCCAAACAAACGGCCGTGTCCCCAACATAGCATTACATCATTTCTATCATACAAGATAATAGATTATGTTACGTGAAATTGAACCTCCAACATTGTCATAGATGTTGTTAACAAAATACTACACCAAGAACTCTCACACTAGGAACCATCATGTTACAACTAGGCTACCTACGCAGACGTCTTATAGTCTATTCACGGTTTCTTCCAACTTTCTAAATAAAACCTTAGAAAACGCACCCCATTCATGACGTATTTAGTTATTTTCTAAGTTTGGCATGTATCAGAAGCGTTTTATACCTCTGTTAACACGAAAGTATCTTATTTCTCGTAAAATTTTAAGTTTTATGTTTTTCTATTTATATATCACAATATTTAATTTATAATAAATATCAGTAAAAATAGTGAGAAAACGTGTGTGTTGGTAACACCTAGTAAGAAATAGTTCTCATGCAAAATATAATTACAGCTGAGTGCGCACGAATTAGGTGCGTTGTCCTTTGCTGAAAAAAGTTGTGTTTGCGTGAGGCGGAGAAATATCCCGAAAGTAGAACGTTAGCGGGGCTTCAGAAAAGTGTGAAGTAACCGTGAATGGACTATAGTAGCTTACTCCAGTCATGACAGAGGTAACGAAATTCTGCTTCCCACTAAAATTATGTTCCGTCTGGGGTATTTAATCGTGCAGCCACGCTTAATACCTATAGTAATTGAATAACTGCAGATTGTGCACACGTCCTTTGGAACAAGAAAAAAGAACGAAAGGGAGTATTTTCAACTGATAAAGTAAATAAAAAAAAAATTTTTGAGCTTCAGATACCATAACTAACGCAAAACTCAGTTTTTTTTTTAACATTATGAATAGAAATGGGAACAACATATAAAGAAAACATTTGAACCTTTACATGATACATTTTCACAGATTTGTTGAAGTTCCCCGCTTAACTGACGTAATAAGTGCTTTGCAGAGTTTATAAATCACATGTTTTTAAAGTGAGCAATTTACTTGTTCGAAAGTTGTTCTTATACGTAAAGAACATACACTTCAAAACTATTCATGAATACAATTTCCAAGTCATGCCATGTACACCCAAACACCAAGTCTTTCAATGTAGGCAATAAATCGCAGAATTGTGTGCAGGAAACTACACTGAACGTAGTAAGCTCAGCTTAGATTTCTGTGTCTTCATGCAACACGGCATTTGGGAGGATACGGGCTCCATTCCTGATTCGGTCATTATGTTTTCATTTTCCCGTAGTTTCCCGAAATCACTCGAAGTGAATGCTGGGATGGTTACTTCTCTAGGCTATGGCCGATTCCTTTCCAGTTAGGGTAGGTTCACGATTGAATTAAAAGAAAAGTGTGTCATGTGCTCAGGATATGCATCAATGTGTACAGCACTGAGAGAAAATATAACTAAATATTTGTTTGTATAGGGCCAAATATATATTTACTTACCCTAACAAAATAAATTGTTGAGCAAACAAAATTTGAAAAGAAAGAAAATTACGTTTGTTCGTCTGACAAAATATATGTTTGAATAAACAAAAGCTCTGTGTTGGGCCAAAAAAATTAGTCTATTAACTAAATATTTTATTGAATCAACTGTATATATTTGTTTGCCCACTCATTTGACTGCCTTCGTTCGAAAATATAGCTCGAGAGTTTGTTAGTATTTACTATGGCAATTAGGATAGTAACCATGTTTGTTAGTGCATCTATTGATGCTTAAAAATCGTATAAACAAATTTATAAAACAATGCAACAAGAAACTGGCAAGTAAAGCCGTGAAATTCGAAGTACTTGTTTGCACACGTTATCCGATACTTGCAATAGTTAAAAGCTTTCCGGCGTCAACAGTCGTCACATTAACTGAGATTACTTAGGCGTAGCGCTCGGACGCAGGTGATGCGGTTCCGAAACTCGGTCGAACTTGGACGACATTTTTACATCGGCCCATAATGTTTCGTGTACGTGTATCCAAACGCATCTTTAGTTGCGCCAACCAAATATTAACAGTTCAGGGCAACCAAATGAGAACAGCAAAATAATTTGGTTCGAGCAACAAAATATTCCATTGCTCCTATACAAACAAATAATTTGGTTGCACCAAACAAACCTTGTTCGATTCAACAAAACCTTTTTCTCAGTGAACATAATTGGTTTAATACTGAACACGTGCGGGTCGTGTGATTTCTTGGCTTGACTTAAGGTATCGTTATATTTTACATCTTCAATACAAGTCAAGACGAAGTAGACAATGAGAGCCCAGTGACATTTGTTGTTGGCGGAAAACCGTATCTACATCCTGGTTTTAGGTTATGTCGTATCGTGAAACCGTATGCAATGAATTATACACCTTTTATTTAAATAAGCCTTCGAGGTCATGTTTTATTTCTTGGACGAGGTTATCTAATTCGCTTTATTTACCTTCTGCAAATTTATTGACATCAAAACTTTTTCAAAATTGATTACACAGGCAGTAACCACAAATAATTAAATGTATGTAAATAATCTTACCTCTTGCCCATTTCCAGGTTACGTCGGCTGCTTTGGTATCCGGCAATCCGGATTGACTAGACTTAACAGTTGCTAGATCAATCATCAACTGAAAAACTTATTTCCCGTGTACGTAACGAGTAATAAATACAATTCTTTATTCTTCAGTATTTAATCGTAAACCCACCGTTACTGCTTCTCTGAGCAGCTTGTCTGACTTTAATGATCTCGCTGTCGACAAGACGCTTAAGCAGTACATTCCTAAAACATCCAATCACGAAACTGGATCTGAGCTTAAAGACTGTTCACGATAAAGTGAGCACTTTTGAAACCAATCTTATATAAAAGTCACTGCTCTTACCTTCATATATATATATATATATATATATTATATATATATTTTTTTTTTTTAACGGGCGCACTGTGTGACATGCGCCCAGTAAAGTTGGTCACGATGGGGGGATAGTAGTTTCATTTCACTACGTCAAATAAAGAGTGTTACATAACCATTTGTGACGACTTAAATGATTTATTTAGCTTTCGGTTTTTTTAATCCCATCGAAGTGTAAAAATGAGCAGATTTGAAAAGAAAATTTACCTTTATAATAATTTAACAATTTCACCGGGCCCGTGCATGAATAAAGTGATGAGGCCCATAACAATGTTAATTTTACATAAAGCACGAGACTACACAATGTTCAAACAAGTAGATCTTAAGCAGGGCTTTCAAAAGTCTCATTTTACCGTGAACATTCTATACGACTTGTTATTCCCTGTAAAGGAGACCTTGTTGACTGTCTCTTATAATAACAACCAAAAGTCATAACACGACATTCATGACGTTAATCACATTGCTCCTCCTAAATCCTGTCGGCGCTTTATTCGCGAGTTCGAAACGTAAAACTGTGAGGGGTCGCGGTTGGCCCAATGGATAGAGCACCCATTTCCCCATAAGACGGACCAAGGTTGTGTTCCCGGCGGGGTCTCTGTCGGGCTCTCGCGTGTGGGAATCCTGCCCGACTTTGCTGCTGGTCGACGAGTTTTCTCGAGGATCTCCCATTTCCCCCTGCCCTTGCATTCTGGCGCGGCTCCTTATTCGCCTCGTTTCGCCCTGATCGGCTCTCAAGAGAACAAATTTCACCACTCCACTACAATCGCAGTGGGTTTCAAGCGTCGTTCGGCTCGAGCCTTTCTAAACTCAAGACTCCCGGAAGGAATTGTCTCCAGCGACAAGATAGTTATTCCCTTTACCATTTATAGAGAGGTGACCCCAATAGTTCAATAGTTAGAGACATGGAACATTCGCATCATTATTTCGCACCACGCTAGATTCCACCATCCTATATACATTAATGTATATGTCATTTGTTTATTGGCTTCTGCAAAAGCGAGGGGCCACGATCCGGTTTCACTAGGCGGGACGTGATTCGGCTATCTTGTCGTTACTTACTTCCGATTGGTTGAAAGCAGCCCAGGGCGTGTCAAACCAGCTGTAGTAAAATGACAAGAGCAGTACAAACGCACATGTCTTTGCAGTCTCTTCTATCTTCAAATGATTACGCGAATTTTGTAAGTCTCTAGTCATGAGTAGAGACATGCAAAATTCGCGTTACCTTCCGGTGACGTGATAGACTCCACCGCCCTGTAAACGTTTGCCCGCAGTTCGTGGTTTCATTGGCAGCTGCACTGTAATCAACGTCACGTGTCTGCTAGATCTCCTTAAAAGAGATCGGCCACTCCACCGCTGAACTTATATTATTGACCCATAGAGTTCTCCGAGGCGTGCCACATATATTTTTGGCAGTTGCTAAAGTCAGTCAAACGCACAGTAACTTGGAGTTAAGTCTGCCCTTAAATAATAATGCGAATTTTGCAGGTCTGTACTAAATGCATAGTCACTTTGAGTCAAGCTTGTCATGACAATCCTCCAGGCGTGAATCAAGCTGTTACAGTATGTTCGCAGCTTCTTCGCACTTTTTAAATGAAATCTTTAAAAAAATCACCCAATGTGTGACGCGGTTCTGTTGTTTCCTAAGCATACCATTGTCACAAGCATATTATACTTCATTTAAAATAAAAGTACCTTTTTTTTTGTTAAATTGTAATTTTACTCAGTTTCTATCCATGAATCTGAATACTACATTAATAATAAATATAAATAAAAACAACGATAAAATTGGTGTTTTATCATTTACCAGTAGGAAATCGTTTTCATGCAAAGTATTATTACACCAAGTGCACTGTAAATCATTTTCTGGTAAACTTCCTAAACTGTAATGGAAGTTTTTAACCTATACATTGTGTGATAATGCTACCATATATCCTGCTGCAAATATACGAATATTTATCACCGCTACAATATATAATTGGTAACTTACCAATGCATTTGGCTGTTTCCTGAGAAAATATAGGAGCCCTACCATGGGGGTATGGGAAAGAAACTTTACCATTCACTCTTTCTCACTATTAGTATTTGCGAACAATTTCTTATAGTGGGCACATGACTGCGGGAAGTTGTCCCTTTGGCGTAATTTTCTAATCGTAGTTAAGCTTCGTTTGCACGAGCCTGAAGAGTCTCTGGAAGTATAACTTGAGCAGAGCTTCAGGAAAGTAGGAAGTAATCGCGAATGCAAGCCAACAAGATTGAATAGAGCTAACTAGTCCCCGCAATTACAAGCTTGTAGCAGCCATGATAAGTAAATCTTGTGTAAAAAAAAAAAACTGGCCTTGGTAATCTACAAGTCACCTACAAGCTTGCATTTGGCAAGTATGCGACGAGCATGAGAAATTTGGCTTGAATCATTAATGGATAGCGCGTGATACGGCAAGCTCAAGTAAAATGGTAAGATTGCATGCTATCTGAGCGATCGACGTCATGGAGACAATAAACGGGCTGTAGCTCTCCACGGCACGATGTGTATAGCTCATCCGCCCGTCAGAATATCGTATACTCATATACTGTCTGTCTCATATAAGATTGCAAGATTTTGACAGTTCAACTAATGTTTACTTTTAGTTTATGTATCCTTTCGCCATCAGCTGGTGTGCCAGTTGGATGCTACACGAAAACAAGGAAATTGGTTTCGGGGAAAAAAAAAACATGGCGTGGTTAGGACATAGACGGACAATTAATGGCCCAATAGAAATTACCAGTAATCAAAATCACTGTACACAAAATATGTGTTGCTTTAAAAATTATGCAGAGCTCGCGGGAAAATCAAACTATTAGTATCTGTTCGTAAATTTGTTATTTTATATACGACAAATTTTCATTTGAGCGTTATAGCTGGTTAGGTTCGAAAAAGAACTCACAGATGACGCGTACAACATGGTTAAGTGTACGAGCCGACAGATAGCAGCAGGTACGCCGCCTCTAGTTTCTGATTTTTTAAACTTGACTTTTCTCCTATTACTGTCTCAAAACGACACGAATTTGAAATATATTTCGTCAAATTAGTTGAAAAAATAATTCAATATTATCATGAAATATTTCTGTAGGTTTTTGGAATCAATATCAAGGACATATGGAAATCATGGATGGACAGTGGGAATACTACATGAACAGATCTAAGGTTTGAAGTTTCGTTTCATCCGGCTATGAATCGTCTTACTGAGCATTTCATTTTGAACACCTGTACATTATACTTTAGCACGAACATTAGTTTGTAACACTTGCAACCGCTGTTTTGTGACCACGTAAAATAAAATATATTAATTATTCTAGGAACTCTTTGTTATCGCGTATTTTACACTTGTCTGATGTGCGTCGCCAGTGGACTCAGAATAGCCAACTTAATATTAACTTTTGTTCTTTCGTGCATCAGCTGATACACGATTTTGTAACCGGCGCTTTGTTTGTTTTGTATACGTCAAGTTGCCACCCACTGACTGTCAAAATCTTGCCATCTTGTATGAGATAGACAGTACGTCAGTGTATCGACGACCATGCAACCGGGTCTCCTGACGCGGAAACGTGAATGAGAATCGAACTCCAGAAGAAGACGGCGGTGACGAGCCGATTTGACTGATGATATTTTATTTGACTGATGAGATTTTAATTGAACCCGAGGGGCGGAGTTGGGCGGTTGTGCCACTCGCTCGTGGACGGGGTCTCACTTCGTTCTCAAGAGGCGAAGTCACTTCGACCGTGGCTACAACTCATCATTTCGGCCCGTTGCCTTTCCCCTCCCTTCATTCTCCGTTCCTCCTCCTCCTCCTCCTGCCCCCACCGCAACATCCAGACTTCATATTCTTATTATTTGACTCGCTTTATTATATTATCCTGTATCAGGGACCCATGTCGACACGCAGTTTATTGCTTATGTATACGGAGGGAGGGAGCGAGAGAGAAAGACCCGTCCCTGGACCAGTTCTCATGTAGCCACGGAAACCCCCTCCCCCAACCCTGCTGAGAGGATCCCTGATTCCCCCTACCACCCCCTGACCCGAGCAAGTCCACCCTCGAAGCGCGCGGCGCGTGTTTCACAACCTCCAGCTACCCCGCGGACAGAAATTTACCCGTTTAACGGCGCGGAAACATCGGCCAGGCGGCTTGGTTTACGGCCACAAGTGGGTGATCTTAAATGGCGACACGTCCCCCTCCCAAGCCCATAGGCTCCTTTCATTGTCTTAATTTTTACTTATCTTTATTTTATTTTCTAGTATCGCTGCTCGTGTACTTCCCTTCCCCTTTCACCACCCAAAAGACGCCCCACTCACACCGCAGCATATGTTAACACTACTTTTTTTTTTAAAAGCTTAAGCTGGGAAAAGCACAAAAATTTTAATCGGTGACTGAAATTCCTGCTCAGGCTCTACTCTTAGACGCAATTTGTATCCTTCCGCTGTGTGTGAGATTAGCATTGCCTTATACTGTCTCGCTTTATTCACCCGCCAACTAAGCGGAAAACAGTGGAATTTTTACGGAAGAAGAAATATGTATTCACAATATGAAAATTCGTTCTTCTATGAGTATAAGACCAGAAAAACTCATTTAAGTTAACATAAATTTACATATTACACTCGCACAGCTAGGTAAAGTCTTAGAACCATTTTCAATAATATGCTACCAACTCAACTGGGGGGGGGGGGGGGCGCTTGGAAGTATGTACTATAGCAAGCATGTAGTTATAGGCAGTAATGATTTTTATCGAAAGCTCGTTTCGACAATGCTCACTTTACCGTGAACAGTCTTTAGTAAGACGTGCGCTGGATTATTATGTGTAGTGACGTCATTGTAAATGCAGTGGAAAAACAGACAATTATACTGTTACAATCTCTCAAACTAAATCAGGATTTTTTTGAGCGATGTAGGTCTTGATTAAACAAAAGTTTTAATAATTATTTCCTAATTTATTTACAACTACTACCAAAACAATACTCTCGACTTGATATCTCACAGTAAATAATCATCACTTCCTATTTTCAATTAATGAATTTAATAGGTAAAATTCACAATCACATCAAAGAAATAAATGTAACCAAATAACTGAAATCAGCCCCAATAAACAAGTGTATAAAATTAATTGGAATTATTTGACTAATTACATGTCCAAGTTTCACAGTTCCAATATACACTATAAAGTCTGCATCACACATTCATACAGTCCCGCCTCAATTTAGCCACATTCTACCAGTCCGGAATGTTCAAGAGTTCTCCGAGCGCCCCCAGTCATCAGCCCTCTACTCATCGGGTATCATGCCCTCTCGTTCGTTCACACCACAAACACTTCGTCAGCCGTCGTCTCAAAATTTCCGTCGTCGTCGCTGCACCAGACTTATCCGAATTACCACACTTCGGCCAGATGGTTACCACAAAGACTGACTCGTCTCCATATGCAGAGTGGTTTGTTGGGAGGGGGGGTGTATTTATAGTGTCGTTGGCTCTGGTACAGAACGTTCTCCAATGTCACGTTGCGCTGAGCGAAAGGATTGCCAGAAAATTCTTGTTCGCTCTCTCAAGTAGTCGACTCCTCCTGCATGGGTGGAGGAATACCTGTGACGCCAACCAGATCGACTGTCAATCATTTCCCGGCCGCCGAGCGACGGAGCACTGAGTGTATCCGCCTGGGGGGGGGGGGGGCATGGTTGAAGTGCGTCACCCCTTATAGTGCCAGGCCGCGCATAATCAAATAGCGTGGAGCTCGCGTCCAGTGCGAGAGTCCGTGCGCATATAGTCTGTTCACGGTAAAGTGAGCACTTCTGAGGTCCTAGCTACTTTTTCCTTTCAACCATTCTTCACCCATTAACCACGTTTCAAAATAAATACTGCCATGCGAGTAATAAACACAGTGTGTATATTCCACCGCACTCGCAAGTTAAAGTCTGAAGATAAAGTAAAATATATTTATTGACTACTATTCCAAATGAGAAGAGATTTCGAAAGTGCTCACTTTACCGTGAATAGCCTATAGAAATACAGTTTTTCACACACTGTTCTGCAGTAGTTACTATTACGCTTGTAATTTGTAGTTAAAATAATACTTGTGTTCGTTTAGAGTAGAGTGGATCAAGTGAGTAGAGCAGAGTGGATGCGTGGTTTAGTATCTCGTCGACAGAAGAATCAAGGTATCAACCCAGCATTCGCTTGGATCGATCTCGGGAAACCAAGGAAAACGGTAAGTAGGTTGGCTGGACTAGGAATCGAACGCGGGTCGTTCGATTGTGTCAGTTCTAATCTAAAATCCAAACCATGTCGTTTTCGCTAATCGTATTGGAAAAAAAAAAAAAAAAAAGCAGTTCAATGTTGGGACACGGAGATTGGTTGAGCGCAACCAGCGAGATCGGTCTGCACCATTTTTGAGTCTGTGGCTTGGCCACGTGAGGTCACTAGAAACTATCTATAATCCATTCACGGTTATTTCACGCTTTTCTGAAGCCCTGCTTAAATTTTGCTTCCAGGATATTCCCTCCGCCTCGTGCAAACTAACTTTAACCAAGCCTAGAAAATTGCCCCAAAGGACACCGCACCAAATTCGTGCGCACTCAGTTGTAATATTATTTAGCAGGGCAACTATTTCTTACTAGGCGCTACCAACACAGTTTCTTTCTCACTGTTTTTATTCGTGTTTATTATAAAATAAATTATACAATGTGTAAATAATATATAGGTAAAACTTTAAATATACGAAAAACAAGATACGTCTGTGTGTACACAACTCTTGAAAAATGGCATATTTAGGAAATAACTAAATACGTAATACGTGGGTGACTGTCTCAAAGGTTTGTGTTAAAACGTATGAAGAAACCGTGAATGGACTATATCACACGCCGCGGAGGAGTTATGACTTGCATTACTGCCGTCTGGCAAAGCTGGCTTCCGTGGGGACGTCTGTTCCATTATGTTGCCTGCCTGATAGGGCTGTTTTGGCCGGCGAGTGTGGCCAAAGTCAGTGAGGTATCGAGAGCCGATTATGGTGAAGTGAGGTGAGCGTGGAGCGGCGCCGGAGTGAAAACACACCGAACAGCGGCATCGTCCGGCATGATTCCCACATACGAGAGTCCGGGAGCGACTCCACTGGGAATCTAAACCGATTCGCCATGATGAGGGGGGAAGGGGGGTTTGGTGCAAGTATTCTAACAACTACACCACCGCGGCCCCTGCGTGTAGCTGGAGTTCGCGACACACGACACTAGTTCTCTTCTGTTCTGTTAAGGTTGAAGTAAAGCAACTGCCTATGGAGCACTGCACCCGACTATACAACGTGAAGAACTCATAAAACATTTCTATAGACACCATAAAAATTGTCAGAAAAGTGCGATTTATATTGTCTGTGAAAGAATTATGTATATATTTTGAAACATTATAACATATTTTACTAAGATATACTTCATAAATGTAAAACAATTATGTATTACAATAGTTTGTATTTTTAACTAAACTTAAGAGCATTTCCATTCTGGATGCTTCAGAAAGAAGAATTTGTAAGAAAAACTTCGTCATTGAATATCGTCATAACGTTTACTATAATTGTGTGTAATAAAATTGTAATAATAATGTGGGGAAAAAATTTTATAATTATTTTATGTGCATCCTTTTGTCAAAAACATTTATGGCTGAAACTGACGTAAATGAAGTTAATTATAAAATTGATATGATACATTATTACCATGATTTTATTACACATGATCACAGTAAATATTACGACGGTATTTCTTGGAGAAGATTTTCTTGCAAATTCTGGAAATGCGCTTAAATTTTGTTAAAAATACAGACTATTTTGATCGACTATTTTTTTTTTTAGATTTAAAAAGTAAATTTTAGTAAAATATTTTATAATGTTGCAAAATATATACATTCTTCTTTCATACACAGCATAAATCGCACTTTTCTGACAATTTTTATGGTGTCTGTACTACTTTTTTAATGAGTTCTTCACGTTGTATAGTCGGGTGCAGTGCTCCATAGGCAGTTGCTTTACGTCTACCTTAAAAACCGACTGCTCGCCTCCCACCTAGGCGGACTGGGTTCGATCCCCGGCGGTGTCACTCTAGGATTATCGCATGTGCGGATCGCCCCGGACGATGCCGCTTGTCGGTGTGTTTTCCTTCAGGATCTCCCGTTTCCCCCCCGTCAATTCATTCCGAAGCTGCTCCATACTCACCTCACACCGCCCTCGTTGGCTCTCAAGACCTCGATGTTAAGAGCCGCCCAAATCTTTCCTCCACTCACCCACTTTTAAATATTGTAAGGCGAAACTGAGCACGTGACATAACGTATATTGTCTTTTCGTTGGATCTACAACCTATCTTATTTTAAAAATCACTTCTTTTTTTTTGTGACGTCTTCAGTTGTTTCCTACATATGTCATGTCTCGCAACCATTCTGTACTTCTGTTTACATTAAGTATCTTTTTTTTTTTTGTTCAATTCAACTTATAAAGGCTTTTGGCGATAAAGTGAGCACTTTTGAAATCAAACTAAAAAAAAAAAGTCACTGTCCCTGCATGTATATATATATATATATATATATATATATATATATATATATATATATATATATATATATATATATATATATATTTACGGGCTCCCTGAGTGACATGCGCCCAGTGAAGTTGGTAACGATGGAGGGATGGTAGTTTCGTATCTTAACGTCGAATAAAAAGCGTTAGGTAAACTATTTGTTATAACTTAAAGTATTTTTTTTCACTTTCTGTTTTTCTAATGCATCGAAGTGTGAAAATGAGCCGATTTGTAAAATATTTACTTTTCTAATAATGGCATGTTTTCAATTGAACGACGGATGAATAAAGTGATGAGGCCAGTGGCAATATTAATTTTTACATAAAGCAGAAAAATACAGATCGTGCATACAAGTAGAGCTGGAAAAGAGCTTTCAAAAGTACTCAGTTCACCAAGAACAGCCTATACGTGTTATTTATTTACATGCTGCATTCGCGGTTACTCCCAACCTGCAAAGTTATACTTCCAAGATATCCCTCCGCCTCATACAAACAAAGTTCAGAAAACTACACCGGAAGGCCAACGCACCGCATTCGTGCGCACTCAGTGTAATGACATTCTGTATAAGAACTATTTCTTACTATACATTACCAATGCACCTATTTTCTCTTTGTTTATTCATATTATTTACATATGATATATTATAATTTATAGTTTAAATATATGTTAAAGTTAAACTTAACAGTAAGGTGTTTTTTCAAAGGTTTGATTAAAAAAGTGCGAAGAAATCATGAATACGCTATAACAATGATACATAATGTACGAACAAAACAGAGACGGAATAGGTGGACTAATAATGCCTGGCAAGAAATAGTTCTCACGCAAGTATGCTGTGCGTTGTCCTTTTGGTATAATTTTATAGATTTAGTTAAGCTTCGTTTGCATGATGCGGAGGAATATCCTGAGAAAAAATCTTTAGCAATGCTTCAGATATGACTATAGTATCAGGCAAATGAGTCAATCGTGGGCTCTGGACAAACAATACGCGCTGTTATCTATTTGGTGTTTCGTAAATCGTTTACTGTCTCGTTATTTTTCAAGTGTATATTTTCGAGACAGTGTTTTATTGTTGTCTCCCCGAAATGGTCTCTTGTTGTGTTTTAAATTTGTGTTGGCTTTGACGAATTTTATTTCTAAAGTGTTTTCGACGTTTTGCTTTAGTTTCAACCCTACTATTGGGTAAACACAGAATATTTTCCTCTTAAAATATTACTTCCGTTTATACTCAGGTTAACAATAGGTCAACGATTTTTATTTTGCAGTGTATAAAACATTTTATAACTTAGTGCCGAATTTTTGTTTTTCCCATTTTAATCACCAGAATGTTACCTTTATATTAATGGATTATATTGAAAAGAAAAAGAAAGAAGTACAGTGTAGCAATTCTTGAAGGAGTTATACGTTAGTTTCGTTAATACTTTAATTTACTGCTGCTTAATTATGGCCCTGTTTAATAACATAAACAGGACCCCCACGTCCAAAGCCGAAATAGAACAGGTTCCTTTCGGCGTCGTAGTATGGTGCGTAAGCGCTTCGTATTATATTCCTGGGCCAAACTTGTTTCCACGAAACCAGCGTTCGAATTTACGAAAGGGGGAAATTCCTCAAACGGAGACGACTAACGGAGGTGCTTATTTCGAAACGTGGGTAATTGTTGCCGTATAAATAAGCCCGCGCGAAATTCCGCACAGCGAACGGAAAACCGTCGCAAGTGAAACGTGTTCGGAACAACCTGTGGCCCCGGCGTGGAATGTTTTCGAACGTCCGGAAAGATAACGAATGGCGGAGTATTTATGTGATTGGGGGGGGGGGGGGGTGGGCTCCCCCCCTGCTGGTTTTATATACTTGTAAACATGAGATCCCTGACGCTTCGTTTAAGGAATAAGCGTTCCGAAACGGCACACCAGGCCAGGCACCGCTCCCGCATTAAAAAAAAAAAAAAAGGCATCTCGGGTTGAAATAACTATTTTGTATTGTCGTGAACAGAAACATCAGGCCTACATAAATATCTTCTTTTATCCCTTCAAATCCACATGCTCTCCACAGGACGACGCGCCGTTTATGATATTTACTACTGTGATAAAATTACTGAGACTCGTCGAGCAAGTAACAACTGGCAGAATCGCTGGAACAAAGTTCCAAGTTCCAAGGGCCGTATGCAGAGAGTATTCTGGCCCGTCGCTATCTATACACTGTGCTGGTAAAAATGTATCCAGAAGTGTCCGTAAACTCCCCGTAAAATTACGGACACATTAATTTCTAGAAACGGACTTTCCGTAAATTTCACGGAACCTCTCCGTTAATTTTCAAGTTCGTTTTCTGTACTTTCCGTTTGAAATAAAAAGAGATAATGAAAATGTCTTTGATTTTCGTTATGTGGGTGTTCTACTGAGTATAGAAATGATATTAAAAATGTTAAAATGTTTCGTACTCAAGCGAGGTTTGAATCCAAGCCAAAAAAATTATCAGTCCACGACTCTGACCATTCACCTACAACTCTCACTTGAAGATTATGGTATAACTTCCATTTGTATTCAGAAGACAAAAGAAAAAATTCCGTTTTTATTAGATTTGGTGTATTTTTAGTGTTGCCAAATGTTACAGACGCCTGATGCTATTTTTTAGTGTTTGAAAGAATAGGTCGTAGTCGCGTGGATAACCTTAACTGCCGCAGAAACGATAATTTTCTTGTTACAGTGGCGAAGAAAGCTTCGTGTAGAATCAGTATTGTTCGTCCTCGTAACTCGAAGCCAAAGGGAATACTGGGATTTTCCGTATTTTGTATTTACGGACTTAACCCCGTCTTTAGTGATTAACTAAGTCTAGAAAATCATGCCAAAAGACAACGCCCCGAATTCATGCGCACTCAGTATTAATTTTTTGCATGTGAACTATTTCTCGCTGGGTGCTACCAACGTAAATATTTTCACATTGTTTTTGTTTTTATTATAATTGTAATATTATAATGTACGAATAAAATATAGTTGAAGTTTCAATTTAACGAAAAATGCGATACTTTTATGTTAGCAGAGGAATAGAACGGTTGTGATAGATGGCGTGTTTTGGAAATAACTAGGTAAACACGTTACAGGCCTACATGGAGTGATTTTTCGTCAGGTTTGATTCAAAAAGTGTGAAGAAACCGTGAACATACTATAATCGCATCGAATGGTAGTCGCCCTAACATTTCAAGTGAGTTAGTTTAGTCCTCGACCGACTTCCTCGCCAACTTGTAGAAATCTCTTCAAAATGATCATAGATTGACATTTAAAGAATTTAAAGCGTATGTGGGCGAAAATTCACACATTCCTGATCTGGGAAATATTTCACGGAATTGGAATCCTACAGATACGATTAACTTTGAATTTTTCTGATGTTTCAGTTTTTCGAATGAAACTGCTAACCCCCACTGCTCGTTGCAGTGCAGCAACCAGATAATGCAAAGTGTAATAACATTTAGATTACTTAAATATATTTCAATTGTTCTCATATGAAATTATTGTTTATTATTAACGTATATAATATGCTATATTTCTGCCCGCAGTTTTGTCCGCGTGTAATTTTAACTTTATTAGGATATGACTTTCGAAAAATTCTGAAACTAGTTATTGTGTATTTATATAAGAAATAAAATTAAGATATTTTATAGAGTTTATTGAGCTTTTGGGAAATCCAAGACAACTCATTTTACCTATTTTAACCCTCTTAGGTGTTAAATTTCAAAAAATTCAGAATCTTCTTTTAAGGTATTTATACGGGTAGCCTTTTAAAGCAAAGAGCATGACGATGTCACTGAATTAAAGAGTTACTGGGGAGTCTACGAAAAAACATATTTTACCTTTTTTCACCCTCTTAGCGGTCGAATATGGGCACAGATGTAGTGGCCTATATTGATTATCAAAATATAAGAAACCATCTTGCATGCATAATCAACAAAGTAACTTACACCGCTATAATTATAATTATTAATGTTTGCTATTTTTCGTTTGTTTTTTAGCTATTGTAGTTCACAATTTATGCCGACGTAACTGTTTTAATATGTTTATGCGCCGAGTTACTCTAAAGGCATGATAAGCTGTAGAATACTGATAAATATTTTAATTTTATGAAGTTTTATTCTCAGCATTCTAGGAACGGTCATTATACACATTTTAATTAGTTGTAAAATTACAGTATTTCAAGTTTTCTCTTGGCCCAAGTAAAACGTTAAAATTTCAAGACTGAAAGGAATGCTTCGTTCTCCATCCACAACATCCATATCAATTAATGGAATAATAAGCTCTTTAAAACTTTGCACAGATAATCCCATCCTATAGGAACAAATGGCGATATGAATTTATTGCCAGTTGTGAGAAATGAACAAGTGACGCTAATTTCATTTTAACCACATATTTGCAGGCTAATATATTTATTTCTTTTGCAAACTGACCCAAAAAATCTCAATATAAAAATATCTAATATGATTAAAAACACTTTAAACCGATTTAATAACTACGATTAAAATTTCACAATTGAATAATATTTGACTTAAATAAAAAATACAGAATTAATGTCCAAACATATTCAATGTTGTTCCCTCTATGGATACCCCCATATTCTCTCTCTCGGCTCATTTGAGTTAAAATGAAACCGTGCTGAAAAGCTGAAGCTTGCGGTTTATTTCTGTGGTAGCTGAAACATCAAACAAAAGTAATTATCTTCATTTAACAGTACAACAGACTTTGTTTCGTTTTCTTTTGTGGTTACGAATGGTGTTCGCGGTATCTGCATTGACAATCACTATTTTATTCAAGTGCTCGGCATTTGGCGTAATCTTCCGATTAAACAGATACAATAAAAACTGTATTAAATTGTTAAACATGATTTTGTTGCATGCGTCGTGTTCATTGTGTAAGCTAGAGCTTTGGTAGCCTAGTTTATAAGATAGTGGGCCCTAGTGTGAGGATCTTTTGTTTTCAAAATTCGGAAAATAACTGTGATGAAATTGTTAGCGCTGGAATTTCTTGTACAATTTGATATCTCTGTCCCAGTTAATCAATCCATAAATCAATCTGTATTATCCATTCACTTTACTAGTTGAAATATGTTATACTTATTGTTGTCGATTTTAAAATCTATATACCACAAGTAACCTCCTTTTGCACCTTCATCTCCACGGAAAGATATGCGGCAGTTTGATATTATGTCATTTTTCGGGAAGCTACGCCCGCTTGGAATTTTCGTTTGTAATAAAATTTCTGTATGGCAAATTGAAAATTAAAAACAGATTTTGCCCGCAGCTGCGCTCCCTCTAGGCATTTGTGTAGATATTCTTCTGAAGCGAAAAAAAAAAAAAAGTTCGAGTTCCAGATCTACTGAGGAACCACACTCGCTGGTGGGTACCGCTAGGGAAAAAATTTCATTGTCTCACATAGAAATATTTCCTCTAGTGGCCTTTGGGGGTTTGTTTGCCCCCCCCCCCTCCCCCTAGCTAATCCAGGGACGAACGACGAAATATTGTAACTGATTGCCATTCACCGTGGAGTAGAACTACATTTACGGAGTACAGCTAGAATTCATTCAGTTTAACATAGTTTGACTGAGCGCATTCTATTTCGTCAATTACGCCCAGGGAAGCTACATTTGTCCAGTACTCTGTACATTGTAAAGCTCAATGCCCAGTGATCTTCATTTCTGTATGGTCTATTCGCAGTATCTTCACGCATTTCGAATCAAACGTTTGAAAAATCGTTTCATGTATGAGTTGTTCGGTTTTTCTTCCTATAGGCTTAAGATATTCTTGCACGCACATTGCGTATACTTACGCCTTATGTAAAATGAACATTGCCACGAGCCTCGTCTCTTTATTTGTGCGTCGGTCAAGTGAAACTGCGAAATTATTAGAAAAGTAAATATTTTACAAATCTGCTCATTTTTACACTTCGATGCATAAAAAAAAACATTACGAGAAAGAAATAACTTCAGTTATTACAAATGGTCACCGAACACTTTTTATTCGACGCCAAGATATGGAACTATTTCCCTTCATCGTTACCAACATTAATGGGCGTATGTAACTCATTGCGCCCGTTAAAATATAGTATGCAAGTAGGAGCAGTGACTTTTTTCTAAGTTCGAAAGTTCTCACTTATCGTGAACAGCCATTAAATGTGTTCAACTTGTAGATATGACCTACAAAAACTATGTCCTCGCATAAAAAAATGTGTACGCTATATTTCCCACTTAATGACCTGACAAAAACGCAGTTGTAATGATCTTCGGACGTGAAAATATTTCAAGCTGTCTATCTCAGCGAAATGAAACGATTCATATTGAAATAAGATATCATGAGTTACTTCAAGGAATCCTCAAATTCACGCTATAAAATGTTTTCGAAATCTGAAAAATAATAATGCTTAAAATAAGGCAATTTTGCATATATTTATTTGTAGCAGTCTACGATTTTTTGTTTGATATGTTTTGATAAGAATTACTTAAAATGGCCTATCAGTCGCCCTTGTTAAATTTTCTGTAAATGATCTCGTTAAGTTCATTTGTACGACCCAAAAATACTAGCATTGAGATTTTGACGTGCTATGATCAGAAACCTGCAAAATGCGCGTTATTTTTCGTTGTTCGAGATATACTCCACTGCCCTATAATCTGCAATACTTGCGGTATTTCATGGCGCCAGACTGAACTTTACAACATATACTCGAGCCGGCGTCGTTTCTCAATTGGTTGCCTCCTAGATGTGAATTTACCACCTTTCCTGACAGAAACTGCACTTGATCGGGTGCACAATTTTGAAGTCTTCATTTCTTGGCGCAGAGTTCCACGAGGCGTGTCAAATAAAGCACGGTCCAATGAGAAACGCGTAGCGAAAGTGCGTATGTTTTAAGTTTAATGTTTCCCGAAATAATGACACGAATTTCGCAGTTCTCTACTTATAAGTAATACCTCAAAGTTGAACGAGTTTTCGTGCAATATCAAGTAACGGTGTACAGAGTAAGACCGTTCGACGGCCAAAAAAATGCATTTCTTTATTTTTAGGTAGTTTTACAATTCGGTTTCATTACATAAGATGGAAGTGTGATAAAAATAGGAAAAACCATGGCAATGAATTTACGTAAATCATTTACAGAATTTGGAATTTACAATTGATATTTTTGCCATACGAATTAAAAAAAAAAAAAAACTAGAATGTTTGGTTATAGTCAAAATTCATTACTGATGTCATTGGAGTAAAATAAAGTAAATTAACTAAAATTCAAGTTGTTCTGCTATAATTTATTTTTAAGTTTTACAGTAAAATTTCAATTCAAAATAGTTAGAAGATAAAACCTAATAGCAGGCGACTGAAATGTCATATTTCAAAGAAATTTTTTCGTGGCCTTCCTAAGACTTCGAGAAGCACTTGCAGCTGAAATCAAACATTGTGTTTGTACAACTTTTTGAAAAGTGTTTGGCACGGAATTTTAGGTTAAAATGCTTATAATTCTACTAAAAACTATAAAAAGTTATTTTCAAAGTGATCTGCCATTTTTATCACACATTTATTGACACTGTATCACAAAATGTCAAAATATCTTAAAAACTCACTGTAAAAAAAATTCTGGTGTAAACTTCCTAAACTACAATGGAAGTGTTGAACCTATACACTATATGGAAATAATACCACACATCAAGCTGCAGATAAAGGAATATTTAGCTTCGCTAATATACAAAGTTGGGAATTTCCTTACCTTATTTGACTGTTTCCTGAGCAAATGTCGGAACGCTACATTGAATGTATAAGGGGGGAAATTACGATTCCCGCTTTTTTACTAAGCGTATACACTGGCATGGTAAATTTTCGAATAATTTTTAGAGTGAACAGAAAAAAATTTAGGCACTCTCCCCAGGACGACACGAACGACGGAAGGCAGCTAATCAAACATAAACAAACAAAATTTTATTTTAAAAATGATGATAATCATTGTTGTACCTATTTAATTTACGTGTGTTAAAAAGTTTGGTTACTCAAGATAACTTTCTTTCGAGAATAAAAGTAAGTTATTTTTATTTCTCCCTGCACTTCTTACAGAATACCCAAACTTCTTCTCTTCATCAATAGGCGTAGAAGAAAATTAATATTCGCAATCGCCACTCTCAGGACCCTTCGAGGTTTGTAATTTTATTTTGGGGGGCAATTTTTTTCCACAGTGCTCGTTTTGATATTTCTGCAAACACAAAGCCCCGTACTCATAGCTAGAGACCTGAATAATTCGCGAGTTCACTGATCTGTAGGGCAGAATCCACAGTATTGTGTACAATCTCACAAATATATCACTACCCATTGGCTGCTTGCTATCACAGTGGGAGGTGGTGATTGGGCCTATATTTTGTTGCGTGTTTACTATTGGCTAAGGATTCAACATGAGGTGTAAAACAGTGCATGGGCCAATTACAAAAGTAATTTGAACGTATGAGTTTTTTTTAAATTCTCGCTTGTCCCGAAATGAACCCGAGAATTTTCCAGGTCTCTGCCCATAGCTAATTGGTAGTAATGATGAAACACGCTGCATCTCAGGGTAGTAGGTACTCGTTCCAAATTGGATTTGATTTGTTACACTACAGCTTACTTTTCAGGTCAAACATTTAAAAACGAGGGCTGTCAGGGCATAGTGCATATAGTAATAGATGCTTTCAAGTCCACGATATTGTGCCCATGTCGTTTTTGTTGCATCTGCAGTCGTAATAAAGATCAACACGTTGAGGTCTGCACGCATTTACTGGCACTTGAGACGAATTAGAATCGAGTAATCTGTATCCACAACTGCAAGAACACTGGTTCTGTTCATTAACCAATGGAGAGCCGAGCTGATATTGACCCAATGAAATGACCGTTATTGTATAAAAGGATTTACAATCAATCATGTCCCTTCGAGTGCCTATAAAAAATTATATCGTTAGCAATACCATTTTTAAAGACTGTTCACGATAAAGTGAGCACTTTTGAAATCAACCGTACATATCTTAAGTGCTAGGTGACCTTTTTTAACAGCTTAAATATTATTTATTTCGATTTGTACTTTTTTTTTTAAATATATTGAAGTGTAAAGAAGAGCTGATTTGTGACCTATTGATTTTTTTAATAAATTGAAAGATTCACTTGATCGACGCATGGATAAAGTAATGAGACCCATGGCAGTGTTAATTTTACACAAGGCGGAAGAATACCCAACGTGCATACAAGTAGATCTTAAGCTGGGCTTTCAAAAGTGCTCATTTTACCGTGAACAGCCTTAAATACGCTTTCATGTTCTTGTGAGGTCATGTTAAAGACTAGCCGAACAAAGACTGCACATCCATGGGAGTTTTGTTATGAACAATAAAGAAATTTTCAAATTAGCTTTGCTCGAGCTAAACTCGAGCATAGTCTACAAAAAGTGTTAACTCGTATTCTTTTCCAGGGTCACGTGAGAAATACATACTGTCATCAGTACATTCTGGTTTCAGGATTTAGTGTAAAGATGTTCTGTATGTCAAAAAAAAAAAAGTTGAAATATTAATTTTAAACATTAACAGTAAGTTATAAAGAGACTAGGATAAACACACGAATACGAGGATTTCGCCACCTTAAGCACAGAACGTATCAAAAAATATCTTATTCGCAACACACGAGTCAATAAATTATAGTGGTTCTGAAAGCGTTGACGTAAAATATTTTCTGTGAAATCAATGTTTGCGTGTATACGTGTGTCTCGCTAAACAAACACTTGAACTAGGTTTTTTTTCCCAGGAGAGGTAAAAAAAAATATATATATATCTACAGCTCCCACTTCTTCGAATGTTTCTTATAGAATATATTAAAAAGAAATGAATTAGCGAAAATGGTTAAAAATAGCAGTTTGAGGGCTTGCCTACGCATTTTCCTCAAACAAAAAGAAAACAGTACAAATTAGTAAACGCTGTTCACGGTAAAATGAGCACTTTTGAAAGCCCTGCTTAGGATCTACATGTATGCAACTTGTGTATTTTTCACCTTATAAGGGCCACGGGGGTTGAGCGGTTAGCCAACTCTCCACCCACCAAGTCGATCCTAGTTCAGTCCACGGCCGGGTCACTCTGAATTTTCGTATGTGGGAATCGTGCCGGACGATGCCGTTGGTCGGCGGGTTTTCTCGGGGATCTTCCGTTTGCCCCGTCCTTTCATTTCGGCTCTGCTCCATACTCACCTCAATCATCCTCATTGGATCTCAAGACCTCGATGTTAAGAGCCATCCAATTCTCTTCACTCACTTCTGCCTTAAGTAAAATTAACATTGCCATCGGCCTCATCACTATTCATGAGTCGGTCAAGAGAAACTGTGAAATTATTAGAAAAGAAAATGTTTTACAAAACTGCTAGATGCATAAAAAAAAAACAGAAAGCAGAAGAAATAATTTAAGTTATCACTAACAATTTTTATGCGACGTTACGATATGGAACATTTTTTTCCTACATCATTACCAACTTTACTGGACGCATGCCACTCAGTGCGCCCGTTAAAACATATGCAGGCAAGGCCAGTGACTTCTTTCTAAGGTTGATTTCTTAATTGCACTCACTTGATTGTGAACAGACTTAATGGGCAGTTTCATCCATTGTCTTATATTGCGTATAGTAATATCCCACTCTTACGGTTCTAATATGCGAGCTATTCGGGTTCCCGCGATCTAATAATGCATTTTTGGGATGGCCATTTGGAACGCTGCCTTGTGGCTCTACGTAACCTTGAGGCGTTAAGAATTTTGACCGGGGATTCCCCTCATTCCTTAGCACTCTTAACAGAGATCCAAGAGTTACGAGTTTTGACTTTATATACAAAGTTCTCCACTCCGCCGGAAAAAAACACATTCATCCGGCGTTTTATATATATATATATATATATATCTTGGGTGAGACGATTTTTTTTCTCCCCACATAAATTCATAGTTTTGACAAACCTGAAGCCTGTTGTGCTATTGGTACCTTTTTGTATCGAGATCGTCTACCAGGAGAGCTAATATCGCCTTTTTTCTGAATCGTTTACCAAGAGCACTGCACACGTAAGAACTATATTATTTTAAAGAAAGAAAGATACATAGTTATCTGTAGGCTATTCACGGTAAAGTGAGCACTTTTGAAAGCACTCTCTTTTGGAATAATAGTCAATTAAATATATTTTATTTATTCCTTTGATGTTAACTTCCAAGTTCGGTGGAATTTACACAATATGTTTATTACTTAGATGGAAATATTTAAGGATTGTTAAAGAATAAAAAATTGATGAAATAACAAAGTAACTATGGCCTCAAAAGTGTTCACTTTACCGCGAACATTCTTTATTAGTAAGACTATAGGCTTTTCACGATAAAGTGAGCACTTTTTAAGGCCCTTCCAAAAGTCATTAACCAATAATAACTATATCTTAATACAGCCTCAGGTATTAAATTTTGAGTGTGGAGAAATATATACATTCTGTTTATTGGTCACATTGCAATGTTTACATTAAAAAGAAGCAGGGGGATGGAAATTGGGTGAAAGGAAATATTTAGAAGGACCTTAAAAAGTGCTCACTTTACCGTGAACAGTCTATACCTAATTTTCGCGAATAAATTCACCGACTAGTTGTACTGCAAAACACGTTAGTTCAGAAACAATATCGTGGTTGGATGCTTTTAACTAGCACGCGTCGTATGTGTCTGCCAGCCAATCACGGACGCTATGTGTCAGGTACTGAACACACTTTTTCACGTCTCTGTGAATGTATAATTGATTTACGTATTATTTCTCACCCTTGTCACGCAACGCTTTAACATATCCAAATTTTAATGATTTTAATGTTTTCATTTTATTTGTTATTATTTTTCTGGATGGTGGGATTTTTAACTTTAGATGTATCGATGGAAATATTTAATGTTTAAATGGGGTAGTTAGCTAGATTTTTATTTTTGTATTTATATTAATTAATATTCATTTATTTTTATTTATGGCATCACTATTGTTACTGTTTCAGGGTTTATTTATGTATGTACCTCCGTTTCGAGACCGTACACTCTATGTTTTTTTTAAATATTTAGGCCGTCAGAGTGGATTCGTTTTTAGTTAGTTTAAGTTGTAAGCCTTCCGATTTGCTGGTAGGTTCAAACCCTGCGCTAGAATTGGTTGGAGAGCTAGTATAGGATTAACCTGCGCCGGTCAGTTAGGAATCTTTCTATCTCCGCCAGCATCACTTGAAGAGATAGGACGTATAGTAGGACGCTCGTCCGGAGTGGACGAAGCATAGGCCTTTATACTAGTTTGTTAGTTCGTCCGTTACTCCCCCTGTCTGCTGCTGGAAGATTTTATTTTGGATCACCGATTAAGATGAATGCCTTAAAGCCCCTTTCACCATATCAGAATTAGGAGGTAGTTAGGATTGGATTCGACACTCGTCGGTGGATGGTTGGTCCTCATAAAGAGAACTCCCTGCACTTGTTTTGCACCTGCAGCGAAAAAAAAAATTATGCAGCATTTCCCGTTTCCTGCTTATTAAAATCGAATTCTTGCGAGAGCATCGTCTTACAACAGATGAAAAGTATTCGTATTTTATATTTTCACTATGGCGAAGCCCACAACGTCAATTATTTCTAGAAAGCTGTAACGACGCCATTTTGGAAAGTCGTCATTAGACAAATACCTTTATTTGTATGGTCAATTGTTGCAATTTTCAGCAGTTCTAACTTCGTTAACCCTAAGTAAGAGTTGATTTTCCCGCTGAGCTTACCGAAGTACGCAAACGAAACATTTTGAAGTTTTAGTCCAGAAACAGTATTATTTTGAGAATTTTAATATTTAGTTGAACTACGAGCCAGGCACATTTTTCGCGTTTTTAACACTTTGTAAATGTGTGCAGTGCATATTTTTGAAACGATCACTATTCAACGGTAGTTGAGTTTCTTTCTTAATTCTCTAGTCCATATTACCATCCAGAGTTTTCAATATTTATTTATTTCAGCATTTAAAAAGTGAAATACTGGTAAAAGAAAATTGCAATAAAATCTTCAGTTCTGAAATAAAATGTAGTGAAATACGTTTTTGTACAGGTAGATGTTCCATCTTCTTACCCCCTTGTCAATAGCAATGATATTTCTTTTTCTTTAGAGTGATAGAATAGAGTGGTTATTTCAGCTCACACATACGGAGTGTATGTACACCAGCAGAGACTACGTAAGGTTGGTATTGTTCCTGAGTGCTTGCAGCATCCAGCCTGTGGAGGACCGGACCATAGTTACCACACAGGTTAATTATGTGATCGTTACCAAGTGTTCATCTGTTCCAGAAATTAATTACGTTGTTGTAACATCTTTCAAACAATTAATTAACCCTTTGAAGAGTATGCACGTATATAACCGGGGCTACGTTTGTAAGGGCATTTCTTTTTTTAATCTTGAAGACAAAATTCACACTCTTACAATGTTATTGTTTCGCTGGACCTGGACCTCAAAATCCAAGTGAACAATTACAACTAGTCAACATTTCAGTTCGTAAGAATAAAACTGCTGTTTTTTATCATTTCTCAAATGTACACGGTGGACTGTATAACTGGGTACATCTGTTGCGATATATTAACTAGCACATAGTAAACGCGAGGCCTCATTCACCGACTACCCGCCAATAATAAACGTTGTAAAGTACAGTAGGCGTTCCCAGTACAGCCACGACCAATAGGACGATGGTAAGTGGAAATACAGAGACCAACACAACTGAGATTTCTGTAGTAGAGAATATAGGCAGTTCACTTCAACCTTGTCTTCAGTGACAGGGAATTTGTACCGCCCTCAAAGGGTTAATGTAATGTGGATAAAGGTGACAGTCCCATATGATCCTAGACTTAGTACTGGGACGGATACTAATCGATTTATTCTTGGTTGGTAACAATATTTAAACTTGTACTAAATATTCTCACAAGTTTTACTGAGGTTTAGACGTACATGTTCATTGTGCTTAAGGGTAACCCGGTACAAACACATACATGCATATACATCCTACTTTACTTAAGTGAACTATCCACATATTTTTGCTTATAATTTCTTATACATTCTTTCCTGCCACACCACCATCACTATATCTTACACAGGATAACTTAATTCCGATTGTCTGCAGTCGCGTAGAATGAGAAATAAGGTAAGTAAAACGGTTTGATAAAACAGTAAATATAAGTAGTAAAATGAAAAGTACATGTGTGAAATCTGGGTTGTTGTTCAGCTGAGAAATTTCCTACGGGCACTGTTTTGTCAATGAACAAACCCCTTACCTCTCCATCCACAAAAAATATCTGCCTACGCTTTTGCTCGGGAGACGAGTCGAAGATCATAAGTAGAGACCTGGAAATTGCACGTATTCATTTCACGAAAAGTTAAACTTCAACAACATGTACACTTGAGCTCATGTCTGTATTGGACCACGGTTTGATAGGAACCCCCGTACCGCTTTCGTCCGATAACGAAGTTGCAAGGGAAACAAGGAACGAATACCGTGAAACCTGCTTTAGAGTTCAATTGGACCTACAACCAATGAACAACTAACCGAGGCTCGAACATTCAAATGATCGTGAAGTCTAGCTTGCTGCCAAACGAATCCGCGAATTCCCCGAGTCTCTAATCAATTAGAGACCTGCAAAACTCCCGTTATTATATAAGGACAGGCTGGACTCCAAGTTACTGTGCGTTTGACCAATTTCAGCCTTTGGACAAAAATATGTTTTTCACGCCCTGGAAAACTTTTGAGCCAATAACGTAAGTTCAGATGTGGAGTGGCCAGTCTCTTTTGAGGATATCAAGCAGACACGAGACGTTGATTATTAGAGACATGCAAAATTCGCGTTATTATTTGGCGCCACGCCAGATTTCACAGCCCTATATACAATAGCGTATGTGTCATCTGTTTATTGACTTCTACAAAAGCGAGGGGCCACAGTCTATTTTGACTAGGCGGGACGTGATTGGGCTATCCTGTCGTTACTTGCTTCTGATTGGTCCAACGCAGCCCAGGGCGTGTCAAATCAGCTGTAGTCCAATGAAAAATGCAATACAAATGCATATGCGTCCGAAGTATGTCCTGTCTTCAAATGATAACGCGAATTTCGCAGGTCTCTATTGATTACAGTGCAGCGGCCAGTGAAATCACGAACTGGAGTGACTCGCTATAAGGCACCGGAGTGTATCACGTCATCAGGAGGTAAAGTTCGCAGCCGGGAGATGCGCGTCTTGGTCGACCAGCGGAGGGTGAGGGAACTAGCAGGACCCCCCACCGAGGGGGTGAAAAGAGGGGGGGGGGGTCGTACCCGCGACGCGCATGCGCTAACCACCCAGGGGCCAGCGGGGGATTAATTAGCAGCGGAGGTCTACAAAAAAAAAGAAATAGTTCTGGCCGCAGTGCGAATGAGAGGAAGTCGTGCTTGTCGGGCGGCGCGAGACGATGCCACGGCTAGAGTCGGCTGGGGGGGGAGAGAAACGTAACATGTCCGCGACGGCACGGAGGAGTTGATGGGTCTTGAGGAGGAGGAAGATGATGATGATGATGATGATGATGATGATGATGACGACGACGATGAGGGGCAAGAGGAGAGGAGGTAGGGTGCCCCCATCGCAGGTGGCGGCGGGCGGGATGAGCCCCCGACCACACCTGGGTGGTCCGGAGCCCTGCAGCTCACCCCCCCCCTCCCCCTTTCCCCATTTCCCCAATGACTACGCGCCACGTCTCAATTAATGATTTATAACACATCTGGCCCGCACAGCTCATTGTGTCCGCGGGGCTCGCTCTCTCTCTCTCTCTCTCTCTCTCTCTTGGTCGAGCGACCCGGGCCTTTTGTCTGGGCGCACCACGATGCCCGAAGTGGGTTTCGTGCTGCCCCTGATGCGTTCGTGCAACACGACGCCGCTTTGTCTCCGCGGTGCGTCCCGCCAACGCCATCTCGTACACCGGCGAACGCTGGGGAAATTTCGGGAGTTCAGCTCGCACCAAAATCCCACCCTTGGCAAAAAGCCCCTGTCGCACTGTCGAAAATTTCCCCCGTCAAACTGCTCCTCCAGTTAAGTTCGGTCAAATAAAGTTGGACAGTTATGACTAGAGCTAGTGATTTTTCGAGAAAAAAAAAATTAGTACACGGTAGACTTCAGTACTATAAACACCCAACAGCAGTTTGTCTATTGCCATTGGTTGCTGTCTGCTTGAGGAGGAGTTTCCATGTTGTGCCACTCAGAATTCGGCAACATCGGCACGGCTCCTACGTTATTTGTGCGCAGACAGATAACACGTGTCAAACTGTAATTCAGCCAATCAAGATAGGTAAAAAAGACCCTACAATGTTTAGAAGTATAACTTGCCCTGGAATCTTTTCGCGAAATTTCACTACCCCAAGTGATGACGTCATATTTTTCTGAGCATGTTGGGTTCAAGGGCATGTCCCTTGAAACATTTCACGATCGGACCGGTTATAAAATTTATTTGATTTTTGATGGTCTCAGTCAATCATAATCGTGCCCGACAAAAATGAGGCTAAAATAAGGAACAATTTCTGGAAACGAAATAGTTTATGAAATTAATTAATTTATGTAGAAGCGGTCTCGGCATAAATGCTTTTTTTTAAGTGAATATTGCACATGATATTACGAACTCAGAGGCATTTAATTTCATTGTGCAGGAAACTTCTCTGATAAATAAAATTTGAATTTAGCAAAGAAGCGAAGATAAATTACAACATTCCTTACATTTCTTCCTGTAATGTACTTCATGGGGGAAAAAAAAAAAAAAAAAACAAAAGTACTATCTCATTATGAATGTATTTTTAAAATAATTTTAAACTGAGTTCTCCCAGTAAAAAAATTCGACAGTGTGACACATTTTCAAACACATTCAAGATTGATCGATAAAATTTGTTGGAAGGAAAAATTTAGTGGCCGTATTATGTCTTCAAATTTTATTGCTAAATTTACTTGAAGGCGAAAATTTGACATTGTGACAAGGATTTTACTCTTGGTTAAGGTTTATTATACTCAGGTTATTCTCGTTTTCATACAAAGTGGCTGACATCTAGTGACGGAAATATGTACATCTATAGAGGGTATAAACTGTCATTGCTGATATGACCGACTGCAGTAAAATGAAATGCAATTATGATGAAAACGTGCGATTTATAGTTGAAATTGCGTAAACGTGTTTTCCCACCAGTTAAGTAATTGACTCGAACAAATATAATTCAGTTCCGCTGTGATCAAGCAAACAACTTACAAAGTGCTGTATCAAGGCAGGATAATGTCGTGTTCGTACACAAGTTTCCGTGGGAAAAGGTGATGTAGAAATACTTTCAAAGCGATAGTGTGACCAGATTATGACTGCAGTCATAATTGCCTGGGGACCAAAAATATACGTAGGAGGGAAAGAAAAATTCTTCATACTAGATCTTCGCTCAGCCTACATACACGTTGTGTATACTTCCTTCTTATGTAAAAGGTACATTGTCATGGGCCTCATTATTGAATTCGCGTGTCGGTCATGTGAAATTGTGAAATTATAAGAAATGGTAATATTTTACAAATCTGCTAATGTTTACACTTCAATGCATTAAAAAAAACAGAAATAGGAAAAAAAAAATTATTATCACAAATGGTTACCTAGCACTTTTTATTCGACGTTAAGGTACGGATAGGGAAAGGAAAAATTCGCGAGTTCAATGACCTGCAGCAGAGACTCCACAGTCGTGTGTATACTCGAGCCTCAGATGTTTCTTCATTGGCTGCTGGCCCAATAGAGTACCCAGTGTTACTTCACTCCTGGCAGTATGGCACTCGTTACTTGTTTCCTTGCAAGCCTGCCATTGGATCAGAGTCGTCCAGGGCGTGTCTAATAAACTGTGATCCAATACCAATGCCAACTTCATTGTACACGCGTTTGATGTCTATCTTGTCCTGAAATGAACTCGCGAAATGTTCCTATCCCTAGGCATGAAATTATTTTTCGTCCATGTCAATCAGAGAGCCCGTTAAAGTAAGTCCAGGCAGGGGCAGCAAACGTTTTCTAGGGTTAATTTCAAAAGTACTCACTTTTTTGTGAAAAGCCTTCACTCTCGCTTCTGCGTAATTTCTCCGTAAAACTACGGACAAGTCGCGTAAAAAAAAAAAAAACGGAACGTTTCACAAAAATTTCCACGAATTCAATTCGCAGAGATTTAACCGTAAATTTGCAAGTTATTTTTCTGTACTTCCATTTTATATAAAGAGAAAAAGAAAAAGATATGACATTTATTTATGGGATTTAATATTGTGTGTAAAAAAGAAATTTTTAAAAAATTATATACCAAAGAGATTTGAACCCGTGTCAAAAGTAACCCGAAGCTATAAGTATGGGGTCACCCGAATTTTGCGAAAAAAAATGTTTTGCCAATTGTATTTCATAACACTTTAGCTAAGAACTACTCTCGTGATTCGTAGAGACCTGGAGAATTCGCAAATTCACTGATCTGTAGTGTAGAATCCACAGTATTGTGTACAATCACAGATATATCACTACCCATTGGCTGTTTGCTATCACAGTGGGAGGCGATGATTAGGCCTATATTTTGTTGCGCGTTTACTGTTGGCTAAGTATTCAACATGAGTAGAGACATGCAAAATTGCGCGTTATTATTTGGCACCACTCTAGATATATATATACATTCGCGTATGTGCCATTTGTTTATTGGCTTCCGCAAAAGCGAGGAGCGACAATCCGTTTTGACTAGGCGGGACGTGATTGGGTTAGTCTATCGTTACTTGCTTCTGATTGGTTCAACGCATCCCAGAGCGTGCCAAACCAACTGTAGTCCAATGAAAAGTACAATACAAACGCATACGCGTTTGAAGTCTGTTCTGTCTTCGAATGATAACGCGAATTTTGCAGGTCTCCAAACATGGGGTGTCAAACAATGCATGGGGGCGATTACAAAAGAAAATTAACGTATGAAGTTTTTTAATTCTCGCTTGTCCCGAAATGAATCCGCGAATTTTTTAGGTCTCTAGTGATTCGATAATCTAAGTTGTTACGCGTCTTAGTGTTTCCTCGTGAATCACAGACTATAGTATCGCAGCAACCTACTTCTGATTGGCCAGTCAAGAAAGGAAATGTTTATCCACAGAGACACGCCACCAATAAGCAAAATAAAACTGCTGGCACGTCCGTAGGATATTGAAATTTAGCATGTGCGGAAATCTTTTCGCGAAATTCTCGTATCTCTTTAGCTATGAGTAGAGAGACCTGAAGAATTCGCGGATTCATTTTGGGACAAGCTAGAATTCAAAACACGTGTGTGTGTGTGTGTGTGTGTGTGTGTATATATATATATATATATATATATATATATATATATATATATATAACTTTAGCTATTGGTTCACACGGTGTTTGACACATCCTGGAGAACGGTGACCAATTGTCGCCTTTTACCATGACAGCAGACAACCAATGTCAATTCAGCTCAGCTTTTTGTAATTGCGTATTCCGTTTCCGTACTTTCACTGAACAATTTTTGCAAAATTGTCCACAAATATACAGACATTTTCAACAGTGTACATAGGAGCCTTAACCCTTTAAGGAGTAAGCACGTATATACACGGGCCCACGTCTAAAAGGACATTTCTTTGCTCTTGAAGACAAAAATCGCACTTTTATAGTTTCACTGTATCGTTGGATTTTATCGGAATGTAAGTAAAAAATTATAACCAGCCAACATTTCAGTTCATAAGAATAAAATTGTTCTTTTTAATAACTTCTCAGACGAACACGATATGATGTAAAACCTGTACCATCTGCCGCAACATATTAATTGGCGCACAGTCAACGCGCAACTTAATTGGCCCACGACCAGCCAATGATAAACGTTGCAGAGTAGACTGAGCGTTCGCGGTGTAGCTAGGGCCAATAGTACGATGGTAAGCGGAAATGAAGAAACCAACACAACAGAAACTGCTGTAGTGGAGGATGTAGGCAGCTAACTTCAACCTCGTCTTCAGTGCCGTTTAAGGTTTGATAGCAGTCCAGACTTAACCAACCCCAGCCTCTGAATCAAAACTCCCGCTTTGCGATCGCCCGCGTTCCTCCTGCAAGTGTCTCGCTTCTGAGAAGAGCTCGCGGCACGCGAGATCTTGTCACCGCCACGCGGAGGAACTCAACCTGACCGCCCGCCATCTTGGATGTCATGTCGCGTCCGGCTGACCCTGAGCGAGCGACGACAGGTTCCTTGCGCGTTCGCAACCCGGGAGAGGATGACGTAGATCTCCCAGAGAGGTGCATCATAGACGCCCCGACTGCTGAGAGGTCGTCATGGCGAGAGGAAATTACCGCTGAGATGATTCATCAGTCACGCACAGCCTGGCATGCGCTGTCTGGGGAATGAGGCTGCATAAATGTTCGCACTCATACTTAGCGTACGAAGCTGTGGACGCACAGTTTAAACAAAGGGAACTAGGACCTGCTGGAATTCCACGTTCAGAAATACGTACGTAATTTCGTAGGTAAAGGCGTTTGCTACGAAAAAAAAAAAATTAGTTTTTTTATATTTATATCGCATTCTTAGAGAAAAGAAAAATTCGCTGTATTATTTGGCACCATGCTAGATTTCACCGCCCTATATACATTTGTTTATTGGCATCTGCAAAAGCGAGGAGCCACAATTCGTTTTGACTAGAAAGTACGCAATTGCGCTATTTCGTCGTTACTTGCTTCCGATTGGTTCAAGGCAGCCCAGGACGTGTCAAACCAGCTGTGGTCCGGTGACAAGAGCAATACGAATGCATGTTTAAAATAATAGCGTGAGTTTTGCAGGTCTGTGGCAATAACTCTTTCATCGAAACAAAACTGAGTGGATAGTTTTTCGCGTAAATACAATTTAAACCACAATGAAAACAAATTTACCTACAGGAATGAGATAATTCACCTTGAAATAAGATGCCAAGATATACTTCAAAACATCTAAGAAATTGTACATGGCAATGTTCATGAAATAAAATAAAAAATTGCTGAAAATAAGAAGTTATTGCATATTTTTTATTTGCGGCTGGCCCTGAACATTTATAAAATAACTTTTACTAAGTATACCTTTAAATAAGTTAAGGCAAGGTCTTTCAGTCAATCTTGTTAAATTATCTGCAAATAGATG
The DNA here is from genome assembly GCA_029891345.1 of Dryococelus australis. Taxonomy (NCBI): domain Eukaryota; kingdom Metazoa; phylum Arthropoda; class Insecta; order Phasmatodea; family Phasmatidae; genus Dryococelus; species Dryococelus australis. The sequence continues at coordinate 40,083,226 of CM057006.1, forward strand.
TTATTTTATTTGTACACTACGAAAAAAAAAATTAAATTTCGGTTTTGACATGTTATTCTGCAAAAGCAGTGGGTATGTGGTACAAGTATAAAATAACACAATGTTTCGTTGTCACAACGCCTTTAAATTAAATGAGAAGAGCCATTAATCGTACGTCAAATAGTAATATTTTATCGTATGATTATTGCCCGGTAACAACTTACTACTCCGCCGATTTGCTTCAGATATGGCACAAGATTAGTGGTTTGACGAGTCACCTTAACTTATCAGATTTTATTTGCTCAGACATTAAATTTTCTTAGCGTGCCAAGTCTACCAAAATATTCTACCTATTTCAAACAAACGTTGTTATAGGCTGTTCACGGTAAACTGAGCACTTTTGAAAGCCCTGCTTAAGAGCCACTTGTATGAACGTTGTGCATTCTTCCAACTTACGTAAACTTAACGTTTTTAAGGGGGCCTTCTAACTTTATTCTTGCGTCGTTGAAGCGGAACTGTCTGATAATTAGTAAAAGTAAATATGTTACAAATCTAATTTTTACACTTCGATGCATTAAACAACAGAAAGCAAAGGAAATAATGTAAGATATCGCAAACGGTCACCTAACACTTTTCAATCGAAGTTAAGATATGGAACTACTCTTCATTCATCGTTACCAACTTTACTGGGCGAATTTTCACTCAGTGCGCCCGGTTAAGTATATGCAGGCAGAGGCAGTGTTTTTTTTCTTCTAATATTCATTTTAAAAGTGCTCACTTTATCGTGAACAGTCTTTATACTGGATGTACCTAGATGGGTAATAAATGCATTTACTCGTAGACTGTTTTGTATGCTTCTTGTAAACCGCACAACTCGGTGTATAAACTTGAAACACAGTTTCTCAGGAATAAACTAAACAAATTCCATTTATTTTCATGTGTAAGTAGCTCTATAAGAAACAACATGAATGAAGTAGTTTCAAATATGTAGGCTGTATATATAAAATAATATGTTTAGTCTGTGGAATAATCAAATCGATTTAAACCCAACTTGGTATGTTGGCGGTCCTTATTTTGTGCTGCACTAATAACCTCTTTAGTACGCAATGTTATATATATATATATATATCAGTAAGCCCTAGCACGATTCTCGCCACATTTTGCATAAAGCCTGTTCACGATAAAGTGGGCACTTTTGAAACGAACCTTGGAATAAAGTCACTGCCTCTGAACGCATATATTTTAATGGGCGTACTGAGTGACATTTGCGCAGAAAAGTTGGTATGGAAGGATAGAAAATAGTTCCATAACTTTATATCAAATAAAAAGTGTTAGGTAATAATTTGTGACAACTTAAAATATTTATTTCACTTTCTTTTTTTTTTCTTTTTTTTTTTTTTTTTTATTAATCGAAGTGAGAAAAATGAGCAGATTTGTAAAATATTTACGTTCCTAATAATTTCTCAGTTTTACTTGACCGAAGCATGAATAAAGTGATGAGGCCCGTGTCAATGTTAATTTTACATAAGGCGGAAGAATACACAATGTGCAAACAAGTAGATCTTAAGCAGGGCTTTCAAAACTGCTCAGTTTCCCGTGAACAGCCTATAGAAACAGTAACATGTCACAAAAAAAAATTTCTTGCATTTTTTAATGTCGGTCTTATTTTCTTAGAGCTGTAAACCATATCTTCGGCACCACAAAATATATTTAATTTAAACTTGATGTGCTGAAGCATATTCGTACAATGAAAAATAAATTTCCTATTACATAGCTTCAGTCATCGACCACTTTGGAAAGCTCTTCGGCCGAAATAAAATTTTTTTAGGAATGCATAAATTGTCAGTATTTACTGGAACTTTAGATGTCAAATATGACAAAAATGTAATTCTGCTGAGACGTTATTTGACACACGTGTATCTTTAAAAACTCATTTATAATACTATCTCTAGTCCTATTTGTTTTTATATATATTGTTATGCGCATTGTGCATTCTTGCACCAAATGAAAAATGAACATCGCCATGGGTCTCATAACTTTATTCCTGCATCCGTCTAGGGAAAACTGTAAAATTATTACTAAGTTAAATATTCTAAAAATTTGCTAATTCTTGCACTTACGTGCATGCATTAAAAAAGAAGATTAAATAAATCACTTAGTATTCTCAAACCTTTACCTTTTCCCGGACGCGAATCCAGTATGCTCCCGCGGTTCCGACCTCTCTCGGTTTCGAAATAATTTGGGGCGGAGTAAACAATTTCAATTTCAGACCTCCAAAAGATTTGGTTATAGATTACTGGTGTTCGTCTAGGTGCTCATTTTACTCGAAGTTAAGATCCCCCCCCCCCCCCCCCCACAAGGAGATTTTTCCTGCTTTCGGGACTAAGGATTGTGGAAGCGATAAGGACGACACTGCCATGCGCATCAAACGTACTATCGCCACTAAGCGCAAGGCTCTGAACTGATGTGTGGTGTTCTCATCACACTGCGTGCACCTTCGGAACTTTGAGTAGAGACCCTATTATTTTATTAATGGAAAATCTGTAGCAAGGTTCAACTAATGATTCTTGATTAGTGTTTTGCATGTATACTACGGGTATATTTTCAGACAGTACACATTGAAAAAAAAAAGAACGTTTTTTTGCCATTTTGGAGTACTCTTTTAACTGTTGTTTCTAATGGGCGTGATGTCTTGATAGCACTCGACATCTCTCATATGAAGTACGTGTGTTTTTTTTTTTTTTGTATATCAGCACACTGGACGCACATGTAATTGTTTCGTTGGGGAAAATGTCCATTTCAAACAGTCTTCAACGCAGTTTAGGCTACAGGTAGGCGAGAGCCTTAACTCACACACGTAAATCTCGCTTGGATTCCATGCTTCTTCGGTGTAGGTTTATTAAGAGCAAATGTCTAGTAAAATGCACCAAGTCATGTCTAACTTTATACAGTGTTTATCTGAGACGTCGAGATGATAAAATATTCTGCTAATATAATTATTTTTGTACCTCCAGGAAATAAAAATATAATGTTTACTTCTACATCTCGAAAACAAACCACCATGCTATTAAAATAATTATTAAATTTGGTGTTGATTAATGAGTTCGGGACAATTACGTATGGTTGAACTTGTAATAAATAATTTCACATACAATCTTTGTTGGTATTAATTGTCGATGGCTTTAGTTGGTGAAAGCATATTCTATAGAGTGCACCACTGGGCGTTGGTGAAAGTTGGTTTATTGGTTATACCATAGAAACTCAATTGAATTTCAGATTTATTCTTTTTCTTCGGCCTCATAATTTCAGATTTTGCTACGTTACATCCTTATGTAGTCTTTTCACGAATGCATAATTTGTGAATGTTTCTAAAATTCATTGCTTGAAGCTTATGGTTATTTGTTATTGCATTTTAATTTCTGATTTGGATGGACATTACATGAACTAAAGGGAAGCGTTTCCTATGACGTATTCATCTCGAACTTTTTACTTTGCATGTATTTAAAACTTTGAGCTCGTAAAAAAAAAAATTGGTAATTATTGCTACTCTATTTTCGGGAGGAGAACGCGGGTTTTAGGACAACATACTTGGTTTGTTACAACGTTTGTGTGTTCAGATGGAATATCTTTACATGGAATAGACACCTCTTTCAGTCCCTGACTCCACAACAGTTGACATGTTGCAGAGTAAGGTAATATATGACGACAACTGCACGCAGCAAAGATCATGGCCCAATGCACTCAGTTTTTCTCCCGTGCGTGATGTGATCTATGGACTTTTTTTCAACTCTTGTTTATGAGTGGTTTTCTCAATCTTCTTAAGCATCAAGCACGTATTTCATTGGTTGTGAATATCAAGCAAGTGTTCAATCAAGTTAAGTACAGCACGAGCCAAAATATCACTCTATAGCAACACTTTAACATCATAAATGAATACGGGGCTGAAACGGTCAAATAAAATCGGATTGCCAAAGAAACTGTCTAGAAGTTCTATAACTCGACACACGTTAAGACAGCTTTGCAGCCATGAAGTGTATATTTTGAACGTGAGTTAGGCGGCTCTTGCATTTCGTAGCTAATTGGCCACGTGAGAACTCTCGGAAGATTCCGAAAAGAAGGAAAAACCACAATCATCGCTTAATAGCGGACACTTTTCTGAACCCATGTTTTCCGCACTTAATTGAAGATATTTCACTCGTCCACGTAAGGATTTCTATCACGCTCACCAGGCGGTTGTAAAACTGTATTAAGTGCTTCAAAAATATTAGTCTAACAAAAGTATGATGCTGGAAAATTACAAATTAAAAAAACTGACCGATAACTACTACGGCTTATATATTAGTATGTTTATTGAACAAAAAACGTTAGAATAGAGCTCAAAAATTTATTGTTATTTTATCAAAATGTCGTGAAGAATATGTCTTGGGATTCTGTTTTTTGCGGTTTGCCTGAATTTCAATTTTGACATCTGATATGTAATTTAAAGTCTAAGAAGCCCTAAGTTAAACTCTCACAACAGGTAAACTAAGTCACATCAGCCTTAAGCGCCATTAGCCCGGCATTTGTAGTTATTTGTAGAATTTTCGCAACAAACTGCATTAAAGATTTTGTAATAAGTTTTACGGAACGACAGACGCTGCTTTGCATTTGCTTGAGTGGCCTCGTTAACCGTGATTGGCTTCGCTGCTGTCGAACTTATAAGTCCATTGGGGCATACTATATCAATTGTTAGCCAATGGCAGCAATAAAACGAGAATATACAATCTTGGAGCTCATCCTGGTGCCACTCCAGTCCTTCCCAGTGTCCAGCATCACCTGTTTGAAGTTATTCTCTGCACTCTTAAAACCCCATCACCATATAGCTTGTATGGCTATCTGGAAGTTGTGGGACATCATTTTATGGGACGATGCCCATTACTTCTTTACACATGCCTTGCTGTAAACTGGACCCATTCCTCAGAGCATGGTCTATGTAAAGTTTTGTCATGGGGTTAACAGATGATGGAGTGGCAACAGCCTCTCATCTCCGCGATTATCAAGGGAAGCCGATTTCACCTCCGACTTATTCCAACTGCGCATGCGCAGACCGATTGTTTACGTCAGCCGCCATATTATGAGTGGCAAAAGTTGCATTGTACATCTGTGTTACCAGTGACGTAATTATTGCGTTTTGTCCTTGCGGGATGTTTTCAAATGTATTAGGCCTAAATAAGCCTGTGCATCAAAATGCTATGCAATATTTTTACCACTATCCGGAATTAATTAAATGAAAAACGCGCTCATTTGAACTAGATGTAAAACATGCACATTTTTACCACTACTAGACCTGTCCGTGTCTTTCATTATCGTCTGCTGCCCGGCTTCACTTTCGTGTCTCGGCTTCCACTCCATAGACTAATCCCTCCATGAGTTTTGGGAGCTGGTAGTTTCTTGTAATATCATGGGTATCGATGAAGTGGTTACACTACTCGCCTCCCACCAAGGCGAACCGGGTTCGATTCCCGGGGCGGGGACGCTCTCAGATTTTCGCACGTGGGAATCTTGGTGGACGACCCTGCCTGCTCGGCGGGTTCTCTCTGGGATAGTTTCTCAAGACCTCGAAGTTAAAGAGCCGCCTAAATATATCCTCTCTTATTCTTTCCAGCAGATACTGGTTGAAAATGAGTAAAGGCAGTGTTACGTTTACGACGTAACAATCGAGGCCGGGCAAGGCTGGAATACGGCCCACAGTTGTCATTAAAACAATACTCGCAGACAACGGGGACAGTATCGCAAGGGCGGAAAGTGCAGCGATCTACGGAAGTTAGCAGCAGTGGTGTGTAGTGGGGTTGTTTCCCCAGGGGTAAGCAATTTCTACTGACAAACGCAACTTCCAACTTTGCTTACCCTCCACATGTATTTGCCGTTCTATAATACCTAACATTAGTTATAAAAAGTGGAAACGAAATTAATGTAACAGTAATTAAACTGAGTATTATTTAGAGAGCATATCAAAAATTATATTTAAAAAAACCGTTTTCCCGAACACTTTCATCCACTTTCCAAGGAAAAATGTAGGACTGGAGGACGCAAACAGAACACCTGTTTACCCTGCCGAAGGAACGTATTTCATGGAGGAGCTCGAGCGTGTGGCGCGTTGTTGCTTGCGAGTTCGATATCAATTAATTGGTAGTCTCTCCCGTTTGTGGATATAAATACTAGATAGCAGCACTACGCGTGTACAGCACAGGAGTTACGAAAACTCTGTTTCTCGAATCGGAAATGGGAAACTCAGAATAAAATGTGTTTAAAGTTAAGGTGAAAACTGTAAAGGAGTAAACTGTAGGGTAATCATTGTTTACCTTGCGTCTATGGAATAAACGCCACTGGTTAGTAGAATAATTGAGTCTGGCTGAGGCAGTGGGGTTGCGGCAATTCCATCAGCAATTACAGCAATAAACCCGCCCAGGCTAATAGGAAGAGCCAATGGGAATTGAGGACAACGGTGAAGGTGGGCGTGAACGAGAAGTGTGGGGGTGGACACGACAGCTAGTGCCAGAGTGTCAGTCGGTGGAGTCTCGTCTCGCTAGGGTGAGATAGCAAGTCCGAACCCTCTAAACCTTGTCCTAACTTGCTCTAATATCCATAACCCTACCTTGACCCTAACCCTTCTTGCCACATCACAATGTATATTATTGTTATTTAGTTGTAGTAAAAATCCTCCAGACTTGTTAATTGGAGATTATTTAATAGCTCCTTGATTCCACATCCCGATCAGCCTTATTTGTGCCTATAAGATTATATACCACATAGCGGGTATATATTAGCAGTAGATCTCGAGAAGCTACGATTTATGCCGTGTCGGACGAGAAATGACGTTAAACAAACTGAAATGTAACTTACAGTGAAAAATCGATAAATTCAGAATGGCATGGAATGATACCCCTTAACATTGACTAAAGATGAGATAGACGGATTTCTAGGGGTCTGTTCACGTACCGAACATCGACCTAATACACTTCAATACAACTGTGAGAGTCACATGGTCAACGGCGATGAACGTGTTTGTTTAGGTAACAATTGTCAAAAAGCTGGCCATTTCGTGCTAATCGGAAATAATTTAACACACTAGAATTAAATCGATTTGCGTTGAAAATTCGTTAGAGGAAGAGTACATCTGAAGGCGCTTGTTTTTAATACGCTGTCTTCTAACCTCAAATCCTCTCCACGTAGCTTACGAGGGTCGTATTGGCAGGAAAGCAGTCAAATGTTAGGACACGGAAACTAGTTTTGCTGAGCATACCTGATCACTCTACCCTATGTTCATTCTACGTCCCTGAACCGTGCATCAAGGGCCGAGCGGGGCAATTGGTTTGTGGAAAGATCGGTTATGGTCGAGGAGTGGTTGGGGGGGGGGGTAGGGGGGTTAAAGGGTAAGAAGGGGACGTAACTAATCTCCCCGAGGAGAAGTGGGGTCATGATTCAAGGCCCCGGCGGCGGTCATGGATATTAACAGAGCCTCGCAAGATGGTCGATAGAGACGTCGCGGCGAGCAATTTAATTACGGAGCGCTAATGAGCGCTCGTGGTGACAGGTAGAGGAGGACGTTGCTAGCCCGCGGCGCTGTGCCGAGGGTGTAACGAACCTCCCCCCCCCTCCCCCCCATTCCACGACAATAACGAGGGTTATGGTCGGTCACTACGGCGTTGGTGGTCCGTCGGAACAAGCCCCAGGCGCCCAGCATCCGTCTCCCAGCACCGGAGCGATCTTCACTCTCCTCTGTGGGCGATGGGGCAGTGGTCGACACGTGGGTATAGCAGTCCGAGGGACCGCCATTCCCGACTGTGCCGTGCCACAGAGTGGGAGCTGCCTACTATCGCCTTCAAATGGGTTGCAGTGTGTTGGGAAATCCGTTTTTTTTTTTTTTTTTTGCCGAAGCTATTCCACGTGCGCCCAATTTGCTAATCCACCGAAAGAAAACAAACTTCAGCCGATGACGGAATGTCGCTTTCATGGCACTACGCATGTTAGAACCACTATTTCCAAACCCTCCAACATAGCTAAAAACAGCCTTTTCAGACTGCCGTACGTCAAAATGTGCTCACCGGATCTATGTGAAACTCAGATACAATCCTGCATTGAACTTTGCTACAAACTTTCTATCAGTAAAATAACATGCGCTTAAAGACCCATAGAAAAAAACCGTTGGACGAAAAGCTTGCGTGCTAGTTTGGTGCTTCGCGCATAGTGGTGATGCGGCACTTGATACACGTGCCAGTGTCGCACTTAGCGTTCGCTCGCTCCTGTGTCATGTCATGTCAAGTAGGCGGCCTCCTAAAGGGGATGGCATCGCTTCCATCTTGGATTTTTTTTTCTACAGATCCCCTTAGGCAAACTTCATGACCAGATATCAAAAGTCAAATCTTAACTGCTAAGCGTCTGGCACACGCATTCTGCGAGACATGCTCTCTTATATAGGCTGTTCACGGTAAAGTGAGCACTTTTGAGGCCCTAGTAATTTTTTCCTTTAGGTCATTTTTTTTATCCCTTAACGACCTTTTTAAAATAAATATTGCCATGTAAATAGTAAACACACAATGTATAATCAACTGCAATTTTAATTAACGTCTAAGGTTAACATAAAATATATTTATCGACTATTATTCCAAATGAGAGGGCTTTCAAAAGTGCTCACTTTACCGCGAATAGCTAATAAGGTTAGAACCATGAATATGACAACTTTACCCCAGTAAATATAAATATTCACTGTTTCCCCACAACGAGCAGAGATACCATCGCGTCATACAGATAAGTCTCTCGTTCGCCACCATCCACAAGAATGGATGAGATGTGGATGGAGCAGCGCCGGAATGATTACAAGGTAATTTTTCCACAAAATGCTTTGTATTTCGCATTTCGCTGCTATCAATTTTTTTTTCTTTTAAAATTTCTCGTTTGGAAATTAATTTCGGCCGAAAAAGAAACAAAAACATCCCATTTTCAGATGAGGCAAGAAGATATGATCGTGGCTGTCACTTTTGCCATGCCTTGTCGTTACGAGTATGGTGATTTGAATTGGATAACGCCGTTATCAAAAGCGACCTCTGACAACGGTTGACTTCAGCTTCTCACTTGTGAGTTATCAAGCTCGATGCCAAGCCAAATGCTTCTGTTTACTGCGAGAACGTTTTTTTCTTAATTGTTCTAAACTTCAGTCTTCCACGTATTTTTCAGGTTTTGTGGGGGACGTCTATTATTCAGCATCCCTAAGAATCAGCCTACTTTCATCTCAGGTGAAGTTTTTATAAACACAAGTGAGGAAATGGTGCGATAATTAAGGTTCTTACTAAAACGATATCTCGGAAGTAGAGAGTTATGATAAATGAAATATATTTTACTAAGTTTAATAAGCACATATATGGACGTCGATGTCATCTGCATATAGTCTTAAATATTAACATGAGAGTTAAATTTAAATTATACATTGTAAACTGAATGGAAAATGGGTATACATATTAAGTGCAAACAGTAAGAATCGAAATGAGTTCTACGGTAATTAATAGACAAGAACAGTTATAGATATAATAAAATATTTCCAGTTACTACGAGATTTAAGGCAAATCGCATTTAGAACTGTAAGCCTCATTAAATTAAGGACAATGTGTAATTAAAGCCAAAGGCTGAGAGACCTCTCGAATGGGCATTTCAAACTGTAGAAACGTAATTTCGATTCATCCTGAGTGCAGGACTAAGCCAGTTTCGAGGTGCTGTAGTATATTCTGTAGCCTTTGCATGGTGTGATGGTGTTCCAAATTCAATACCCGATGGAGAAGAGAACCACTGGCGCATCAGCGTAGCATTTTATCAAGTAAAAGCTGTTCACGATAAAGTGGGCACTTTTGAAATCAACCCTAGAAAAAAGTCACTGCCCCTACCTGCATATATTTTAACGGGCGCAATGAATGACATGTGCCCAGTAAAGTTGGTAATGATGGAGGCGAAAGTAGTTCCATATATTAACGTCAAAGTTTTCTGTTAAAACACCATCAAGTGCTGGTAGAGTTTTCAATGTGTCTACGAAACATATTATGGGTTCGGTGAGGCATTATATTGGTTTGGCAACCTTCCCTCGCGATGTCTAATTGTCGTCTTAATGTTGCTATAATCGCGGTGGCTCCACTTATAAACTCTTATGACCATTCTTCACCTTCCATGTCATTGCAATACTTTATATTTTTCATGCCCAGCGATTGTTTGCAGGTGTACCAAATAATTTTGTAATAGGTACTGTTTCCTTATGTGTTCTTCACAATCTTGTCAGTCGGTTTCAGTATTTATAGCAAGTTGGTTTTGAAAATTTGAAAATGAACTAGAGAGAACACAAAATAATTATTTGTGTTCTCTCTAGTTCATGCTGGTGACTGATGCAGATTTCAGTAGCCTTTTTGGTTACACATGGAACAAAAGATTCTTGGTTCAGGCTCTACATAAAAACTACGGCGAACGAAACATTTTTATAAGTAAATTGGAACTACACAGAGGAAGATTGAGTTGACCATCGCACTAATAGTTCCCAGATTTTTATCAATCTCAGATATACCAACAAACACTTGAAGAGGTTTGTATATATAGGAGTTGAGTGTGCAAGCATATGAGATGTGTACAGACGTAGTATGTCCTTGCAAGCATATGCCAATATACTTATGAAATGCATTCGTTTGATACTATCTGTTATTTTTGATGATTTGTGTTTTCTCAATGTGCTGACAATTTCCACTCCAAGCAAGACCTTCAACAACCTTTATCAGGCTGTCGACAGTGTCTTTGTTGTGATAAGATTTAGGCATTCCACCGCACTGCCCGATGAAAAGAGACAAACAAATGTGCGAGTAAATCATTTCGTGCAAAATGTGTTTGTGAAAAGTGTTCTGCACAGTTTTTGTGTAGTGGTACTGTGAAAACCACATTTTGTAAGGGCGAAATTCTCTATCCTACCGCTAAGCAGAATATTCTGACGCCATTTTCTCATGCTGTTACATTGCATACCAATCTCACAACGTATATTAGTGGCAATGCATTAAAAAGAGCACCTGGTAAACATAGTTTAATCCAAACAAGTATTACAGTAAAAATCTGTTCGTATCTAGAGTGCACTTAGATCGTTCGTGGAAGAGCCCCACTCGCCTGCACTGGTATGCAGCAATTAGACCATGCTTCTTATCGCAGGTCATCCAACAACGCAACGAGTGCAGTGAGTGAGTGAGGGAAGAGATCCGGGTGACTATTAACATCGAGTTCTTGAGAGCCGATGAGGGTGAAGCAAGGGGAGAATGAAGCAGCGCCGGGATGTAGGGGCGGGGAAATGGGAGATTCCCGAGAAAACCCGCCAACCAGCAGCATCGTCCGGCACGATTCCCACTCACGAATATCCTGAGTGACCCAGCCGGGGATTGAACCCGGTTCGCCTTGGTGGGACGCGAGCAGTCTAACCACTCAGCCACCACGGCCCCAACGAGTGCAGATGGCTGTGCGATTTCATGGCACGTGTCACGTGTATCACAGAATGTGTCTGCAGTGCTTGAAAGACGACGACAACCACCAATGGAACAATTCAGTGACTCTGAGGGAGGCCGTGTAGTGGGACTCTGAGAGGGTGGTTGGACGTTCCGCGGAACTGCCACTGGCTTGGGGAGTGATCAGTCAGTAGTCCATCGGTGGCGGAAGATTCTCGCAGCCTCCTAGCCGAACCAGTGACACCTCGCTGCACTGATGAGTCCCTGGACAGAAGACTCGTTTCGGACCGTCGTGACGGACAGAACAGCGACAGCATGTGCGATCTGAGCCACTGTGGCCTGTCATGTGTCCGTACGAACCATAAACACTCGATTGTTGGAGGTAAGCTTACATTATTGGGTTCTTCTGGCACATTTACCGCTGTCACCTCCTTGTCGTCACGAACGTCATCAGTGGTGTCGGGAAAGAATGTGTTGGAGAGGCGATTAGAGAGCAGCTGTGTTCAGTGATAATAATTGTTTCTGCGTTGGTCAAAGTACGTAATTGCCGCACTCGCCATACCGGATCCGTGTCTCGGATTGTTGCATAGCGGGTCATAAGCTACACATTCCGATCGCATCTAGTATTCGTTGAGGGAATCATGATGAGCATGATGTCAATCCTGTCATCCGACTATATCTCGACACACTGCAGGAACCAATATTCTAGCACGATAATGTGTATCCCCATGTCGCTGGGGCAACACAGCATGCTCTACACAGTGTGTGCATGCTATCCTGGCCTGCTAGATCTCCGGACCTCAGCTGCATCGAACATGTGTGGGACATTATGTGAGAGCGTCTGACCTCCAGCCCAGCCTCGGCAACGACCATCGCCCAGCTATGTTAACAAGTGCCTACAGTGAACGGGGGATACCATACCCCAGAAAGACTTTCAGTAGGTCCTATCTGTACGTCTGTTCGCATGCCAGTATTGCTGCATGTTTGGTCATTCGGGGGAGGGGGGTTACACTTCTAATTAAGGTGACTGCGGTATTCTGGATAGACCACTGGCCTGGTGTTTTGATCAGTCCTACATATCACCTACTTCTTGTGTACCACCTTTGAGGCAGATAAGCAGATAGGTATATTCATATGCAGTGTTTTTAAATGCATTCTGATAGCGTGTAAGGGGAACATAGGCATTGCCAGTGAAGGAAATTAAGGCGATGCTATGAGCATACACTTAAAATACAGCCAGTTCTTGCAAAATATACACATGCTAAACTATCACAAGAAACTGACGAACTTAAAAGGAAATGAGAAGATTTGGTAGCTGCAAATCTCAACATCCTGTAACCATTCCAAAAATAAATAAATCTTGATGACATACTTGCTGACGAAGTGGGTGAAATTAATGACTATTTTGATGACCAACTTGATTGATGTCTTGATTAAAATGGCGATGAAGACGATTGCTGCACACTCTGGGAGATCTCCCCATGAATTTGTATGATGATGAGCTATAGAAGTCAGACAATTGTGCAAACACCGACTGTTCTTCAGACTATAGTAAACATTTGAATTCTTTGCTATGAGCAGCAGATTATTGCCACATTAACAATATAATTTTAATAAAAGAAAATTTAAGGATAGGTCTTAAAGGGGAGAGCTAGCTGCCATGATGGATTTACACGTTTTTGGCCACTACTTTTGTTCGAGATCAATTTTATATAATGTGACTTTATTAGGGCATAGAACTTTATTTAATTATATTTTAGGGACGATTAACGTTGGACTTGTAGTACAATAGCTTTTGTAGTCGTTCTCAGATGGTAATCAATAATTAATTCCAATTTCCTTTTTGTAGTGAACAAGTAGAGTTACTTCACTGGTATTAGAGTTACACAAACATTTGAGTGGTATACTACGCTTTATCGAAGTATACATTTCAATAATGAATGCTAAATCCTTTGTATGGCTCAAAAACTGCTGCAGTGATTACTATATCTCCCCGTTAACACAATTAAATAATTATGTTTGTTTAGCAGCTTGCAGCAGAGGGATGAAAAGTTCTCGTGTTTAGAATAAGTGGAGAAATTAAATGAATATATTTTAATGGACCGTGAATTTTATTTGTTATAACGAAACCAACTGTTGGTCCTACGATTCCGAACAGTATGCTCTACTATCATGGCTGAGAATCTGTTATAAAGTTAGTGTGTAAATGTAGTAGATCTCAAGCTGGGCTTTCAAAAGTACTCATTTTCCGTGAACACCCTATAGTAGGCGGCGTTGCCTCTCGTCTCATTCTGCGAAATCTAGTGACTTGCGATTTTCAATTCGGTAGCTTGCACGCCTGGGATGCTTTTTCTCTAACTTTCCGCTGTCTTTATATAAATATATTTACCCTTTAACTATCTTGACGAGGCTAAATGGTAGTCTGTAACTTAATATATCTCCATCATGGTAGTAGAATCACTATGTCGGTTCATAGTCACCGGCATCTGGAATTTTAATTACTATTTTTTGGGGTCAAGGGTCAAAGGTGATGGGTCCTAAATTCCGCTCTTTTGGCTCAGATTCACAAATCCTGGTCTTCTGCTCTGCGGAAAAACTGGAAATTTTTTTGGTGGAAATGGGAAAAAAGAAAAATTCCGCCATGGTGGCTGGCCGGAGCCTAGCTCCTACGCCAGACGCCGATGGCGACGTAATCATTCTACTCATGTTCTTTGGGAGGCCTTGTGACTGCTTATTTAAAGACCAGTCACGCAAGGTGACGTTATGAAAGTAAGTGGAACGAACATGGACGACGTATTGTGGTTTATTCTACAAATACGCCTTATAGGAAAGAAAACTTTTTAAAATGCCCTAAACATGAGAAGTATTATATTCTGTAATATTTCCGCCCAAGTAAACGGTGTCTGGGATACATTTAATGAGTGTACTTTATAATTCCTTAGTGACCACGTGCTTGAACGTAACTACGAAGTGACAGATTAGGCCATGGGCTAGTGCTGCTATCTCATGAACTAGTACCACCTGAAATCTTGTACCCATAGAAAGAAGTACATTTATTTCAGAAGTATTATTCTAAAATGTATCAAGAAATAGATTCCACTTACAGTTAAAAATTAACTATAATAACAAAATTTGTGACACAACGCATTCTGTAATAATGGTGGGGGGGGGGGGGAGTATAATTCAATAAGCAGATCGTTGATTTCATAATGCAGCCCGCTGCGTTGCCAAACGTACATATTTGCAGAAAGATATCAGTAAAGATACGGCTTACACAGTGCCACATAAAGATGCCTACGAGTAACCATCGTTATTGCCCTCTTTAAGCTGGTTCCACAATAAGTACGATGCGATGTGTTGCGACGGGCGGTAGCCAATCAGGTCGACGCAACAATCCGTCGCAGTGCATCGGTGTCGAGTGAGATGCACGGAATTGTTGGTTTGCGATTGGCGACGTCAGCCTGAGTTGGAGAAGAAGAAGAATAATAAGTGTTTCTTTACGAGGATGATAAAAACATATAGATGTTTACAATTTGAAAACGACGATCGCGTTTACGGCAACTTTTTTGTATTTGAATCTTTATTATTGCTGCATGGATGTACAAAATATAATACAAGGCTTCTTATAGATACGGACAATCTAAAAAAAAAAAAAATATCGTTTATTAAAATCAAAATAATTTTTCTTCGTCTTACTATGTCTCGTACCCGCTAGTTATCATCACACCTCGCGTTCATACTGCCCTGTTTATCTACTACCACTTAAAACATACAGTATAGATGTTTTTCCCGTGTCTTTTGTTACATTCGTGAGGTCTGAAGATGTAATTCCCACCCTTAAAATATAGAATGTATCAGCACCATCTCAGACGGCATCCGTAGCCGACAGATCATCGCTTAGTGTCCCCCGGCCTATCGCATCGCAACGCATCACATCGCACCGCAACGTATCAGCTGTATTGCGGAACCAGCTTTATGAGGAAGACGATCACGCTGACTGTCCTTAAGCAAACTTAAGTTGGAGAACAGGGCCCTTGGTCGGTTCGACTGTGGGGTAGCGAACTCACGTCCGGGGGAGGGGGTGGGAAAAGATACACCTCGCCATCTTGCACGGGCACGCACGACTCTGTAACTAGTGTGCGATCCGTATCAGTAGGTTTAGTTTCACCCCAGTGGACATGCGTGCGTCCGTTTCATCCATGTATTTTTTTACCCCTCGGCTCTGCTGCTGAGAGGATCCTTCCATTGAGCCCCGCCAACAACAATGGACTCCGCCGCTCCGTTCTGCCGCCGTCGAGAGGGGCTGATGGAGGGCGAGGCGTGGGGCGGGGAAATAATGGAGACATCACGGCCGCCTTGTGCACGCTTCTTATCGTATTCGTCTTACCCGGCCCGGTGAATTACTACGGGTTAATTTGGCCGCTTGCGGCAAGAACCGCTTGTCTCCATCGCTTCTCGTGCCGTATGGCGAGTTCCCATTGCGGGGGTCGTAGCAAAAATAACTATGCATGTGTGTTTTGGTGTGAGTGTGAAGTGGTGGAGTTGGTACCTTAGGACGATTACTTTCCTTGTCTAAAATATTGTCCCGCAAATTGCTCGTAGAAGTGTCAAAAATCACTTAGTATTATGGACATTTGGTTTGTCAACATAGCTTCATGTATGTATGTGTGGCTTGTATCCTATATATATATATATATATATATATATATATATATATATATATATATAATAATAATAATAATAAAAAAGTTTTCATGACTTTGCATGAATATATTTATCTATTCGGCACCACTCTGCTAAGACTAAAGATATACAAACCTCTCAAGGTTTCCGAAAATTAAAAACAATACATTTATAAAGCCACACCTTTTGTGCATCTCATCGATAATTTAACTTAACGATGTGTAAAACAGAGATGGTTCTCGAGCTAACTGAAAACAGAATGCGGTAATAATTGTGCTGTCAATAAGCTGTGTTGCCACCTCTTGCCTGCATCGCTGCAACACGGTATCTTGGAATACTCCTAACCAGTCTTCAGATACGCTGTTTGTGGAATGTGTTGCCATGTCTCTCGTAGGACCTCGTCTAGCTGCGCAAGTGTTTGGAGAGGGTCCTGACGTCTCCTGACATGCCCTTTCAAATGATCCCATAGGTGATCTATCGGGTTCAAATCGGGGCTATATGGGGGCCAGTCCATCTTGGATTCCGCCATCTTGTTTCCGGCCACCATCTTGGTAGCCAATACGTCGCCATTTTGGATTCCACCATATTTGATTAATTTACAGCCACCATCTTGTTTCCGGCAACCATTTTGTTTTGGCAGTCGTCTTAGTTTTGTCGTCATTTTGTTTTTGTCACCGTCTTTTTTTTGCCGCCATTTTGTTTTCGTACACTTTCTTGGTAGGATATTGAAGAAATGTTTGCACAGGTGCAGTAACGCGAGGGATAGTGCTGTCATGCATAAGCATAACTTCATGCAAGCTGAAAAATGATTGTTTCTGCCATATTTGCATTGTCGGATTCCACTGTGGCACTTGCTTGGATAGCCCTGATACTGGAAATATGAACAACACACGGCGTTATATTGCAACCGAGTTGAAACTTGCAACTAATTAACCGTGCAATATATTTTCTTCATAGAGAACTTCACACGATCAGTATATTATAAAATTTAAATAGTGGAAACTGATATCTGTTGAGACTGATCTACCTGATTCAGTACAATTCTACTGATCATTTCAATTGCTGTTGTTCACAGACTGATTCCTAGTAAATTTCACTGGACTGGCAGTGAAACCTCTAGATATTTTACTGACTTGCCATTAGATAACACCTCTTTAACGGAAGAATCAGCGAAAATAATTTTAATGATTTAAATCACTGATTAATATTAGTGCCCGCCAAATATTACATGGCGGGTGGTGGCTTTGGAGAGGGGGAGTAACGCTTCAAAAATTCGAATAACGACACAAACAATTAGTAAAGCCACAAATTAAAACATTAGACACGAGTTCAACAATCGTTCTAACAGGAAATGCCGGGTGTTTTTTTTAATGAGCGCAGTTATTTTGGGGAATGCAAGGGGGTGTCAAGACGATTGTTTTGATGTAATTAAAGTGGTGTTGGAAATGCATCCGTATACTACAAAATGCATATGCTGTAAGCAATAATTACTATGTAAATAACCAGTAGTACGATCACTCAAAGTGAGTTCACATCGATCCCGCAAGTAAAGTATTACAAATATTGTTCAAAGTGGTGGCCGTTGGCCTGCCAGCCTGCCGTAATACACCGAGTACATCAGTCGATTGCGCGGCCAATGAAGCTGTGCAACCATATCAACGGCCATCACTTTGAACAATATTTGCAACACTGTACTTGCGGTTTCGATGTCAACTCGCCTTTGAGAGATTGTGCTACAGGCACCTTACTAAATAATCATTGCTTACAACATATGCGTAGAGACCTGCAAAAATCGCGAGTTCAGTGACCTGCAGGCTAGACTCTACAGACTTACATACTAATATGCCGATGTCAACCGTGCATTGGTTGTCAGCTGCCACAGTTGAAGGCAACGATTGGGCCAGCGTTCTCCAGGAGGTGTCAAACACCATGGGGACCAATGGCTAAAGTTATATAGCCTACACACACGTGTTTGGAATTCTAGTTCGTCCCAAAATGAATCCGCGAATTCTTCGGATCTCTACATATGCGTCTTGCGTTTTATATATTTGTAGCGTAAGGATACATTTCTGACGCCGTGTTGATCACATAGAAACACTCATGTTGACATCCTCTTGCATTCCCCAAATAATAAAAGTAAGAATAAACAAATTAGAGTAATGTGGAAACATTTTGAATTAATCAATATCTGCGATCACATTTCAACGTCAGCACGCAACATACATTTTATCTAACAATTTTACACTGTTTCATAAATTATTAACTTTATACTCATAGTCGTCTTCGAACCATTAAAGAGCCTGTTGAGTGACATAGCTGGTTATTTCTCTACGCCCTGGTACAAGCGGCGATTTGTAAGAGTCAATCATTTCCGCTGAGTCTAGAACGAAATGGAGGGAAAGAGATTTTTCCCGACAACCCAGGGAACGGTAAGAGGGGAAAAAAACTGGGCGGGACTCTGTGTACACAAAGCGACGTGCAATGTAGGAAGAGCATTTGTTAACAAAGAAGGAAATCAAAACGTGCCTGTTAGAAAATTAAAAAACACAATCCTTGGCCGAGGGGGATAAAAACAAGGCGGACCGGGACCCCCGAGTCGTTACGGTGATCGGCGCATGAATGCATCGGCGTCTTTTGTGCCCTAAAGTAGATCAAATGGGTGAAGGGGAGGGGGGGGGGCGGAGCAAATCGCTGCTCATTACCACGGGTTTTAGCGATACAAACTGATCATTGGATGCGCGCGTCCGGGCCCGAATACCTTCCTACACAGTCAAACACGCTCCCCCGAACAAAACCCATCCGCGACTAGAATGCTTCTCCCCCCCCCCCCCTTTTTTCAGGTGGCTGATGCAAAGTTATTTAAGGTAAAGGCTGTTCACGATAAAGTGAGCACTTTGTAATGAACCTTAGACAAAGCCACTACCCCTGCATGCATAAATGGACGCACAGAGTGACATTCGCCCTGTAAAGTTGGTAACGATGGATGGAAAGTAGTTCCATATCTTAAAGTCAACAAAATGTATTAGGGTAACCATTTGTGATAGCTTAAATTTTTTTCTTTCGCTTTCTGTTTTTTTTAATGCATTGAAGTGTAAAAATGAACAGATTTGTAAAGTATTTACTTTCTTAATAATTTCACAGTTTCATTTGAACGACACATGAATAAAGTGACGAGGCCCATGACAATGTAGATTTTACATAAGGTGGAAGGATACACAACGTGTATACAAGTAGATCTTAAGCAGGGCTTTCAAAAGTGCTCATTTGACTGTGAACAGCCTGTAGTTGCGTCAAACCAGTAACATTTATTTTTAATCTCATGTTCCCCGACAATTTAAAATTTTCTTTTGCACATCTGTAAGATACATATCATAATTGGGGCCGCGGTGGTGTAATGGTTAGAATACTTCATCTCCCACCAAGGCAAACCGGGTTCGGTTTCGGCGAGGTCGCCCCCGTATTTTCGCATGCCGGATGATGCCGCTGGTAGGCGGGTTTTCTAAGGGGTCTCCCATTTCCCCCCGTCCTCGCATTCCGGCGCTGCACCACCATCCTCACCTCGCTTCACCCTCATCGGCTCTCAATTAGATACGTAACAGTTGGTGTTTTATTGCACGCAATGAAAGACCACAGTTTAAACTACGTCCGTATGTTTTTACTTTTCTCTTGCCGCTTAAGGTAACTGCGTAAGCAAGATTTAAAAATGCGATATTTAAGAATTGTCACTAATTTTTTCTTCAAGAATACACCTAATATGAGAAAAGTTAGGGGCATAGATAATTTTTTTTTTTTTTTTTTTTTTTTCCTGACAAAAATTCGTATTTGCAGAACATTTATTTTCCGAGATACGCGTATTCGCACAAACAACTATTTCACAAAAAAAAAATGCGGGGCGGGGGTGGGGCTTCCCACTCTTAATCAAGGAAGTGTAAGACAGTTGAAGATTGGGCCGGTTCTCAAATTTCTTCGGTGTTTGATAGCCTCAGCCATACAGACTCGTGCACGACAAAAACCGATGACAGAAACTTTACAATAACGAACAATTGCTGGAAACTCAGAAGGGTGTGAAGATTGTTAATCTATGTAGAAGCTGTCTGGGCATGGATGCTATTTTAAGTGAATATTACACGTAATATTACGAGCTCAGAGGCATTAAAGTTCTTTTTCCAGGAAATATCTCCGATGAATAAAATTCGAATTCAGTAAAGAAGCGAAAATAAATTACAACATTTCGCACATTTCTTCTTATATTAGACAACATGGAAAAACAAAAGCAGTATCTCACTATGAAAATATTTTTAAAATATTAATTCGAATTATACTCTCCCAGTAAATAAATTTGACAGTGTGACATATTTCCAAACACATTCGAGATTATTTGATAAAATTTGCTGGAAAGAAGAAATTCGATGGCCATATTTTGTCTTCTAATTTTACTGTCAAATATAGTCGAAGGCAAAAATTGACAGTGTGACGCGGGCTTTACTAATACTTTGTATAAGAATATTAAATCCCTGTTCAGAATTTTATACATATGCAACCATAAAGCCCTAATAAAATTAAATAAATATTACATAACGCTCCCTTGCCACAAGAACACTACGACCCACTGATCGCGATTGCTGAAGACCCAGACCTCTTTCTTAAAACATCAACACTGATAAAAGATATTCACGGTTAACTGCGAACTTTAGAAAATCCCGTTTACGATCTACTTCATAGACTAAAGATAAGGTAGGCCGCTTATCCGCCCTCTGCACATGTACCCATAACATTGACCCGCCCCATAGGAACACAACTGTCAAAGTCACATGGTCAACAATAATGAACGTGTTTTTTATATCATAATTTTTAAACGACAATTGCCGCAATATTAATAAAAATACTTTCGCTAATTTAAATGTAATCTAACTGCATTGTAAATTGGTTAGAGGAAGCAAAAATACATCTCGAAGCACTTGGTTGCCGAAGAGTGTCCTAACTTCAAATCCAATCCACGCCGTTTTTCCTAATCGTATTGGCAGAAAAGCAGTTCAATGTTGGGACACGGAGACCGGTTGTGCGCAGCGAGCGAGCTCGGTGTTCTTCATCTTAAGTCTGTGGTCTACTTTTACTCTAATTTTGTATACTTCCACTATATATAAGACTAGCTGTTATCGTGGCTTCACTCGCGTGCAAAAATCAAACTTTAAATATAATGACCACGTGCTTTATCTTAATGGTTGGAGGCATATTTTATATATCCCCTAAGAAACTGTTCGTTTTTCTGGGATGAAGAGTACCTTATGTACTAATACATAATATAATCTAACCCTGTACCGAATTCCATTCAATTCCGTCTAGCCATTGCGACGTGATTTGAGTAACACGCAAACTTACAAACTTTCACATTTATGATATTATTAGTATTGATACTGCCGTGGATCGTTTGACTTTATTCTTGCATCATCCAGGTAGAAACCAAGGACTTATTAGGAAATTAAATGTGTTAAAAATACACAAATTCATACTCTTAAAGTGGTCTCACAACCATCCGGAAGTCAAGCAAACTTTAACCAATCCCAGGGCAACTTCTTTCTATCCGTCAAATATTTCCCAAACTTTAACACATTCGATGGACGGTTTGGGGGGGGGGCACCGCCTTCTAACGACATTCCCTAGACGTGAATACGAACTTTGAAATGAAATTCAAGGTCGCGGATATGTGCTTATTTACATTTGGTTTTAATTTAAAATGGAAAGAATAATTCCCCAAAATATTTCTTTCTTAAATTTGTATTTCCATACAAGTATACCTCCAACTAAAGCAATATCACGATGTTAGCTGCCACACTGCAATTTTGCCGTTAAGAAGGTTTGACGGACGACGCATTGTTGTGAATCGCTTTCAACTGACGGACGATTACAAAGACGGTGACTGACTGACGGAAATACGACTGACGCCCACGATGGGACGGGTAGCTGTGAGTCCAGCTTTAGTATGAAAGTTAAAAAGTGCATTTTATTCAGTTTAGGAACAAAATGGGATTTCTGACGGGAGAGTTTGACAAAGGGAATATTACCGCTGATACGTGTCCAGTGTTCCACAAGGTCATTATTAATTAAAATTTTAAACTACGCAAATTGATAAAGAGAAAGATTCTACTTAGTTACAAAGTTAATCAAGTAGACAGGTGACACTAGCGCTTACCTAGCAGCGAAAATTTTTTGGTTGGCAAATGTTTAACATTTAGTGCGTATACAGTACAGTTTCAATCCGGAGTGAACATGGTGTGAACTGAAGAATCCACATTGAAATATTAGTATAAACACTGAACTGAACTGAAGTAGGAGTGAAGTGAGATAATCTAGTCCAGTCGTCGAGATGGACTGGAATGTAGAATCCGGATTGAAATGTCAGTATAAACATATCCGGACTTTACTGAAGTAGAGTGGAAGTTAGATAATCCAGTCAAGTCGTCGAGATGAACTGGAATGTAGAATCCGGATTGAAATGTTAGTATAAACAGATCCTGACTGTACTGAAGTAGGAATGGAGTGAGATAATCCAGTCCAGTCGTCGAGATGGACTGGAATATAGAAACCTGATTGAAATGTTGGTATTAACCCATCCGGACTGAACTGAAGTAGGAGTGGCGTGAGATAATACAGTCCAGTCGTCGAGATGGACTGGAATGTAGAATCCTGATTGAAATGTTGGTATTAACACATCCGGACTGAACTGAAGTAGGAGTTGCGTGAGATAATCCAGTCCAGTTATCGAGATGAACTGGAATGTAGAATCTGGATTGAAATGTTAGTATAAACAGATCCGGACTGTACTGAAGTAGGAATGGAGTGAGATAATCCAGTCCAGTCGTCGAGATGGACTAGAATGTAGAATCAGGATTGAAAAGTTTACTTTAAACACTCATCCGACTGAACTTAGAACAAAGAATAAGTGGCCGCCATATTGAATCGGTAATTTGGTTATGTAAGGTGTTAGAATCATTCTGAGACTAGTAAAATAAGTGTTTTTTTTTTTTTTTAAGTGAAGCGAAAAATAAATTGCTATGGAGAAACTGAGAAATTTTTGGTAGGAGAAATATACAGAATTCTTATTTTATATTATTTTGGAAAAATATATTTTACGTTTACTGGAATTTCGTAATTCGTTTGTTTTATAATTCTACCAGTCGCAAATAGAGTGCTGTAATCTCGTTTCATTACGCATTCAATCTGGTTTACACTTTAGTCGAAGTTTGAAACTTTACCGTAACGGCATACTTTCGATACGGGTTCAATCCGAGTTCGCTATGAGTTGATTCGGTCCGTTTCGAAATTTTACTCTAAAAGCACTTCCCTACCTCAGGAGACGTACCTTAGTATGTATAAAACAGAAAAGCATTTGTTTTTGTAGCAATAAATTTACATTATACACTAGGTACAACACCAAATATAGGCCTTTAGTCCATTCACAGTTAATTCCAACTTTTCTGAAGCCCTCATACAGATCTACTTTCAGGATATTCCTCTGCTTCATGCACGTGAAGCTTAACTAAATATAGACAATTACATCAAAAGGATAACGCACCGTATTCTTGCGCGCTCAGTTCAATATATTTTTGCACGAGAACTATTTCTTATTAAGCATTACTAGAGACCTACAAAATTCACGTGTAAGTTTTGACTACCGATTCCATTGGTCTATACTTCACTTAAGACGCCTTTAAAACTCTGCGCCAATAAATATAAACGTCGTAATAGCGTGCTCGAATCACGTGCAGTCTTGTTAAAGGAGACTGGCTTCACATCTACATAACCTGAGCAGCCCCGAAGGGACATCTCAGCCTAGCTTAATTAACAACACTTCACTTTTAAAAAAACACTTTATGGTATGATAGGTTAGCGTAGACTTAACCTCTCATCCCAGCCAGTTGCTGGTATGCTTGGCCTTGCGCAGCAGCTGATTCCAAGGCCGCCTCTGCCGAGAGGTTGAGGTTTGCAGCGTCGTGTGGCTTGATGCTCTGCCACAGCCTATGGCTACAGAGACTGGCCGCTGTGAGGTAACGCAGCATTATTTTAGATGCATATGTCCCCGAGGACATATGCTACTATAGGCTATATTTAGGATATTATTATAGGCAAATTAGACTAGCTTAAAACGTCTTTTCATCCACAGGTCCTTACCGTCGTTTTAATTTTCTAGTAAAAACCAGTAAGAGCCAGTCCTGCTGACACTTACTGGCAGCTCACTTTCTCTCCTTTAGTTTTCAGGTTCAGAGAAAAGAATCGGGGGAAGAGGCCCAATAGCGTCACTTCTCCCACCAGAGAGGCGCCCAACACCTCTCTGGTTACTGCCGGCATCAAGTTCAAAATAAACAAAGCTCCCGTCCCTTCTCTCTCTACTAGTATTTCCAACCCTATTAACTAAGGGCATGTTTTTCATACAATCTGTCTCCTGTAGCATTCTATTTAATTTAATTTAATTTAATGAATGCAATAATTTCTGAATTTTTACTTTTCTGTTGCAAGGGTTTTTACGTCTCTCTTGACGGTTTTTCCCTTGCTCTTCATAGTTAAGACTAGCTCTAAGTACACTTAGGGAGATAGTCATGGCCCCAAAGTGCAGGCCATGGCTGCTCAATCCCTCTTTGCCGCGATGCATGTCTCCATGCATGATTTTTCCTAGTAGGCATAAGGAGTTAACCCTAAGACGCAATAAAATTTCGTCCTACCTTCGGGCCTTTACTTCATATAACACTTAGAATAAGATAGTTTAGAAAAAAAGTCACATCTACATTGCAGCTAATGAACTAATGACACTAGTTCCAGTATTTATAGGCATGTGAATTTTAGCGTGATGCCAAATAATAACGCCAATCTTGTATGTCTCTAGGTATTACCAACACGCCTATTTTGTCCCTCTTTTTGTTCATATCACCTAATCATACATGTAATATTATTATTTATAAATAAATTCAGGCAAAACTTCAAATTAACCATAAATAAGATACTTTTATGGTGACAAAGTGTAAAAATCCTGTTATAAATTACGTATTTAGGAAACAACAGAACACATTATACATGATGTGATTTTCCGAATGTTTGATTTAAAAAGTGCGAAGAAACGGCTAATACACTAGATAATGATTATTATAAATTCTTTGCACACCTATCTGGGAAACTAAGTGGAAGTGTGTTTTGTATATTCACGGCTACTTCACACTTTTTGAATCAAACTTTTGAAAAATAACCCCATGTCTGATGTGTTTAGTTATTTCCTAAACAAGCGTTTTATACTTACTTCTGTTAAAATAAAAGTATCTTATTTTTCGTTAAATTTGCAGTTTACCTATATTATCTTTATAATTTATAATAAAAAATTAAAGAAATACAAAAAAAACACAACAGTGAGGAAACACGTATGTCAGTAGCGCCTACTAAGAAATAGTTCTCATGCAAAATAGCATTACAACTGAGTGCGCACGAATTCGGTGTGTTGTCTCTTTGGTGTAATTTTCTAGACTTGGTTAAGCTTATTTTGCACGAGACAGAGGAATATCCTGGAAGTAGAAATTTAGCGGGGCTTCAGAAGAGTGTTAAGTAACCGTGAGTGGATTATATGGTGGTCATACGTGTAGTCATGGGAACTGATTTTTTTTTTTTAATTTCAAAGGTGATTTTCAAAAGTGCACACTTTACCATGAACAGCTTTCATTATACGTGACTGCTGTCTTGTCGTTTTCCACTGTCACAGCCCCACAGCCCGAGAAAATCAGGCGCCTGCTACTGCATTACTGCTGCCTGCACTCGGCGCTACCTTACGGCTACTGACATGCCACACGAACTGTTGTTTCATTACGGTCTTTGGTCAGATCACTCAGACATCACTCAAGTGCCTCCCAGGCAAGGTGGACTTGGATCGGTTCCCGACGAGGCCAGAACTGCATTTTTCGCTCGCAGAAATCATGTCAGATGATGCCTTCTGGTCGGCTGGTTTTCTCGGGGGTTCCTCGTTCCCCATTCCCTTTCATCCCGGTGCTGCTCCGTATCTACAGTGCTTAACCCTCGTTGGATCTTCAGACCTTGTTGTTGAACCACCAACACCTCTTCACACTGGACTCACATTCGGGAGGACCCGGGTTCGATTCCCGATCAGGCCATCCTGATTATGGTTTTCCGTGGTTTCCCGAAATCTCTCCCGGCGAATGCTGGGATGGGTCCCAAACAGAAAGGCCATGGCCGATTCCTTCCCAATCCTACCCCCAATTCCTCTTCACTATGCAACTTGCACCATCTCTGATGACCTCGCTGTCAACGAGACGTTAAGCCCACTTACCTACTTACCTACCTACCTACCTCTTCACACCATTCCACCTTCCCGATAAGTGTCTACGTTGTGAAGAGTGCCTTCGCGCCTTTACAGGCTGTTCATGGCAAAGTGAGCTCTTTTTAAGGCCCTGCTAAAATTTTCTTTTCAACCAATTTCTGTCTTTCTGTCACTTTTTAATATAAACATTGACATGTGACTGATAAACACAGTGTGTATATTTCACCAATTCTGAAAGTTAACTCTGCGGCTGCAACAAAATGTACTTATTAATGATTATGCATCTTGAAAGGTCCTTAAAATGTGCTCACTTTACCTCGAATAGCCTATAGTATTACACAATGAAATATTGCACTTGTGTCAATGGGATTCTCCCTTGACACAGGTCGAAGTTGAACGTCGTTGCACTTAAAAACTTATATCTGTATCATAGACAAGAACATCAATCTAAAGTCAATTACGAGTTGCTTTATAGTTATCAGAGTTCTCGTAAATATGATGTAATATAAGATGAAATACCACAAAATATATGCGCTAGTCATGTTTTGAAAATTAAATGAAAAAGGTGGGATAAACATAACAGATTGTGGTCACTCTTATTCCGTGAAACAGTTTTTGTTTTAGAATTACAGAAATTCTGGGGGGAGGGGGGAATGTTGCAGTACCCCATCCCTCGCGAAACGCTTGTAATGCCAATCTTACATACGATCACATAAATGCTACAACTCTCGTAGACCGGTGACAGTTTATCTCAATTAACACCTGTAATAAATAAACGTCGTCATGATGTATAAGCGAGTAGGTATTCCTTCGAAAAGTGTGGGGTCGTACAAAACTATTCTGGTTGTAACATTGCAAATTTTAAGGTTTATTTACATTTAAAGGCTGTTCACGATAAAGTGAGCACTTTAAAAATGAATTTTTAGAAAAGTCACCGCCCCTGAACGCATATATTTTAATGGGTGCACTGAGTGACATTTGCCCAGTAAAGTTGGTAACGATGGATGGAAAATTGTTCCATATCTTAACGTCGAATAAAAAGTGCCAGGTAACCTTTTGTGTTAACGTAAACTATCTACTTAGCTTTCTGTTTATTTAATTCATCAAAATGTGAAAATGAGCAGATTTTTATAATATTTAGTTTCCTAAAAATTTCACAGCTTTTACTTCACCAACGCGTGAATAAAACGACGAGGCCCAGCGCAATGTTAATTTTACATAAGGCCGAAGAATATTTAACGTGCATACAAGTAGATCTCAAGCAGGACTTTCAAAAATGCTCATTTTACCGTGAACAGTCTATAGTCATTCATATTATTATTATTATAGTTATATTTATTTAAAGAGTACTTGCTTATGTTGTCACTTCTTTGATATCATTTCCAAATAACGTTTTAGTATATGAGTTAACAGAGTAATATTTGTTTTATTTTAATATTTATTTACATAGATATTAGTTTGTTTATAGACAACTTTTCAGTATTAATATTTGTTATTTTTCATTTATTCTTGAAGGGTATAAAGTAAGTAAATGTTTATTAAACGTTGAACTATCTTAATCTCTCTCGTCTCGCCATTGCCGATTGGCGGAGAAATGTGTCATGACCAGGCGGCAGCCAATCAGAGGACATGATACAATATAAGTAAGGCTGATAAAAATTAGAAGAAAAAAAAGATTTCTTTGGAATGATTTATCACTACCTCCAGGATGACTGTGTGTTATATAACATGAAATTGTTTAATGGTTTAATATAAGAAGAGTTACTGCAAGATGCTTTTTGTACTATGAAGAAATAATAATTGGAAAAAAAAATGTAATAGGAAATAATTGTTGCAAAATGTTTTCTTTTTTTTCCCCAGTTTAATAAGGAATTATATAAATCTCGTAATATTGTTATCTGAAATTGAGAAGAGGAAAGGGTTATATGTATAGTTTTTTTAAGAAGAAGAAGCAAGATTAAATAAAGAGTTGAGAAGATTTTAATTGCTACCTTATGATTTATTGTCATGGATAATTCTACTGAAATGTTACAACCGGCACCCAACGTGTGAATGATATGATTAATGTGACTGAAATTTAACAAGGTAGTTACAAATATGTTAGTTGGTTAGTTTTTTTTCTCCCGGTATTTTTACGTAACGTTTTCGTCTCCTATGTGGAGAATCTTTCCCACCAGTCTTGGCATCTGGCGCTCGAGAGATGACATTCGTTAAATATGCATCACGCGACATAACGAACAACTGTAACCACAGCAACGCGAAGTTTCACAAGGCCTGGTATGAGTGAGTTTGTGACGTCTAGTTTGGGAGTTGGTCAAGCTCAATCCTGTTTTATTCCAGCACCGCACAATCATTTTTATCAATCGACGCATAATTGAACTACAGTACTCGCATTGCTAAACAGGAAGCCAAATTAATTCAGGAATAAAATTAATTTCTTACTTTGATCTGTCCAAACATGGAAAGCATTACGTTCAGATTACGACACATTAATAATTTACTGTTAATATGGCATACAAAACACCTACGGGTTCTTCGGAAGAACAAAATCAAGTGGAATACGTACTGGGTGGTAGCTGAACTTTTACATTAAAATTCTCAAGAATCCATACCTTAACCAAAGGATCCAAAATCAGAACCTCTCAGTCCATTGTTTGATTTCCAAACCATTTATTTTATGATCGTTGGACAACTAAAATCGCGAGTTTCGAGACATCTTCGTCACGAGTAAGCCATGCAATGTAAAACGCGTAGATTTTTATATATTTTGCAATGGGAAAATGAGATAATTTAATGGAAATAAAACAGCTTCGTTTACGTTCTATTAGTATGACATTTCAAGTCACAGAAATTCACTCGCAACCACATGTAATGCCGGAGTCGCCTAGCCCCGACAAGCACGACACGGCTCTTAAAACTAAACAGCCAATGAAATACACAATAGATATCACGTAAGCCCGACAAACTCTGTCGTACGACCAGCATTTTGGATTAGAAATTATTTTTATGTTCGTCGTTTCGTGCGGCACGACACGCAGAGTGTACAACCTAGCAAAATTAAATGGTATGCCAGCTTTCCCTACAATGTCAATACGCTGCTTAAAAGAAAATAAATTGAAATTTACTGTATTTACCTTTGCATGCATTAGCGATAACACTTTGTCACCATCATGTACACCAAAATTTCCCGTCTGCCCACCGCCTTTGAAACTACCGTAGTTAATCAGCGCCTTCTAAACGGTTCCGAAAAATTGTACTCTTCATGTCGCTCCAGTAAACTGTCGGGTTGTAAACTCGAGCATTCATATTGAAAATATAAATGTCGTGTCGTGCTGTGTTTGCCGTTGCTATGTGACTCCCGTATAACAGCTTTGTTTCTAAATGATTTTTTTTCGTTGCGGCGTAAAGATGTTCCATTGGCGTGATTATACCGCAGTGTGTGTGTGTGTGTGTGTGTGTGTGTGTCACTGCATTTTCCATGGCATCGAGAAGAACAATCATATTTCTCCGAAAATCTGCCACGTGTCAGGTTGGGATACGAGCGACTTCAACAGCAAATCAGGCAAGCGACAGACACGTTATGATTCCGCCCGAGGTTAGCGGTTCTTCGAAGTCGATGCCATTATTCTCAGCGAAGCGGCTGACGGACAACCGGCCATCCTTGGCACAGATTCCCCGAGGCCTCGCAATGACGCGGTTTGTTTCTGTTGTACGGCCGTGGCTGAATCACACACAGATCAGCTCCGGGAAGACAACTGCGGCGTGACACGGAACTGTGGTCCAGATACTAGGGCAATCACTAGAGCTAGTGATTTTTCGCGAAAAAAAAAAATGTATGACTTCAATACTATAAGCACCCAGCGGCAGTTTGTCTATTGCCATTGGTTGCTGTCTGCTTGAGAAGGCGTTTCCATATTTGACCGGGCCACTCAGAATTCAGTAACATCGGCACGGCTCATACGTGATTCGTGCGCAGACAGTTAACACGTGTCAAAAAGTAATTCAGCCAATCAAGAGAGGTAAACGACCCAGCGGTGATTTTAAATATAACTAGCCTTGAAATCATTTCGCGAAATTTCACTACCCCTAGCAATCACTTAGGGCCTGTGGCCTACTAGCGGCCACAGGAAGTTACCGTGATTGAGAACAAAGAGAGACCCCAATCATCACGCAAATGCGCATCTTAGTCAACTCGAAGACTCTGTGCGAAGGACAACTGTTGAATTATCGTTTGGGGTAAAGTAATTAAAACATGCACCTCAGGAATGACACTTTATACTGCAAACATGGAAAAGGTTTTAAATTTCTTGACGCAAATTAAAATTTATTCGCTGGTGATGGACATTAAATCTGAATTATTTAACTGAACAAAAAAAATGTCTTATTACACCAAACGCTACCCATGGGTGCGTCTTACATATTATGTAGCAGGTGAAGAAAGGGCTAGTTACAACAGGGGCAGGTTGGTTGTAACAATCCACAACAATGTACTAGTATAGGGCGTATCAGTTGGGAATGGCCATTGACAGCGTTTTTTTTTTTTTTTTGTACTTTTGCGTTACATGTTGTTTTTTTTTTTTTCCTGCTCGTGAGTCAATTTTTGACTTACGTGAAATCCATTTATTGAACCGCCATACTTACTGAATATACATATATATATATTGGTGAAATACTGTGTCTGGCTGATAGCATGTTTATCCAAATATATAGACCCTATGGATGGTTTCAGTTCAAAGCTAGCGTTTTTTAGTGTGAGCATCGACCCGATTTTCTCCATGAATACCTGGCGGGGCACTTACAAACAAGGTGTTTTAAGTTTCCCCAGGCATGTTGCAACATGCCCTTGCAAGTGCCATTAAAGAGCATGTTGAATTTAATAACTTGACAATCATTAAAACTTTTAGATAATCACTTTTAAATTTAACTGGAATATTAATTTTAAATTTTAATGTTGTCAAAGGAAATAAAAATACTTAGTAAGAAATTATTAAATATTCTTTCGACAAGGTTCTTAGTTCCTATGTCCCTATTGTTTTACATACTTCTGAACAGCAGTAATTAATTTCTTGGCATTTTTTCCTCGCGTATTAACCTACATAAAATGTTTCAGAACAATAATGCCATTTTTTTTTGTTACTTCCTATTTTACTACAACATCCTTATATTGGTACACGAGCAAATTTCAGTCTCACAGCACGAACCAACCTGGAAGGTTCTTGGACAGAACAATGGGTGGTGGAACCTTGTAATGTTGCAAGCAACTGTAATTGATATGAGCAGAAAATATATTATTTTCCTATACTTTTGGGGGCTAATACAATTTATCGAGAGTTTGGAACTTTGTGATAATAAAAATTTGTATTTATTTTATATATTTAGGATTTTCAAAATTTATGTTTTCAAATCTTTTGACAGTAGATATGATCATTGTATTGTGACGCGACACCTTTTACTTTTATTACTAAGCTAAGGACATATTGTTGGCTGTTGTAATATGGTGCAATCTAGGTAGGATGACAAGGGTTGTGTTGTGCGCTGTGGCGATGTGGTGAGATACATACCCGATTTGCGAGGGGTGTTTGTGCTATTTTTAGATATGACCGCATCCCGCTATGCCCCGATTGGGCAATTTTCGGTGGTGCAATAAAGCTCTCAGAAGATAATTGTAGTAAACACTGCTTCCCTTGTGCCCCAGTGATACCCAACACAGTAACCATGTTGTTTAATTTTTAATAAAATGCGGTTAAACCGCTACTTGTAGGGGAACTCATGTGAAGCTCATAATTTAAGGGGTAGCTCATAATTTAAGGGGTAGATCAAGAAGGGGTAAATGAATATAAAGAGCTACACGGTTACTATCTGGGTACATAAATGAACATCCTGGCAATACATGAAATACTGAATGGTCGGGGGAGCATTGTTACTGCAATTGCGCTAACTACCTTATTAAGAGCCATGTTATTGTGCTGTGTTGGTCCCACTTTGAGATGTACCCGGAGGCTGTTGAAGTATGGCAGGTTATGACGGTCGGCACAGCAGGATTCTTGGGTCGTCCATCTCGGCCGACGACGTCACATGGAGAAAGAAAGACGCCTTCTACCACTCTGCATTGCCTTCACTGTTAAAAAAATATCCTTCATTTTACGGAAAAGTGCTGGTTAAAATTTATCCAGAAATGTCCGTAAACGCTCCATAAAATTACGGGACACATTGATTTTCAGAAACGGACTTTCCGCACATTTCACGGAACCTCTCCGTTAATTTCCAAATTAATTTTCTGTTATTTCCGTTTCAAATACAAAGAGATACTGAAAATGTTTTTTAATTTTCGTTTTGTGGGTGTTCTACCGTGTATAAAAAATTATATTAAAAAAGTTAAAATATTTTGTACTTAAGCGAGATTTGAACCCCTTCAAAAATTACCAATCCACGACTCTAACCACTTTTTTTAAATAAAAATAGATTTATTGTCACACACGATATACAGAGGCGTTTACCCTTAACCAATTATATACAGTGCACATTCAACCCACAATATAAACAATAACAAAATACTCAATAAAATATCTACACAATTCTTACATAGGGGCACAAAACGATATGAACATTTGGTGAACTGGTTTTACTGACAAAGTCGATGAACACATAAAAAATTATTTAACGTGAGGGGCAACGCACGACGTACACCACGACACGGGACACTGACCTAATACACTACCACCTATCGACGATTACTACTGGAACATTAAATTGTACACTTGTAAGGACCGAGGGGTGGTCAGCGCACGGCGTACACCCAACCTCGGTAATATACACGTACTTCCTGTAGGCGCGAACGTCAGAATCAAAATAAAAAATTGCCGTACCACTGACGCAATGTGCCACGCCGCGCCATGGTCCACCTATCTTGACGAAGAAACTGGACAAAGTCTTGAACTGTCACCGGTTTCGAATGGTCCACCAAAAAACCGATCGCATCTACAACTCATTGATCTCGGTGGTGTAACTTTCATATTTATATTCAAAAGACGAAAGCAAAAATTCGGTTTCTATTAAATTTAGGTTATTTTTAGTGTTGCCAAATATTACAGACGCCTGATGCTATTTTTTAATGTTTGGAAGAATAAGCCATAGTCGCGTGGATAACCTTAACTGCCGCAGAAACGATAATTTTCTTGTTACAGTGGCGAAGAAAGCTTCGTGTAAAATCGGCATTGTTCGTCCCCGTAACTCGAAGCCAAAGGGAATACGGAGACTTTCCGTATTTTGCATTTACGGACTTACTCCGTTTTTCGTCATCACGGATTTCCTTTCCGTATATACACTGTACATATCTGTAAAACAATACGTAAATATACGGAAATTTTTAACAGTGATCGGCGTCGCAAAACGCAATCTGGCCTTATTCCCTGTCTAGTAGAAAGGATTCCTGCTTACCGTGGTTTGGCAATGCACGCCCCGATTACGGCTCTGCTCAAGTGTGATAGCGCGTTCAGGCCGGCCGTAAAGCTAAGGCCTGCCTACGCCATCGTAACAAAGTGAACAGAGAGTCGCCCGCCGACGTGCAAGTTAATTAACACCCCTTAGTACAGCAACTGAATAAAATGGCCGTTTTTAAGAGTACACGCGAATCGCGATTGTAACCCGATACCTACAGTGCCCGCAATTTATTTCTTTTTCGTCATATCTCGGACTAACTTATAACCTACTACATCATTTCCTCCGGTGTTAATGGCCACTCAGCTTTCTTCAAGGGGGCTGGGAGAGAATTGTTTATTTTATATCCCGCCTTCGTAAATATAATTTCGATGCAATTGTTTTCGACTGCGTGGCAATCGATATTGAGATTCCTTTCTCGTTTCCTGCTTGTTACGAAGTTTGATTTTTGCGCTGCTGCTGTAACTGAACTGCCAGAGTTCCGCTGTTGCACCTGAAGTTGCAAAGTATAATTGGATCCAGTTGAACTATATATTTCCAGCTCGCCTGGTTATTTTATTTTGGCACCTTTGTAAACTAGAGCCTCGAATATTCAAATCCCACCGAGTTAGGCGAGCTAGTGTTCGACCGTGTCACACCTGGCACTTTCTGTAACATTGCAACCTCGTGCCTCTCACCGCTACACCCATATTTAGAACCATGCCAACTCGGACTTCGACACCAAGTATTCAAAACGAATGCAATAGATGTACAATAATATGTTTTCTCGAGTATTTTAGCGAGCATAGACATAAATATAAAAAATATATTTTTTTTTACCTGTAATTTTGTATTTTCCAGTAGGTAAGTGTTCAGTTTTTTTTTTTTGCAGTTTAATTTCAGTTTTACATAAATTTGAAACATAATTGCAACCTAAATCCCTTCCGTCTATTATTAGCTGTTGGCGAATAAGTCATTCCTCATAACATTTTTAATTCTTTCACTTAACTGTTTTTCAAACAAAAATTAGAAGAAGGAAAATTTATTTAGTTATAAACACTGCTTAAGAAGCAGATAATAAATTACATGGAATAAGAATATAACAAAAAATATTTTGTAGGTAGTCGAACTGGAGACCGACCTCATGTGCCTTTATGAAGATTTCCGTGTCATTAGATTGTATGTCTCACCTTTTTTCAGATACCATGCTCTTTTGTTTTATATTTTACCTCGAACGAGGGTCGAACCCTAAATACATCAAAGCCACTAGCGTCACTTCTCATCAGAGCTGAAAATTTAAAAGAGTACGATATATGTGTGAGTAAAGATAAAACGTTGTACACTGATATGAATCTAATTACACAGAAATACTGTAGTAACTTGAAGAATTTATTCTCGTTGTTCTCTTTACATTCACATTGTCCGCGATATGTAGTTCATAGTAATATGAAGATTAAAGTAGTCTAAGGTTTTTAGACAGCACGACACACACACAATCATTACATTTCTTGCCTGGTAACCCCCCCCCCCCCTGCTGAAGACAAAGGGTTTGTGGGAAGTAATGAGGTACGTAACACAGGGAAGCTAGAGAGCAGGTCACTTACACATTGGCATGTGGAAACGGGGAAGAATTGCACTATTTGATCAAAAGTGTCTGGGAACCTACGCAAAACTGTCCTATAAGTGTCCCTCGTATATACTGCCCAGTAGCGGACATTAATACGGGCCTTTATTCCCTGGCTTCCCCACCTAGATCTCTGAGGGACAATGCATGGTGTGCCTATATTTACAAGTCTCTATGAATACATTTTTTAAAATATATCTGTTAGCTTACCCTCCCAGAGCTTTGTGGAAAACTGCATGACATACTTACGCCCATAAGTAAGCAAAACTGAATATAAGAAAATTTCGTTCCATTAAAAAATATCGATTTTTATGTTTTCAATGTGTTTAAGATTGCATGTAAACAAATAACGAGAGGTTATTTATTGACATACCTACTGTAAAATATGATTTAAACCAATTTTGAAAGGTAGTTTAAACATTATAAATTTGTCAATATGTAGTCCAGCTCCCTCAGAGAACCCCGAGCGAAGCCATGTCAAAAAGAGTGTAATATATTTAAAATTTTAAAAGAATCGATATCAGTAACTGTAATGTTACATTATATAATATGGTATTAAAACTGACATGTACGACTTATTTGTGTATATGACCATTACTGGATGTGATTTTACCTGTTTACAGGTGGTGATGGTTGACGAAATTATGAAGCCCTGTTACTTGGGCTTTAATTATCTTCACTGGTTCACATTCCTATCAGGGCACTTACCACTCATTTAATTTTGATTTTCTAAATAAAAAATGGCAACAAAACACATATTGGGTACTCAGTCTTAAGAATGACATTTGCCATGGTTGGAAAATCCACTATGAGTAGTAAAGATGGAGTCACATGTAAGAGAGTGTGATGAAGTTAAGATATCCAAGAATTTGACGAGTTGGTATACAGATGGTTTTGGGGAATTAGTCAAGTTAAAAATGTCTTTGAAGCTACAGAGGTGTTAACAGAATTAAAAAATAATAATAATTGACTCAATGGCTGATTCCAATCTACCAATGTAACAGTACTTTCCAGGTTTTCACATGCACTCTGGCTTCTCTCTGTTATCCACCCAATTCCTTTCCCAGCTTTCTGACTCACAGTTCCTCGACTCTCATGTATCTTTAATGTTATCGTATTCTGTTGGTGTTTTCTGATCTCCTATGACCAACAACAGTAGTTCAAAGGTATCTTCTGCAGAGCTTGAAAAAATTTGGCGCTATCCCGTATCCTGGCATGGTGCAAGCTTCTACATTCTGATATTGAGTTGTGCAGGTCGTGCTGTTCTCAAATAACATGTACTCCTAAGATGGCTCGTGGCATCATGCAATACCTCCTCTTGTTTACTGTTAAAAGAAGTTCCATCGATCTCAATTCGACAGCCTATCTCCAATTGTTCGAGAATCGTATCCAACTGTATCTATAAAGAAATCTTAACGAATAATGCATCACAATAATTTTTGGGGTTAAGAGAATAACCTATGATTTAATTTCGGCCCTCCTATCACCAATGGAATAGACATTGGTGGCCTACTGCCCTTGCAAAAGAGCATAGACTTGTCTGGGTAGGGCGTATTTCCCACAGTTTGAATGTGGTATTCTCTATTTAAAATTCTTTAGAAATTGTGGTCAACCATACCTATAAAAGGACTTAACTCTTAATATCTACTTGTTCTGGTTTTACTTACCTGACACATAGCAAATTTTAGTGGCCTAACCCAAATAATTGTTGGATGATGGCCATCTTTGCCTATAATATGATGGGCTTTAGGATCATGCTATGCTTATAAAATGGCTTGAGACAAGATGGCAGCTACCCTATGTTCGGGTTTCTTTTGGTCACATGCACTGTCCTATTTCCTGTACAGAAGCTGAAGTACATATCTGGAACTGTAGAATTCCATATGTCGGTCAAATGATTGGAGCACATGTTGCAGAATGAGTAATTAATTGCTCTTATTTCATGTTCGAATTAATATGGGAAATGTGCTACCAATGATACATTACATGCTATTCTAGGTCTTTGAGTTTTAAAAGGAAACTAAAATTAAATGTATTGCTTTTATCTATAAACATTATCCACTCTCTGGTCAATATGACTACATGTTACCATATTCCATAGCCAGGCCACCACATTCACGTGCAAGTAATTTCTTGGTGCATTTTCGCGGAATCTCAGAAGATTTCCAGGGAAAGGGAGGAAACTTTTAGGAACAAAGTAATTGAGGGAAAAACATATCATTTTAAAATAAAAACAATATGGAGGCTTAGGAATGGGAATGACAGAGCATGAAGGTATATGGCATCGGTTCTGCTCTGCAGGTATCCGATTTTAACTGTGTGTGCTACAACCTACACTGCTTTGAGTTTTATATAACTTGACTGATGTAAATATCAGACTTCCCTGTGTAATATTATTTCATCCTAGAAAACAATAAGCATATTCTACACACCATGGTACATATAAACCATAACTTCGGAGGAAGTGCTTCTACAAGTGTAAACGACGAAATTTCTTTAGTGGTGCAATGTAAAATGCTTAATGATAACACATTTTTTACTATTACATTTGTTTGCAGTATCGTTCAATATTTTCACACACTTTCACTGTAGACTTTTTTTCAAAACAGTTTATTGAAGTGACAACGAAAATGTCTCTACATGATAACAATCTCCACACTGGTAAAACACTGCTACTATGTCGCGGTATACAGGTGGTGCCATACATTTTATGTGGCGGAGTGGGTGAGTCGACCTTTGGGTAGTGTCCATCAGCATCAAGAGTGAGTGACGGAAGCTTTTCCAAGGCGGAACAGTGAGGTGCATACGGTTTCTCACAGCTGAAGATTACATGGCTGCAGATATTTACCGCAGAATGAAAACTGAATATGGTACACATGTTTTAAGCACTTCTATTTTCAGGCACTAGGTGTCAAGGAGGTTTGGAAGAGGCTGGTTGCCAGTACATGAATAATCATGGCCAGGATAACCTTATATGACTTGGTTCCTCGGAGCTGAAGATTATACTTTGGCAGACATTCGCCGTATAATGGACACTACTGTGAGGAATATTGTCAGCACCATTTATCGACATCAGTCATCAAAGACTGGGTGTCAAGGCAGCTGGTCGTCATTACAGAAAGATCCATGACAATAAAAATCTCATATCATCACGATGGCTTGTATCCAGACATTTGATGAACTACAGAAGGCTGGTAGAAGAGCCACAGAAGAGCGATCAAATGCTATGGCCAGCATTAGCCATGATAGTGTTCATACCAAACTGCTTAACCAGTTGCACAATATTTAGGTTTGTATCCAGTACTTCATGGAACATGATTGCAAAAGAAAAAGCACATATGTGGATCTGTCAGCATCATCTGGACAATCACCATTTGGAAGGACATCACTTCCTGCTCTGCATTATGGTGGTAAACGAAATATCGTATCATCGGTGGTATACTGAAATGCACGATGCCACCATACCGTGGGAACACGTGTGCTCCCAATCATATATTTGCAACAAAGGTGATGATGACGATGTTCTTGATCAGAGTGTAATTATTGGGCGAGGTGTGCTGCTATCAGTGCCGGTCGAAACATCGATACCCATGCAAACTTGTGGAAGCAGATCAAGACCAAGAAATGTAGTTTACTAACGAGGGGTGTTATCAACTTACACAATAACTCCAAGACTACATCAGTCAAAAGTATGCAAGCTGACACACTGCATATTCCATAGGAAAGTTGTGATCCATTCAGGCTGTAGCTCTGACCTGTAACATGGGTTTTCCTGTGTTTGGTAGGATAAAGAAAGGTATGAAGGCGACTCACTATCAGCTGCATCAAGAAGTGATGAGGAGTTTCAGCATAGGGTAAATGACTGATAGCCAAAATAATTTTCGAGAGGAGGCATACAACACCTGGTATCACAATGCGAGCAGTGTTTAATCAATGTTGGAGTGTACCAAAGTGTGTGTACATGACTTTCTTGTTGATGCCTTTCGCCTGTTTTCATCTGACTCACTATGCCACTTTGCATTTAACGCCAAAATACAAATGGCCAAGAAAGCTGGATCATATGTGACGATTCTCAGATGTTTGCATGCCAACATTTATTTATCTGGCATGTGGTAAAAAAATGTTTTATATTATAATTCTCTTCGAATTTTTTCTAACCTAAGTGATGCATTTTAAATAATAATAAATATTCACAATAATTTTGTGGTTTTCAGACGATACATCAGCTTTTATTTGAGCTAACAGAATCGCCTGAAATTAGCTGCACATTAAAAATATTTTTTTGCTGACAATAAATTGCCCATTTGTGAAAATGGAAATTGCTATTTGCTAACGTCTTATCCTCCCATAGGTAATAGCTTAATATTAACACAGAATATAAGCCCACACACAGTGAATTATGGTATGTTTCGTTAAGTGATACTCAACTTTATTAATAATATGGGAAGAATTTATTTGTAAATGGGTATTTTGGTGGTGTAAGTTTTGTTCATGGATATGCCGTCAGTGTATGATCATATGAAACATTTGATTATACCAGTGGTTCTCCAACTTTCCTTTTCTATGGACCTCCACATGTAGATTGTCAAACAAACAGGGACCACTTCATCAGCTCCGCTTCCAGTCAAATAATATAACTTAGGAATAATGATTTAACTAGTTATCAAAATGAATTTCGACCATAAAAACTTAACACTTTCATTCAAAAAATTGATATTAAACAATTTAACTTCCAAAATTTTTAAAAATTAATAATATGTATGATAACATTTATTTTGCTAACCACCTAGGACAAAGACATGGACTAGCATTTGTCAACAGGCCACAGTTTAAGAACCACTGATTTAAACTATATCAGAAAAAAAAATTTATAAAAAGATTTTGTTTTCGCTTCAGATGTTTCAAGATAGATATCGAAGGATGCATTTAACCTCAAAATGTGGTTTCTTCTTACAAGAAAATAAATACTTTTCTAAAGATGGGTTGGTTGAAATATCTGTGTGTGTTTGCTTACGCATATTCAGACTTATTTTATAGTACTTTTGTGTTTTTTATCTTACAAAAACATCTAGAAATTTGTAACTGTGTAATAGTCTTAGGTTTTGAAATCTGTTATTCGCACCATCTGAATTCGTAAAATGAAATAACTGCGAAAACATCTGTTGCAAGATATTTAAAACCGTGAAGGATTTATAATTTTGCAAATACTAAATAGTTCTGTTTTACACCAAGAATTTTTTCTCTAATTACTTCGATCTGTTTAAACAAAAATTTTGACTTTATTAAGAAATATACTGTCATTTTTACTTTAAAAGTGATGACTTAGCAGAATATGTTCATCTTACATATCAGCTATGGCTGAAAATGTTATCAACTGGCAAATGCTCATATTCTCTGAGTGTAGCTATGCAATTTGTTTTTGTTCTACAAATACCAAATTTGTATGCAGGTGTGTGTGTATGGATA
The DNA here is from genome assembly GCA_029891345.1 of Dryococelus australis. Lineage (NCBI taxonomy): Eukaryota > Metazoa > Arthropoda > Insecta > Phasmatodea > Phasmatidae > Dryococelus > Dryococelus australis. The sequence continues at coordinate 40,124,198 of CM057006.1, forward strand.
GATCGATGATCGAAGACAGGAGATGTAAAAATAAAATAAATACTCTACAGGAAAAATTAATGTACTTAGTGATCATATATTTTATTTAAAGACAACTCTCAGTGAATACGATTCTTGTCATCATTTCAGAATTTTTATTAAATAATATTTTGACATAGTCCAACATCACAATTCTGTACACATTCAGTGTCACCATAAAATAAATAACTTCAAAATAATAAAAAGGTGCATTTACATTTTAAAATAAAAGTATAATTGATTTAATTACATTCAGTGCTGATAAAATGTTACATATTTACATGATTTACAAATAGCTATGCCTACATTTTAATTAGTATGTAGTGAGATAATTTTTTTACAATGCTTCCAATGACTAGCGACAATTAATACGCTTTGGTTCCACAAGCAGGCATATATTTCGTAGGCTTGTGTAAAAATGGAGAACTTGAGAAATAAAACGAGGTCTCAACATTTCTGATTAGGTAATAACTTTAGGTTTGTTACTGACATCTAACAATAAAGACAAAAACATCAGTTTACTTCATCAAATATGACACTAAAAAATATCTCATCGATTTGCGTCATAACCATGGATCAATAACTTATATTCTATCTTTCTAAAGTTTCTCACTGACAAAGCTACAAAACTCAGAAAAAAATAGTCAGAAAATAACTGCCCCAACAATATAATAATCACACAAAATTATTTACTCATTACACAATATTACAAACACACAAAATTGTTTACAAACTATAGTACATAATAAAATATTCTCTAAATAATATAAAAAATATTCAAAAATTATAATTTTCCTTTAATTAAACTTTTTAGTAGCGATTATACACTGAACAACTTAATCAAATGTTGAGGCCTCGAATTCTCCCTCTACTTCAGTTATTCTTTGAATTCCTATTCTAGTTATGATGTTCTACTTAATTACTAACAGTCATAAATAAATGCATATATGTAACAAGAAGAAAAGTTAGTAACTAAAAAATACTGCCTATTAAAAAGCATTTACTAACAGTCGTACCACTCAACACAAAAATAAATACAATAATACTCAGTCTTTCATATACTGTAACATTGTGACTATTCAAATTGGTTTGAAGCCACCAACAAAAGTCTTAAACGCATGAGAAAGCAAATTTTATATGATCTAGACCTTCAAGGAACGTCTTATCTTGACAAATAGTCTGGGAATTTAATCACATCCACTTAGCACGAACAAACTATTTCTTGGAAAGTAACAGTATACTATGTCATTTCTTGGATTGTTACAATGTGTGGTTTAGACATATGTGAGTAACAGGTAGTTATTCCGCTGACTGAAAAATACTTCGTGGGACGAACCTTTCAAAATCGTATGTAAACGCACTTAATATATAGGACTCAAACAGTGTGTCGTTTATTCTTCATGTATAGTTCTCACATTCGACACGAAAATACTTCTCACGGGGAGATTCTCAGCTACCAACATCATTGAAGGAACAAATTTTAATCCAAGCGTGAAAATCACGAACAATGTTTTCGAAAAGTAAGTATAAACTTTTCTTTTTATGTTGGTATTTAATTATTAACGCTCTGTTGCAAAATTTGCATGGAGTAAGTTAATTTTTCATCACTATTAAAATTTTCACGAATAAACTGAGCCAGATTTTGAATTTTTATATTATTTCAAAATTTAATAGTAGTTGGGGCGGGGGGTTCTGGATACATTTGATGTTTAACATTTGACTGTGTGACCTACCTATAAAAGGTAATTTACCCTGTTACTTCTCAATGCATTTTTGACATACTGACCAACATTTTAATGCACTTTTGACCTACTGGCCTACTTTCGAATGAACCTTTGATCTACATTTATATTTAAGCACAGCGTGGCTTAGATTTCAGAAACGTGAATTCAAATGTAGGCCAGTAGTTCAAAAGTGCATTCGAAAGGTCAGTATATCAAAAACACATTCAAAAGTAGGCCAGTAGGTCAGCAGGTCAATTGTGTGTTCCAAAGTAGGTCATGAGGTCAATTACTTCCCATGAGTAGATCACACCGTCAAAGGGAACATTGGTCCAGAACCTGCCTGCCCCTACTACCTTTAAGTATTTTCAAATGTAAGTATAAATATGAGAAGTATGGCTTTATACGGGAAAGGCGATTGTTAATAGTATATTAACTTTAATACTTCTGCAGTGGAACGAAATATTTTTCCCGAGAGTATGGAACTATGTTCATTCGCATAATGTTTGTTTTGACAGCTCAGTAACGAAAGTTATTGGCTTTACCTGCCAGTAAATTTTAAGTATTAAGAGAGGATGGCACGTATATAAACACTAAAAACGCTGGTAAAAATCTACAAGTTTAGGATGAAAACATAAAAAACCAATGAAAGTGCAATTCTGGATAATACTTATTGCCAAGTTGTAAGTAAACGTTTTGCCAGCATGAGGCGTTACTGTCAAGCCATTTGTTACGCTGTAAGTTTGAAAGTTACATTGCGGCGTAAGTCATCGCGCTAGAGGAATACTATTCCGACAAAATATTTGCTCACACAATAGGTTGAAAATGTTCTTATGGACTGACCTTTGCTTATTTTTCTTCCTTGGCTTTCAGAAACTTGTAAACTTAAGTTAATTTGATCACCGTTTATTTATGTACAACACGCTTTCAATGAAAATAGTTGGCTTAAGGGGAATCTGATATAAATGAAATGCTATAGAGGTTTGTCGTATTTTATAATTTTATGGAAACCAATGACAAAAAACGAGTAAAGGGCAATCACGCAGAATTGTTTTCGCTAATTATGAGAGCAATGTTTCTTCGTAGCTATTTTTGACACAGTATATTTTATATCGATACCTTAGTGCAAAAGTATTCTCAAAATATGCTGTTTTTTTATTTTAGAAACACGTTTTCATAATCAAAGTGCCCCAATTCAACATATCATCACGCTGAAACATCCAGCATAAGAGTGTAACCATCAGTATATAAGCTGTGAAAAAGCTACACATTATAAATATTCTATACTGCATTCAGTAGTACATCTAGCTAAAAAGTCTGACTCTTTTGAGTTGTAACGTTGTTGCACTGAGGTATCGATATGATATCGCGGCGCAAGATAGTTGCTTACGAAGTCAACAAAAAAAAAAGCGTTCTCTAGGTCTGCCTTTTTTTATTTTTTTTTATTTTTAAAATGTTGCCTTGCAGAAACCTTGTAGACTTGAGTTGAAGTATTTGGAGTTAACTTATGTACCACGGTCCCTTGAGAATAAGATTTCAAAAAATAATATTCAGCCATGTTAGTGTAACTGGAAATGCAGGAGTCACACATAGCCCCGACAAGCAACACACGACAGACCCGACACGACACTTAAAGCTAAACAGGCAATGAAATACAAGACATATAGTTTTGACGCAAACCCGACAAATTCTGTCATCTGACCAGCATTTTGCATTATTAATAATTTTTATTTTCGTCGTGTTGTGCGGCACGACACATAGATTTTACAACGCTGCTTTAAAAAAATTAAAAATCCCTGTATTTAACTCTTAGAAGTAATAATTTTACCTTTGTGTGCATTAACGATAACTCTTTGTCACCATCGTGTATTTCAAACTTTCCCGTCTGCCCACCGCCTTTGAAACTAGCGAAGTTAATCGTCGCCTTCTAAATGGTTCCGAAAAATTCTACTCTTCGTGCCGCATCAGAAGACTGTCGGGCTGTTGAATTCGAGCAGTCACGTTGAAATGTATAAACGTTGCGTTGCGGTTTGCAGTTTTTGTCGCGTCGTGCTGTGTTTGTCAGGGCTATTGTGACTCCCGCATGAGAAATGCTCTGGAGACTCACGACAGTTGTTGAGCCGGGCGAATGGACGAGTCGTGCATGTGGCACATTTTGGGGGGGACAAAGTCATCCTCGGACGAGGGTAGGACGGAAGGAATGGAGGAGGTGTAGGAGCAGCTAACTCAGAGGCACGTGTGGATGGTCTTCTTCGTCCTGCACAGTTTGCACTTGACCTCACAGCACCAGTGGAAGGTGCACGCGCACCTCTCCACGACAACCACCTCCTGAGTCCGGTAGCCTCGGCCGCAGCACATGAGGTCGCAGCCGTCGACGCCGATGGACGTGTCGTTGCACTGGCGGCCGTGCGTGCCCTGGATGCCCAGGCGGGGGTTGCGCTCGCAGAACCCGGGGGAGGACTCGAGGTACACGAGGTCCTTCACCCCTGGCGGCTTGTGGTCCGGGTTGTAGGGCTGCAGCTGGAAGGAGTACCTCTTGCGCTTGCCTCCCCCGGGCTGGCCGCGCAGGCTGCCGGCGTTGCTCACCATGACGCGCGACGCGCCGTCGAACCTGTCCTTGAGGTGGTCGCCGACCAGCCTGAAGCTGGGCAGCCGCATCCAGCACGTCTTGACGGTGCACGAACCCGACATCCCGTGGCACTTGCACTCCTGCCGCATGTTGGACGACACGTGCTGCGAACAACGCAATCAAACATTTTTTGCAGTGGTGTGGTTGTCTGGCGACTCGCCTCCCTCCCAGGTGAAACGGTTCGATTCCCGCCGGGGTTGCCCCCGTACGATACCTCTGGTCGGCGGGTTCTCTCGGGGATCTCCCGTTTCTCCCGCCCCTGCATTCCGGTGTTGCTCCATAATCACCTCCACTGACAGAAAATCTAACAAAATATTTGTTTATATAAGATAAAATACATATTTAGTTTCCGTAACAAAATATCTTGTTGAATAAACAAAATTACTTCTGTTTGTTTAGCAAAATATATGTTTGAATAAATAAAATCTCCGTGTTGGGCCAAAAAAAATTAGACTGAGAACTAAATATTTTGTGAATCAACTGTATATATTTGTTTGGCCACTCATTTGACTGCCTTCGTTCGAAAATACAGCTCGAGAGTTTGTTCGTATTTATTATGACAATTAGAGTAGTGACAGTGTTTGTTAGTGCATCTATTGATAATTAACAATTGCATAAACACATTAATAAATTAATGTAACAAGAAACTGACAAGTAAAGCTGTAAAACTTTAAATATTTGTTTGCACACGTTGCCCAATTATTTGCAGTATGTATATTTAAAAGGTTTCCGGCGTCATCAAATTGTTACATTACCTGAGATTACTAAGGCGTAGCGCTCGGGCGCTGGTGATCTAGGTTCGAACTTGTTGAATTTTTTTATATCGGCCCAAAGTGTTTAATGTACTTGTAGCCAAACAAATCTTCAGTTGCACCAACCAAATCTTACAAATTGGAGCAACCAAATGAGAACAACAAAATAATTTGGTTTCAGCGACAAAATATTTCATTGCCCCTATACAAACAAATCATTTGGTTGCACCAAACAATTATCAAAATATATTGAGACAAACTAAATTCTTGTTTGTTTCAACAAAACCTTTTTCTCAGTGTTGTTTCACCCTCATCGGCTCTCAAGACCTCGATGTTACGAGCGGCCCAAATCTCTCCACTCAACTACAGCAAACAAATGGGAGTTACACTATGTAAAATATATTTTATAAGTAAACACTAACATTCCATATCTACAAATACTAAATGTCACACTACTATACAGAATGTCAGGTAATTCGCGGATACGTACTGCACCACGCTAATTTGTGTTCCAAACTAAGGAGGAAATACTCTGTGGTAAAAATGCAAAAGACCCTTCGTTACGAGAGTCCAAAAACCATTGTAACAAATATGTGGCATTCCAATTAGATAAAGGTGAGGTGATGCGCCATTGCTACAACTAATGTGTCTGACGTACCGCATACGGCAAGGGAAAGAAGCCACGTAGTTCCAGTAGCGTTGTTCCATAGGCCCAAGGTAATCAATGCTTACACTTTACATAGGCTTATTGGAAAGGTTTGACCCTTTATAGTTTTCACCGTAACATTACTCACATTTAATACTGAGTTTCCCGTTTCCAATTCGAGATACAGTGTTTTTCGTAACTCCCGTCTGTACACGCGTAGTGCTGGTGGTATCTTAGTATTTATTTCCACAAACGGGAGCGACTAGTGATAAATCGATGAATCGAACTCGCAAGCAACAACATGCCACCACGTTCCTTCGGTAGGGTAAGCAGTCGTTCTGTTTGCGTCCTCCAGTCCTTCATTTTTCCTTGGAAAGTGGATGAGAGTGTTCGGGAAAATGGTAGTTTTGTTAAAATTTGTAATATGCTCTCTAAATAATATTCCGTTTAATTATTCTTGCATTCATTTCGTTTCCGTTTTTATAACAAATACTATTAGGTATTATAAAACCGTAAATACATGTGAAGGATAAGTAAAGTTGGAAGTTGCGTTTGTGAGTAGAAATTGCTTACCCTGAAAAAAAAAACTCACTACACGCCACTGCGTAGTTCACATGCAGTGAGTACTGGGACATGGCAATGACCATGGGTGCATCCGGCGGTCAAGCTTTGTGCATGCTGCATGCATCCAAAGCGCGAAGAAGTGCATTGCTATGGGCAGAGAAAACTTCAAACACCTGTTATGACATTTCGACGTTTTGTATGTTGTGCTTAACATGAAGTAAAGACATTTTATTTGCTTTAATGTCGTCTTCCGCGTGAACAAAGGGCCTTAAGCTTTTTTCTTTTTTTTTTAAACAAAGTATATATTCTACTGAGTTTTGATCACTGATTCGTGTGGTGCAGTCCGTATTCGCGAGTTACCAGACACATCGTCTATAGTAACACAATTTAACACTTCACATCCCCCTGCTAAAATCTTACTTTGGAAACTTGTTAAAAAAAAAAGTAAACCTTTTACTAGCATTTGCTATATATAATAAATTTAGAGTAATGATAGTCTTGCATTCAAGGTGTGGATGACTCTCTAAGTGAAATATGGTGATCATTAAGTTCACATGTTTCAACGCTACCAAAGCGTTAGCGTAAAGCTCGGACCTTACACGCCATATTGAATTATTGATTTCATTTGTTTATGATCACTTTATTTTGAAACAACAGCTACACCTCTCTGGAAATATATCTTACTCTGTAGTGCAGACGTAAATTTTTATTTTGATTGTCAAGTAATTAGTACGACGTAATTAGTGTGACATCAGTTTTAAATTATCAGTACGTTCTTGCTGTTTCAGAGTTGCCAGATAACGCGTAATAAAATTCGCAGTCCACATTCGAAGGCATTGTGAAATGCAAATGTGCTATAATAATAAACATTGAGTTATTTCACTTAAAACAATATGACACATAAACGGAAAATTCAACGTGGCGTATGAGATCGGGTAAAGGATCTACACGTTAAAATGAGCACTTCTGAAACCCCTGCTTAAGATCTACTTGTACGCACGTTGTGTATTCTTCAGCATTATTTAAATTTAACACAGCCATACCGGGTGTCCTAAATTTATTTTTACACTCTTTGTACGCTAAAAGCAGAGAAACTATTAAATATGAATCTAATGGAACTGCGTGAATTTGACGCAATAAATCCATTCCGGTTACTTCAGCCTTTCCTGAAGCCCTGATGAAGTTATACTTTCAAGATATTCCTCCGCCTAGTGCAAATTAAGCTTAATTAAGTCGTGAAAATTACACCAAAGGAAAACGCACCACATTCGTGCGCACTCAGCTGTAACAGTATTTTGTATAAGGACTATTTCTCACAAGGCGCTACCAACACACGTGTTTTCTCCCTGCTTTTTTTTTTTAGTTTTTTATAAATGGAGCATTATAGTTTATAGATAACATATAAATAACAGTTCAATTTAACAGAAAAAAAAGTAACATTTATGAACACAAGTATAAAACGCTTGTGATACATGGCGTATTTAGGAAATAACAAAACACATCATACATGGGGAGATTTTTCAAAGGTTTGAATGAAAAAGGCCGAAGAAACCGTGAATGGACTAAGTAATGGGAACGTTAGGTGCGTGCGAGAGCATGTGGCCATTCTGCTGTTGTCAGTTCCGTCTGCAGCTACGAGATGGCAGTACGACAATTGTAGAGGAAATGGTGGACGTGACAATGTTTTCTGTCGGGCTACGCGAATGGATTTTAAAGTTTAATCGGAAATGTGAGAACTTGATTGATGGGAAGCGAAGATGGAGGACATCAGTCGATACGGCACCGGCACGTGTAACGATTTCACGATCACGTGACAATTTAGAGTTGGACGGGACTGTGTGTGATATGAAAAAAGGACGGTGCAGCAGGAAGAGAACGACAACTAAGGAAGTGGGAGGGGGGTATTCCACACTTTCATACATTGACATTCCTTGGTAATTTAAAGTTCGTGCGAGTAGCTACGCGTGAGTAAGGTGTCAAATCATCAAGAGTTGATTTCATTTTAAAACAAGAAAAGTGCGGGGCTATACCTCCCCAAGATACACCACGTTAAAGGCTGTTCACGATAAAGTGAGCACTTCTGAAATGAACCTTAGAAAAAATTCACTGCTCCTGCGTGGCATATATTTTAATGGGCGCACTGAGTGACATGCGTCCAGTAAAGTTTGTACAATGAAGGGAAAGTAGTTCTAAATCTTAACGTCGAATAAAAAGTGCTCAGTAACCATTTGTATAAAGTTAAATTATATATTTTTATGTAAGTTTTTCTAATGCATCGAAGTGTAAAAATGAGCAGATTTGCAAAATATTTACTTCTCTAATAATTCCACAGTTCCACTTGACCGACGTGTGAATAAAGTGACGAGGCCCATGACAATGTTAATTTTACATAAGGCGGAAGAACACACGATGTGGATACAGGTAGATCTTAAGCACGGCTTTCAAAAGTGTTCGTCTTACCGTGAATGGATTATATGAGTGAAGACGACCCAGATAGGCGTGTCGAATTTCGCTAGTCGGCTGTGTACACGTGCAACGACAAGGAATATCTCACTGGCGTTTTGCTCCTGGATGAAACGTTTGTTGGGAGGTGGATTTGCCGACGAGGAAGTGTTGGGTATCCACACAGATTTCCACTTTGAAATTCTAAGCTTTGTAAATACTATACAAATTTTGCTCATTCTTACACTAATATGCATTTTTAAAAAAAATCAAAATAATAATTTCAGTAATCGCAAATGTTTTCCTCGGGCTTGAAATTCAACGATAAGACGAGGAACTACTTTCCGTTCAATCGTTGCCAACTTTACCGTTAAAATACACACAGGTAGGGACAGTGACATATTACAAAGGTTGGTTTCAAAAGGTGAGTAGTTGAGCTTAACGTCTCGTCGACAGCGAGGTCTTTAGAGACGGTGCAGATGACATAGGGAAGAAGGATTGGAGAAGGAACGGGATGGAATCAGCGATGGTCTTTGTTAGTGACCCCTCCCAGCATTCTCCTGGAGTGATTTCGGAAAACCATGGTTAACCGAAACCGGAAATCGAACCCGGATCACCCCCCCCCCCCTTCCACGAATGCCAGTCCAGTGAGTTACCGCTGCGCCACCTCGCTCGGTGTTGATTTCAAAAGTGATCACTTTATCGTGAACAGCCTTTAGTATAGTACCTGCCTATTTCCTCGCCCTTCAGACCTGACATCCTAATAAATTCGTAGCATTAAATATATACAAAAATATAATTACCACTCCTCTCACACAGACAAAATGATTATAGTTGCGCAGACTCAGTATACGTACTGAAAGGAGCACGGAAGCAGTGATGCAGGTGAATGTAATAGCGTATTTTCTATGTTCATAAATTTTCTACAGGAGCAGTAAAACTTGTTTTCTTTAATAACACTGAATATTCATTACATCTGTTCACTGCCTTAATAACTCAAGCTTTTCGTAGTGGGTAATTAACTACTGGTTGAATGACGAGAACGATGTAGCTAGTCACTTCAATGAAGCTCTACACAACGCTTCTCAACATGCGTTACAAAGCATGCCAGTTTCTTTATGACGCTTTGCCGTGACTCTAAGATTTCCCGGAAGTTCTGTCCATACATAACGTCGAGATGCTGAATACTCCGACCACTTGACAGTCAGTTCGACCGCAACCTTGTTTTACCTGATGGTAGCTAAAACATAAGCGAACATTGCAATAACCGGACTTTCTTAGAGTAAAGACGGATTTTCCGGCAACCACGCCAAACAGGGTTCACCAGAAATTAAACACGAGAAACGTTTTTAGCTAAACAATTTGAAAACCTTCGGTATTGTTTATTCCATACACTTTAATAATAATTCAGTGTTTCAGATTGATCAGCACATTTGTAGCAGTAGCAATTATGAAATACAGGTATGCTTAGTATTATAATTTAGCGGAAGTAAATATTATTCGAGAAGATCCTATACTAAATGAGAAACTCATTTCATATTTCTACATAATATAGAACGCTGGATTTTATTTAATTAAATTTAAATACTGTTATGAAGTTAACTTGCATCGAAATTCATGTCCACTATCACTAACATGTCACTTTGCGGCTGTGGTTTGATTTATCTTTTGTCACACTGAAGTCGCTTTACGAAAGTCGCCTTCGAAATACCGCATGTAGAGGCAACCAAATGATGAGAACCGATCCGAACATTTTATTATTGAAATAAAATCCCCAACGTGTCTGAATAATATCTGCTTATCAAAATCATTTAAGAAATTCTTCTCGCCCAAAGACTATTTTCCGTCTTCTATTTCCGTTTCTAATGCGTATATGTTTGAAATTTATAATGGTTTAAAAAGGTAGGAGGGAGGATAAACGGTCATAGTAAGGTACGAAAACTCCGGCGTTTATCTTTAATATTACACGATAAAATGATAAAGCTGTCTATAAATGCCCTTAGAGGCATATCGCTTATGGAAAGATTGCGCATAGAGGCTATGAGGAATGTGATGGAGCTTGTCTAATCACCCTTAACGCTCTCGCTACTCTAGACATTGGGTATGCTAATACGTCCTGAGAGGCAGCACATCTAAAGGCTGTTCACGGTAAAATGAGCACTTTCGAAAGCCCTGCTCAAGATCTACTTGTATGCACGTTGTGTATTCTTCCAACTTATATCAAATTAACATTGCTATTGGTCTTTTAACTTTATTCATACGTCGGTCAAGTAAACCTTAACTCAAAAACTAGAAGTCGTGCAAAGTCGGGACCCTGTACGTGACGGACAAAATATCTTTCATAAAAAATATAAAAATAAATAAAAAGAAACATCAGTGAGCATAACCTTTCCGCTTAACTTGAAAGGTTATCTGGTTCACGACTTGCTCCACTGTATTCCACTAAATTATCGACGAGTATAATTAAGCTCTTTCTTGTTTGAGGAACCTTGAAGTAAATTTGCAGTAGTCTATAAATTGCGCTTGCGTAGTGTTTTTATAAGCTTGTCACGGATAATTTATAGAGACCTGCAAATTTCGCGTTATTATTTGAGGACATAGACGGCGAGGGCGGGGCTAATAAACTCTGATCCAATTGCAAAGGTGACTTCATTGTATATGTGTTTGTAGTCAGTCTTATCCCAAAATGAATTCGCGAAATTTTCCTATCACTAAATACAATTTGTATATAAAATATAAATAAAGGTTCAATTTTAATAAAATAATGAGGTATTTTTACGCTGACACTGGTATAAAGCGATTGCGACACGTCCCATATTTAGGAAACAACTGAACACGTCATTCTTGGGGTGATTTTTCAGAAGTTTATTTTAAAAAGTGTGAATAAATCACGAATAGACTATATAGTACATATTACCACCACCAGGTATCAGACAATTCGATGGAAAACGCCTATTTCCAAAAGTCTCTTGAGTTCACTGGAAAATGCTTCCCCCCCCCCCCACTTCCCCTCATTATTTTCATCCCTAAAGCCAAAAGTTTAATTCGCACCTGCGCTTAATAATAAAGACATTTACACGATAACTTTATTTGTGTATCAACTTTAAAATGTATGTGAATAGATTCTCTGGTGACACTGTTTCAGCAGGTCGGGGACTGAACCCAGAACCTCACGAACACGGGACAGACATGCCACCGCTTGTCCAGTGGAGAGATCTGAGAGCCGGTGAGTGCCAAGGGGGCCGCCTACCTCACGCAACATGGCACAGAAACGAGCGAATGCTAAGGGCGACATTGGCGCGCGCGTCAAGTGCCGCATCGCCACTATGCGCCAAGCACTAAACTAGGGCGCAAGCTTTTTGTCAAGCGGCTTTTTCTGTCGGACTTTGAGCGGTGGCCATATTATTTACTGCAGGAAAGTCTGATCCAAAGTTCAATTCAGGATTGTATCTGAGTTTCGCGTGGATCCAGTCAGCACATTTTGACATACGACAGTCTGAAAATGCTCTTTTTAGCTATTTTGGATAGCTCGGAAACAGTGGTTCTAACTTGTGAAGTGCCTTGAAAGCGACATTCCGTCATCGCTAGAAGTTAGTTTTTCTTTTCGTAAATTAGCACTTTGGGCGAACGTGGAATAGTTTCGTCAAAAAAAAAATGGATCTCCCAGCACCCTGCAACACACTTAAAGCGCCTATTAGGCGGCCCCCTTAAGCGAGGTGAGTATGGAGCAGCGCCGGAACTCAAGGACGCCCGGGGAAACGGGAGATCCCTGAGAAAACCCACCTGTCCGACACGATTCCGACACGCGAAGATCCAGGAGTGACCCCGGCCGGGAATCGAACCCGTGGCCCCGCCGCTTGTCCGGACACGCTGGAGTTGTGCTCTGGGACACTGATACCCAGCTGCGGAGATAGAAACCACACACCCATGCGGGCGCGCAATATTTTGGAACGGGAACCTTCGGACGCCGGAAGGCTGTTACATATTCATACGGGGCCCCAGTCGAGAATGCCTCTCCGCCCACGTTCCATTCCCCTAACTCTCTCTCTTCTCTCTCTCTCTCTCTCTCTCTCTCTCTCTCTCTCTCTCTCTCTCTCTCTCCTCTCTCTCTCTCTCTCTCTCGAACGATGTATTGCATCCGAGAGCGGCAGCCAGGTTGCTGACTCGAGAAGACAGGTCGATATTCGGCTGATCGCGTCCCGCCCTGAGAAAAATTCGGGGTGCGTGAGTGAGAGAAGAGATTTGGGAGGCTCTTAAGTGGAACCAGTCCCCACCATTCTGGATATACATAATTTTTTGCTGTAAGTTCCATTTATGACTGTTTAACCAAAATTTTCGTACGAAATGGCATAAATGATAGCTAGAGACCTGAAGAATTCACGGATTCAATTTGGTACAACCTATAATTCAACACACGTTTGTTTCTATAACTTTTTCCATTGGTCCATGTGATGTTCGACACCTCCTGGAGACCGCTGGCCCAATTTTTGCCTTCCACTATGATATCAGACAACCAATGTGCAGTTGATATCGACATATTTGTACATTTGTACCTACAGGTCATTGAACTCGCGAATATTTTAGGTATCTAATAATAGCTGCTAAAGATTTTATCAAACTATAAAATCCCTACAGTTTTTTATTAATTTCTCACTAGAGACTGCCGGCAATAAATAAGCCATTTCTCCTTGCTGGCTGTTACAGAATCATCCTGTCAAAAGTAGTTTGGAATTACATGTTTTATACCTAGAGACGTGAACATTTCGCGGTTTCATTTCGGGATAAGCTATGCTTCAAAACGTGTGCGTTTATAAAACCTTAGCAATTGGTCCACACGGTATTTGACACCTTTTGGAGAAGACTAGCCCAATTGTGGCCTTCCACGGTGACAGCAGATAACCAATGTGCAGTTGATACCGATATATTTGTACACACGACTGTGCAGTCTAGCCTACAGGTCATTCAACTCTCGAATTTTTCAGGCCTCTATTTATAACATGTACAAAGCAATTCCCGATGCCTAGGGTTAGAAACATTCCGCGAATTAATCTCAGGATAAGATATACGTCAAACACGTTTACACTGAAGTCACTTCTTCAATTAGATCGCAGTTCGTTAGACACGCCCTGGACGACTCTGAGCCAATAGCAGACTAACAAGGAAAACAAGTAGCGAGTGCCCATACTGCCAGGTATGTGTAACACTGGCTACTGTGTGTGGGTCAGCAGCCAATTAACAGACTTGTGGGTTTGAGTGTATATAGGACTGTGGAGTCTAGTCAGCAAGTCATTGAACTCGTGAAATTTCGTATTCCTACCGATGCCTTGTCGACGGCCAAAACAAAATACAATATCTGTAATGTAAGTTACGGCCAAAATTTCCGAAAAATCCAAGATGGCGGGGACTCATTCCCCTTAACATCGAGGTCTTGAAATCCGACGAGGGTGAAGCGAGGTGAGCATGGAGCATCGCCGGAATGCAGAAGCGGAGGCAAATGGGAGATCCCCGGGGAAACCCGTCGACCAGCGGCGTCGTCCGCCATGATTCCCACTCCGGAAGCGATCCCCGCCGGGAATTGAACCCGGTTAGTGCGGGTGGGAGGCTGGTAGTCTGACCACTATACCACCGCGGCCCCTTCGGAGTGTGACTGTGTCGAAGACATGGCAGTGGGTTTTATATGAATACACCGAGAAAAAAAGTTTTCTTGAATAAAACAAAGTTTGTTTGGCGCAAACAAATTATACGCTGTTCACTAAAACGTCACTACCAGATACTGCACAGGCCTACATTTTTAGAGGCTTTTCAAGGTAAAATGAGCATTTTTGAAAGCCCTCTCATTTGGAACAATAGTCAATATACGTATTTTATTTTAGCTTTTGATTTGAACTTCCAAGTGCGGTGGATATACACAGAGGTTATATTACGTGCATGGCGAAAGTAATTTAAAAAAAAAAAATGGTGGTTAAGGTATAAAAATGGCTGGGAGGAAAAAGAAACCAGCGCCTCGAAAGTGTTCACTTTACCGTGAGTGGCCTATACCCCATGTGTCGGTCTGATTTTTAAAAGCGTATTCACGTCAGACTTGGGCGGAACAACAGTCTCGGCCATTGAAACCAGCGCGCGTTTCCTTCGCGTTTTTTGACGCAAGCGACAAGGCAACACGCATGCCGCGGCTGAGCGAAAAAGATGAACAACTACCCCGCGCCAGACATCGCTCATCCGTCGGGGAAAGTTAAAAACGGTCCACGTCTCCCGTTACGTATTCATCGCCCGCGCAGGGGACGCGTGAGTTCCCGCGCGGGCGACTGCTCCTTCTGGTCGCGAACTAGCGCCGCCCCCGCGATCAGCGCCGCCCAATCAGCGCGTTCACCTCCAGCTATACCCCGTTCTCGGTTGCTTCACCCTTTTCTGAAGCCCTGCCATAGTTATACTTTCAGGATATTCCCCCCTTCTCGTACAAATTAAGCTTAAGCAAGTCTGAAAAATTACACCAAAGGACAACGCACTGAATTCGTGCGCACTCAGTTGCATAGGCTGTTCACGGTAAAGTGAGCACTTTTTAAGGCCCTCCGACCAGGCATTAGCGACTAATACGAATGTTTTATTGCAGACTCCGGCATTAAATTTTGAGAGTGGTGAAGGTATACGCCATTCTTATGAGTCGTATGGCAATGTTGATGTTAAAAGGTGGCGGAAAGAAAAAAATTGGCTAACAGGAAAATTTTGGAAGGTCCTTAAAAAGTGCTCACTTTACCGTGAATAGACTGTAATAATATTTTGCACGAGAACTATTTCTTACTAAGCGCTACCAGACACATGTTTTCTCACTGTTTTTATTAAGATTTATTATAAATGAAGTATTATAATTTATAAATAAAATACAGGCAGAATTTCCTTTTTAACGATAAATATGATATTTTCATATTAACAGAGATATAAAACGGTTATGATACATGGCATATTTAGAAATAACTAAACACGTCATACATAGGGTTATTTTTCAAAGCTTCGATTCAAAGTTGGGTTTGGCTGTGTTGGGGACACAGCCGTTTGTTTTGCGTAAATACGTATACGTTGACACATTCGGACGTCTTGGTGTTTATTTTACGTTCCCGGCACCGCTTCACTCGATCATATGGGGTTTTATGGGTATCACTGGATTGCTTTCGAGATGCTCTTTCCAACCGTATACGATTACTGTGTTTGGACTTGGCTTTTTGACGAGTATAGGCCGAAATTGTTTTAACTTTTTTTTTTTTTTTTTTTTTTTTTTTTTTTTACATTAAATGCTTACAATTTCACCATGACCACGCCACACAAATGTTTTATACACGCAATCGATTGAGCTTAACGAGAACTGTCGATTGAAAATCGAACGAGCGTCGTAGCTTCTCCTAGTCAAAATTTATACTAAGCGGAATTTATAGGACGCGGCGAACGAACTCAAAATTACCCCCCCCCCCCCCCTCCAACTCACCCACGCACCAAGCTTCCCAGTCCTCACTCAACGTAACATATTTATTCTTTGATCCTTTGGCAATACAGTGGTGTAATTGAATTTTGAATGTAGACGATGTATTCTGAGCTGCAATGCCAAACTGTATCCCCCGATTTTGTTATCATCGGATTTTCTGGATTGCCTCCCACTATAGTCGCAAATTAAAAACCTATTCACGTCAAAAAAAAAGTGTGAAAAATCTGGGAATAGGCTATAGCACACCTTTTTTGACCAGATCACAAATCACCGATCAGGTACAGTCGTGCACCTCTCTCATTTCGTACAGACTCACTCTACTCTCATAAACACTCGTGGTCCAGCTAAAGTGTTATTCTGACTCGCGCCGTCGATTCAGGACCGTGTCATTGCTGCACTGAGACAAATAAAGGATTTGTTGAATTAAACAAAGTTTGTTTTGGGGAAACCAAATTAATCAGTGGGTACAGGGGCAAAAAAAATATTTTCATGTCGAAGCCATTTTGTTTTATTGCTTCATCTCCACCCTAGCTCTTGGCGTTAGGAACTTCAGCGAAAGTGACTGCTGATTAAATTCGAATGTTTTTAACGTATACTTTTTATGTTATTGGACAACGTCTGCAAAAATAGTATATTTATATTTTCACAGCTTTACTTTTTAGTTTTGTTCAACTAATTTATTAGGCTATTTATTCTACTATCAAGCAATAAAAAATTTACCAACAATAACTGATGTATGCTATTCACGGTAAAATGAGCATTTTTGAAAACTCTGCTTAAAAATCTACTTGTATAAACGTTGTGTATTCTTCCGCCTTGTGTAAGATTAACATTGTCATGGGCCTCATCACTTTATTCATACGTCGGTCAAGTGAAACTGTGAAATTATTGTAAATGTAAATATTTACAAATCTGCTTAGTTTTACACTTCGATAGTTAAAAAAAAAAAAAAAACAGAAAGCGAAAGAAATATTTTAAACTAGGACAAATGGTTACAAAACAGTTTTTTATTCGACGTTAAGATACGAAACTACTTTTCTTCCATCGTTACCAACTTTACTGGGCGCATCTCACTCAGAGCGCCCGTTAAAATATATGCAGGTAGGGGCAGTGACATTTTCTAAGGTTGATTTCAAAACTGCTCACTTTATCGTAAACAACATTTACTATTAAAAAAAAAAAAAAAAAAAAAAAAAAAAGCAAACCAACACTCGGTATGTACTTTCGAACGAAGGCTATCAAATGAGTGGTCAAACAAATATACTTAATAAAAAAATTAAAAAAATTTTTGTTGACAGTCTAATTTATTTTGGCCAAGCATGAAGGTTTTGTTTATTCAAGGGCGCATTTTGTTAAACGAACAAATTTAATTTCGTTGCTTTTCAAGTTTTGTTTACTCAACAAAACGTTTTGTTTGGGGCAGCTTAGTATATTTACGGCCCTATACAAGCAAATATTTTGTAGGCTGTTCTCTCAGTGACGTATCGCCGCTCACTGCGTATATCCATTATTATAATAGTGGTTTTCCTCCAATACGGTCTTCACCA
The DNA here is from genome assembly GCA_029891345.1 of Dryococelus australis. NCBI lineage: Eukaryota > Metazoa > Arthropoda > Insecta > Phasmatodea > Phasmatidae > Dryococelus > Dryococelus australis. The sequence goes on from CM057006.1 coordinate 40,141,991, forward strand.
TGCGGTGTTAACAGCCACTACCAACAGTACTACCAACCTCAGTTAATTAGCCAACAGAGAAAATAATTTTATTGAGTCCACCCGGTTGTCTCGTGTCCCTGATATAAAGTTTCCAAAGAATTTACGTGTTTCGTACAATAGCATACGCAAGTATGGCCTTTGGATTCCTTAGGGAGAACCTGGGTTCAATTCCCGACACGGTCAACCTGATTTCGATTTCTCACGGTTCCTGCAATCACTCCGGGTGAAGGTTGGCATGGGTCCTTGCTACGGGACGCATCTGCTAAGTGATATATCATGAGTAACTGTTCTAAACTAAAATAAAAAAATTTCGTCTATCAAATTGCCACCTGTAAGCTCGTTGTTTAAAGGCTGTTCACAATGAAGGGAGCACTTTTGAAATTAACCTTAGAAAAAATGCACTGCCCCTACTACCTGCATATATTTTAATGGGCGCTCTGAGTGACATACGACCAGCAAAGTTGGTAACGATGGAGGGAACGTAGTTCCATATCTTAAAGTTGAATAAAAAGTGTTAGGTAACCATATGTGATAACTTTAATTATTTCTTTCGCTCACAAGTGTAAAAATGAGCAGATTTCTTAAACATTTACTTTTATAATAATTTCACAGTTTCACTTCACCAACTCATGAATAAAGTGACGAGGCCCATGACAACGTTCATCTTACATAAGGCGGAAGAATACACAACTCGCATACAAGTAGATCTTAAGCAAGGCTTTCAAAAGTGCTCATTTGACCGAGAACAGCCCGTAGCTAACATTACAGCGTATTTGTGTAATGATAAAGATTTCACAGAAAATATTTTAGTGGATAATAAGTCTTCCCACGACCTACCCACCGACCGAGGGGGGGGGGGGGAAACGCAGAGAAATTGTGTAACGGCTTCGCTCCTTGACGGTATCATTTATATTCAATGACGCTCTGGGCCGGAGTGGCGGGTGAGTCCCGGGAGGGAGATCGACGGGGCGGAACACTCATGCATGGTCCAGCGGCTGTTGTGACAGGCCGCGGGGGTCTCGTCAAGCGACAGCCACCCTGACATCAGCAGTTGCCCGCTGACGTCTGAATATTCAGGGGGTGTTGGGGGGATGGGGGGTGGGGTTCCCTCCCAGCGCCGGCCGCCGATATGCATCTCGGGGACGCGAGGTCCCCGACACACACACACACACACACACTAACTCTGGTCCTGGGGTCCCCGTGGCAGGACGTCCAGGGGAGGACAAACTGCTCCAGGCCCTCGCCTGCGTTCTGTTATGTTTTTAATATTTTATACTTGTGTCCAAGGACTATGAGGGAAGAACTGAGGTTACAATGTAAAAAATAATAATAATAATAATAATGGGGAAATTACTTGACAAGTGAAAGGTAATATTGTTAGTTTTGTCGGGGAAACAAAGGTGTTCAGTGTTTAATGTATGGCGAGTAACTGAGGCTATAATTGTGCGGTCAAGGAAACAACCATTACAAATCTAGCATTTAACGAACTAAAAATAACTGTTACAAAAGAGGGCATTCAATTTTACAGTTACAAATTGTGCAATGAGTAACTGAACAATGACAATCAATAATCATAGAGACAATATTTCATAATTTCCAATTTAATATTTATCTATTAAACAATAAGTAACGAGTGCCGAGTACCTACTCCGTAATTGCACGTCTGCGCCCAGCTGAACTAAGTTTTGCATATCAATAGGCTGTACTCCCCAGCCCAACTATCCCAACACTTGTTACTTTACTAAATGAATTTTCACTATAATATATAAGAAGTATGTTCCTTAACGTTTCTTACATCTTATATTTCCAAATTTATGTTTGGAAACTGTTTTGGGCGACTTGTGCAAGAGTGGCCTACGTGCAATTTGAAAAAAGTGAGGTACGGTAAAATTACCGCACTCTGGAGTAAAATGTCCGTACATGATAGTGGAAAATCCCATACATGACTGGGAGAATTACCTTACGATGCGTACATCTCTTCTGCATTCTCGACAGCTAAGTTGGGGGGGGGGGGAAGAAACAATTCTTTAACACACTCATATGCACGAATACTGCCACACTGTCGTCGTGATACAATGGATAGCGCTTCGGCCTGTCGTGAAAGAGGGACATGGTTCGAGCCCGTCCACCAGCTATGTGTTTAGGATTTTAGTGTAGAGGTTTCGGTTACTTTTCGTCAGAGAATATAGGTAATAAAATAATTTACTGTATTAATAATCCGGGGTATTTTTAGATATAATTTTATTAAACTATATAGGTAACGTTCCCTTACTTGTATGGGATCCCCCCCCCCACACACACTTTTGTCAGTTATTTTTCCCGTACGATTAGGGAATAGTACTTTATGTGTTGTGTAAATTTACTCTACATATAAGAGGTAATTTTACCTTAACATGTAGATGTAATTAGCTTCTCTTATATATAATGGAATTTTAACTCAATTTTTTAACAGTGTAATTATGAAGACAGAGCAGGTATTTAATTTAACTACTATTCAATTACAGTACATGACTAACCTGAATGATACAGTCGCCGGATGCTGAGTGTTGGGTCGGAAGGCGACGAGCGACACGCCAAGATGCATCTTGATGGCGTCATCTCGGCGTGGGTCCACACACAGACCCCCGTACAAAGTGTTGCCAAGTATTATACAGTTTCTGGTGGCGTAATTGTCCCAAATACCGAGACTCCGGGAGGGGAGCTCCGCTAGTATGTTTTACAAACTATTTATTATTGCTACAAAGTGTTTTGCATTCTCCGCCTTGCCTGGATACCGGGGCCTCGCCGCTGTTCGCTAGGCTTGTCCGCCTTTACTGGATCATAGCAGTTCGTATACCGACTGTTCCTGTATACGTGTATGATCATTTACTGGTGCACTATAGCCCATTAACGGTTATTTCAACTTTTCTGAAGCCCTGCTTAATTTCAACTTCCACTATATTCCTCCGCCTCGTGGCAAACACAGCTTACTCGATTCTAGAAAATTACACCAAAGGGACAGCATACCGCATTCGTGTGCTCTCAGCGTAATACTATTTTCCATAATAACTACTTCTTAAAGGCTGTTCAAGATAAAGCGAGCACTTTTAAACTCAACCTTAGAAAAATACACTGCCCATGCCTGCGTATATTTTAACGGGAGCACTGAGTGGCCTGCACCCAATAAAGTTGGTAACGAAAGATGGTAAGTAGTTCCGCAGCGTAAGTCGAATAAAAAGTGTCGGGTAACCATCTGTGATAATTGAAATTATTTCTTTCGCTTTCTGTTTATTATTGATGCATTGAAGTGTGAAAATGAGACGATTTGATAAATGTTTGCTTTCTATTAATTTCACAGTTTCACTTGTTTGGCTCATGAAGAAAGTGATAAGGCCCATGACAATGTTCATCTTGCATAAGGCGGAAGAATATACAACGTGCATACAAGTAGATATTAAGTAGTGCTTTCAAAAGTGCTCATTTTATCCTGAAGAGTCTATACTACGTATTACCAACACACCTATTTTGTCCCTGTTTTATTCGCATTATTTATGAAAGTAATATTAAGATTTTTTCATAATATCTAAGTGAAAGTTCAATTTAACAATAAGAAACGTACTTTTATGTTAACATGAGTATTAAACACTTGTGAAACATGACGTATTTAGTAAAAGCCAAGCACGTCATAGTCTACGGGTGGTGAATTTCAAAAGTTTGATTCGAAAAGTGTGAAGAAGCCACAAATAGAATATACACGTGCTTTCATAGGTCTAAGTAAATTTGGTCCCGTCTTATTTGCAGTTAACCTTTTGCCCATCTCCGGGCCTAAGGGCGTTTACCATATCTTAAGAATATAGTTGGGCTAAATTTCTTGTATATACATTTCGTCTGTATTTATGTGAGAAATCACTTTACGGTGTTGGTCGGTATTTTCGGTGAACATCCTGCAAATATATTTATCTCGTTTTTCCCACTTTTATCAACGTTTGCGGAAACTGCCGCCCCTGATCGAAATGGCGTCCTCATTCCAAGTGAATAGCAAACTAAATTTAAGCTATGGTTTTGGGAGAATCACAGTTTTTTTTTTTCAGCCCCGCCTGTGATTTTCGGGTTAACCACAAAGTATCTAGTAAGACTTCGATATATTGATATATCGATATTATCGATATGATAAATAACTAATTTATCGATGTGTAACATTGAAAATATGGTTATATTGATGTTTTGATACTATCGAAGTTTTCTGTTTTATGAAAGTTTTCGTCACTATCGATGTTTTCGGTATATCGAAATTTTCGGTATTATAGAGATTTTTGGTATCTGAAATTTTAGGTTTTATCAAAATTTTTAGTATTATTGACATTTCCGATATTATCGAAATTTACAATATTGTCAATACTATCGCCATTTCCAATATTATCGTCATTCTTGATAGGTATGACCTACTCGTAAAATCGGTCAAATCCTTCTACCGATGTGTATGTTATAATTGTGTTTATTTATATACAACTGTGTCATTCATAACATAATTAATTTTTGTGACATGTACTAAGACTGTATCGGTATAATCTTGTGTTACATTATGTGATGCCCATGTCTCTCGTAGCTTTCAGTTGTTGATATTATTGATACATAATCACATAAACGTTTTCAGTAATATCAAAAGTCAAAAGATACCAATATTTTAAACGATACTGAAATTTAAATGGCACTGATACTGACGATAACAGTATAAACGATAATATTAATGATTTCGTTATTATGGACGATTTCGGTGTTATGAATTATTTCGGTATTATCTAATACTTTCGGCACTATCGATAATTTCGGTATTATCTAATACTGTCTGTACTGTCGATAATTTTGTTATTATCTAAAATACCGAGCAACTCTTTAGAAAATATACATATTAAATATTTATGAAGCAGTAATAACTGCAGCGACGTCGCTTCGAGTGATATGGCATGCAAGGGACTGGGAGCCAAGAGGTTATGGCGGTAAAAACCGTAGGATTGCTATGTAAATGCGGACAAGCCCAACGAATTGCAGCGACGCGTCGATTAATCAGGCCAGGCGAAGCATCCAAAACATGCTACAGTTTGCGACTCATAGCACAGAAGCGCCAGCGGGTCTCCCCTCGCAGCGGCACGGTATTCGGGACAATTGCGTCGCCAGGAACGATATAACAATTTGTACGGGGCCCGTCTGTGAAGACAGGAGCCTGGATCTGGTCAGCTGAGATGTTAGCTAAATGAACCTTCGTGCTGATTGAGTGTACCTTAAGCCTTGTCCATGAGGGACTTACGGCGATCTGGGAAGCGGCGTCGCCGTAGAGTCGATAGAGTTCTCTGTCTGTGGACCCACGCGGAGAACAACCCTCGAGATGCAGCTTGGCATGCCGTCCGTCGCATCCCGTCACAATATATAGCCTATGGCAACGATGCCATTCAGGTTAGTCACATACTGTAACTAACTGTCTAAACAAACTGTTAGGAGCTTCCTCGCCGATAACTTATATTAGTTGTAACCTATAATAATAAATGGAAGTCATGTGCAGTCGTCATTAATAATTTCAGTTTTAGTAAGCATGAAACTTTCCTCTTCTAAGTATAAAATCATAACAGCGTGAATAAGGCGTAGAGCGCGCACGCAAGCTGCAGAGTGACCATTCTCTGTGTCCCAATACTAAACTACTTTTGTCCCTTCAGACCACGGGGCTTCGAATAAGGTCAACACCCGGTTTACTACAATTAATGCTGTGATATGCTTCTATACTACTTTTGACTAAGTAGTTTTACTATTCAATTAAGTCACGCAATTTTTTTTTTTTTTGTAAAAGCATGGGAGTAGGTCAAAGTATACGTAAACAAACGTTCACATCGTAATGAGTGATGAGTGAAGAGATTTGGGCGGCTCTTAACATCGTGGACTTCCGAACCGACACATCGTAGTTGAAACACATAAATGTGGCAGTACTTTTTGACAATTCTTAAGCCAACGATGGGAACATGCCCACAGAACATGAAGATTATTCTAATATGAGGTAGACCGATTTTTCGTCTGCTGCGCATGTACAATACTGATCTACTCCACGCCAGTACAACAGCCAATGAAATACAAGACAGATCTGACGTAAGCCCGACAAATTCTGCCGTCCGACCAGCAATTTTGATTATAAATAAATTATATTTTCGTGGTGTCGTGTGGCGCTGGGCACTGTGTGTACAACCTTGCGTTTAACTCCTAAAAATAATAATTTTACCTTTGCATGCATTAGCGATAACACCTTGTCACCAACAAGTACTCCAAATTCCCCTTTTGTCCATCGTCTTTTTAACTAGCACAGCCTATCAGCACCTTCTAAATAGTCAGGGAAAATGCCGAGAGCCTCGTGTCGGCTCTGTCGTTTCGTGCTGTAATTCAAGCAGTTCACAGTGAAACAATAATTGTCGTGTCGTTGCTGCTGTTTCCGTCGTATCGTCTTGCGTTCGTCGGAGCTATGCGATTCCTGCCTGACATTCTCAACAGTGACCTCTACGTGTTTGTTTACTTTTGAACTCTCAGTATACCAGCCCTTTTAAATGAATAAGATTCTTCGACTACCATGAGTGTATTAGAGGCACTGCAAAAAATATTTCAAAATACTTAAATACATAAAAGTTTATTTAAAATCAAACGCTATCCACTTTTATTTTGAAATTTCTATTGGCAAAAAAACAAGCAGTCCTATTTCGGAACAAACTGAGCGAGGTGGCGCAGTCGTTAACAGTCGGACTCGTAATCGGGAGGTTATGGGTTCGAATCCCGGTCCTGCCATCCTGATTTCGTCTTTCCATGGTTTCCCGAATTCTCTCCAGGGGAACGACGGGATGGTTACTTAAACAGAAATGGCCGATTCCTTCCTCGCTGCTTCACCCACGTCTTTCGTCTCACTCCATCTATTCTTCAGGGGCCGCGGTGGCTGAGCGACTAGCACGCTCGCCCCCACCAAGGCGAACCGGGTTCAATACCGCGCCGGGTCACTGGATTTTCGCAAGTTGGAATCGTGCCGGACGATGCCGTTGGTTGGCGGGATCTCCCGTTTCCTCAACATTCACATAAATCACCCTCATCGGCTCTCAAGACCTCGCTGTTAAGAGCCGCCCAACTCTCTTCATTCTCACTCCATTCTTCAGACTATCCGATGGGAAAGGTGTATTCCTCGGACAAGGTGACGTTTTGCACTATCTTATACTCTCGGAGCTGCAGCTCATATGTCGAGGACAGCCTCGTAACAGGCCTGTAATGACATCGCTGTCGACGAGACATGAAGACCAACTACTGTACCTATTTTGGGTGAGTGAAGAGATTTGGGCGGCTCTCAACATCGAGGTCTCGATAGCCGATGAGGGTGAAGCGCGGTGCGTATAGGGCAGCGCCAGAATGAACGAGAGATCCCCGAAAAAAAAACAGCCGACAAGCGGCATCACCCGGCACGATTCGTACATGCGAAGGTCCTGGGGAGCTACCCCACCGGGAATCGAGCCCGGTTCGCCCAGGTGGGAAGTTAGTAGTCTGTCCACTACACCACCGCGGCCCCTGCTGTCGAAGAGACGTAAAGCGCAACTACCTATTTTGGAACACGGAAGCTAGTTGCCGCACAGCTGGCATTGCGCGCAAGTATGCACCCTGTTAGCAGAAAAGGCTTGTAAGAAGTGTATTCATCTATGAGGTTCCCTAACGCCCATGAGGTCAGATGAGGTTGGGCTCAAGCTGGCAATGGTGGTGAATGAGGGTTTTCTACTATTCAGGAGAATGCCCAGTAGGGCAGGTGGCCAAAACAGTGTGGCATATAAATGAGAATGAGAAACCCCGGTATGGATATAGGCAAAGAGTGGTAATGAGGTGACAAATTCATTTTTTTAAATTGTTTGTGTCATGTATTCCCTCAACAGGCTGAAGTCGTCTAGGGGATGGTTGCAAGGGTAGGAGAAGAAGGTGGCAGGGATGGATGTGCCACTCACCGCCCTCCCGGCCTCGTTGTTGTGAAGGTTCATCTTCTCGCGCAGGTTGCGGCCCTTCTCGCCCGTATCGACGAACTCGCGCGAGAACTTGAAGCCGAAGCCGATGTTGTCGGAGCAGCCGCCCCACTCCCAGTCGCGCACGCCCGGCGGGGCGGCGGCGACGTTGGTGGAGGTGGTGGTGGCGGCGACGGCGGCTGCGGCGGCGGGGGAGCGCGCCTGGTGGCTGTAGTCGCACGTGCACGACTCGATGCTGCCCTCGCTACAGGCGCGAGCCACCGCGTGGGTCACCCCGGCGCTCGTGATCGCGTAGATGAACGCTGTCTCCCGGCAACCTGCAGACACACATTCACACACACACATTCAAAATAAACTTTTCATCCTACTTGGAACCAACAGTTGTTAGACATCAACATTCCCTCTCCAGAGTCAACTGTTCGGCAAGCTATGGCTTGATGTCTCGTCGTCAGAGAGGTCACGAGATATGTAGGGCAAGTTGCTCACAGAAACAGGAGAGGGGTGGGAAACACCCATGGTCTGTAGTTAGGGAACCAGCCCAGCATTCTTCTGGAGTAATTTCGAAAAACCACGAAGAACCGAAATCAGGAAAGGAAGTCCGGACCGGGATTCGCACCAATGTCCTCCCGAATGCGAGTCCACCTCGCTCGGTTCAGACTGTCCTATACCAACAGAAAGTCGCGCGTGGCTGTCGTGGTGTAGAGCTGAGCTTTACTCGGGGTGCTCCCATATTCTCTTCCATCCTTACTACACGTTCGTTCTACTTCTGCTTATTATCTCACGCCAGCCATTCTTCAGGCTATGCAACAGGAAATGTGTATTCCTCGGGTAAGGCACCATGTTACATTATCTGATGCATCCCATGTCAGAGACGCCCTGATCTCCTTTGGAGTATACTTTAAGTGCGGTGCCCCGGCTAAAATGGATTGAGATACACTCTACCAGTGCAGGCACTTAGAGCTAGCACAACGGTTGACCAGATACGTGCATTTGTATACCTTCACTTCCCTCCCATATCGTGATAGAAACCCTTGCACTCAGATAACCCGTGTTGCCGAGGTGCTACCCTTATCTCTACTGTTTGTCTAGGGCTCACTGCGTTGACCCTTGAATGTGTGTGTGGCCCTCAAGGTTTTCTCCAGCATGCAGAGTTTCAACCACAGCCAGCACGAGTTCAAGCTTAATGTATCGGTCACCGAAGAAAACCTTCGGCGGCGGGAGCCTGCCGATCATCCCGGGCACCTACTGAAGTTTCCATGGCACTTGGGGGTGTCCTTTACCATCGGTGATGAATTTATTCACATTAACAATAAAGCTTTGTGCCCCTAACGATCTGGGCGCTTTGTAGTCCAGTGTTTCGGCAACACAAATTTAAAGGCCCAAGCCATCGAGGCAGATACCTCCACTCTCGGTGGCTAGGACCCGGAGAACACAAGGCAGTTTTTTGGAAATATTTCTGATTTGCTTAAACCAAATGGATGGCAAGTGCCGAAGCACCACTCGAATATGAGCGTGTCACTCAAACTTCCAGGAGTCACTCACTGGTTACTACGATCAGATAATACGGCATGGAATCGTCAGACAACTCAAACTCGAGGTCGCCTTCCTCCCAACATGAGGGTATCCGGAACTCATCTAGCCCCCTCTCCTGCCCCCAGGTAAAGCCACCGGCTCCACTCAGAATCAGAGCCCTCTCATTCATGGCCCCCTGCCTAAAGGTATCAACAACATTCAGAAGGGTTTGAGCGAGCGCTAGCGGATCCTCCGAGGGTTAGCTAGTGTCTCCATACTTATGACAGTCATGGATAAGATACTTTTAAAAATTAACTTAAGTTAAGTTTAAGTTAATGCGCCAAAATTTTAATTGAGTTAAATTAAGAGTTAGTGCCTTACAAAGAAACTGATTAAACGTTAACAGGTGGAAAAAGTAACTAAGATAAGTTAAAAGTTGATGTCTCAAAAAAGTAACTCTGTAAAAGTTAGGAAACAATTTTTTTTCTGTTGGAGGTATGTGATATTTTTTATTTAGTGAAGAGGAGGAGTTCTTTATATTACATAAAATATTTATAAAAGGTATTTATATCTGTACCTAAAACTTACACTGTTATAATGTTTAATTCACCTTGACTATGTACATTTGCCAACCACTTCATATCGGATGATCGCTTGTAATATATACAGATTTCAAAAGCTTTACAGATTACAGAATAATGTATTCAATTTTTAACATATGTAAAATTACACAACCAAAAGCATTTTCTAATCCACGTTCAACATTCACTGCCAATAAAAATTTTTTTTGCTGAAATAGTTTGTTGAACCTAAGCAGCAGTTGCATTCCAAATTATCATCATTTATCTTTCCGCTTCTTTCCACAAAATATATGCTGTGTTTCAGCTGGAGCAGGCTTTTGACCACTGAGTATGTATTAGGAAGATATGTATTTCACCAGCTGTTCTGACATATTGTCGTGGCGATTGTTCTCTTCTCTGTCAAAGCATTACCAAAATAATGTGAAATTAAATTGTATGCGTGGAATTAACTTTTAACTTAACTTGGAAATAAGTTAGTTTCCAGCTAGAAAAGTAACTAGTTTACGTTACAAGTCATTTGGTTGTAAAACTAACTAGTTAAGTTAAAAAAATCTGAAAAAAGTGACTTTTTAACTTAACTTTTAACTTGTTAACAAGTTATTACCCATGTCTGACTTATAGCTAGGGATAGGAAAAATTCGCGAGATCAATAACCGGTAGGCTAGACTCTACAGTCATGTGTATACTCGAGCCTCAGATGTTTGTTGATTGACTGCTACCCCATAGATTAGCCAGTGTCTCTTCACATCTGGCAGTATGGCACTCGCTACTGGTTTCCTTGCAAGTATGATATTGGCTCAGAGTCGTCCAGGGCGTGTCTAATGAACTGCCATCCAATTGCACAGTCATCCTCAGTGTACACGTGTTTGACGTCTATCTTGTCCTGAAATGAACTCGCGAAATGTTCCTATCCCTGCGTATAGCTTCAGTGGTGTGTCGCTGCCTCTGACTTCGCCTTGGGGTCATGGCGAGATGCTGCCCCCACACACTCTATGCATTCGAGTCTGAGGTGAGTCGTGGCTTTATTTCTACACGTGGGGGAGGGTGCTGACACAGACCAGTGGTTAATGGCTAATCGGCCAGCAATCCTTCTTTTCCGGACATACGGTACGAGCGATGGAATCGGTTCATTGGGAGAGTTGGCATCGACGCAACGTTGACTGGTGAAGAAATACAAAAAAAAGGTTGGGCTTGCCTATAATTGTTCCGGCGGTTTGCAAGGTGCTGTGCGGACTCTGTCAAGGTCTCGTGGACGAAGTTTTGCATGGGCCGACGCACAAAAGAGATCGGGGAGTGACTCTTTCTGGAACACAGCCCATGTGTTTATACGTGAATATGTCTGTATTTTCGGGGTGCTCCACGTCCACTTTCCTACGTCACTGAAGCCATCTCACCCGTCCCGGCACGGACATGGCGGTGTACTGATTGATGGCTTATTATGGTCCATTCACGGTCACGTCCAACTTTTCTGAATCCCTGCTGAAGCTCTACTTCCAGGGTATTCCTCGAGCAAAGTTTAACTAAGTCTTCAAAATAACTTCAACGTGACAACGCACCGCATTCGCGTGCACTTAATTTAATAATATTTTCCATAAGAGCTATTTCTTATTAAGCATTACCAACACACTAAGTCTATAATCTCACTGCTTTCATTCGTTTTAATTATAAATAAAATATTATAATTGATTGATAACATAGAATTAAACACGACGCATTTTCGCATTTGGGAAACGTCACAGTCGTTAGATTTCTTTCGGGAGCCTGGGAGGATTAAGAAGATGTATTCTTAATGTTTCAACACACCATTGAAGTACGCCTCTTCTTCATCTCTACGTGCCTTTATTCCCATATGTGCTGAAGAGCTCAGCACCCAAAATTCTTTCTCTCTCTCTCTCTCTCTTTCTGTTTCTCTTTCACACACACACGTACACACATATACACACATACACTACATTTATTACTGTAAGGGCATCATTCTTGGCCTGCTTTAAAATATACCTACGTCAAAAAACTCATTCACATGTACTAATTTAAACATAAACAATCCATCGAAGCATGCCCACACTTAAGTGATGTTTTAATTATAACTTTGATAATAAGATGCTTTTTATATATTATTAGTAGTTCTCTCATCTTTTTTCTATACATGCTATTTGTGTTAGTGTAGCACAATATTTTCGACTTGGTAACGCTATTGTCACACATAAATACCCAGACTAGTAAAACTGATGTTTAAATCCCCCCCCCCCCAAAACACGCCTTTTTTTCCCCGCGTAAATGAAAATGTGAAACTGTAGAGTTAAGAAAGTTGTGTTTGCGACAATAACAGCGCGGATACATGATCTACTACAATTAATTATCGAGTTGAATACACGTTATTGTTCCAAGACATTCTGTCTATGGGATATCGAGAAACCAATATTCTCGTCATAAAGAACAGACAGCCACAAAGATGCTTTTACACGCTGTGGTGCACTATTCTCGCGTCCTGTGGTGCTCATTATAACATAATTCAACTAAATTAGTAGTGTTTGCAAGCCGATATAGGTAGGTTAACTTTAAACATTTTTATTTACAGCGCCACTTCATCAAGTCAATGATTATTTCCATTATGTGTGATAGCCCATTGATGTTTATTCTGTGAGCCAATCTCGGTGAATAGGTTGCCAGGGAGTTTGTTGATTTTGGAAGACAGCAGTTTCTTTTAACTAAAAGCAAATTAATTTTTATTTTTGATGTTCACGGCTTACTCCAATGTGATAAAATATTGAATATGATTTTATATGTATAAATATTGTTTTCAACCGACATTTCTGCCACTCGGTTGGTAAGCTGATTTAATATAATAATTTAAACTAGGAATTATTTCGTTGTTTGTCTCCAATTTCACCTCAGAGGTCTGAGGAAATAATACTCTAGAATTAAATCTAGCCGGAGTTTTATTATTTATTGAAGTGCTTACTTGTGCAGCCATACATACGATATGGACAAAGTTTTACTATTCTGATTTTTAATTACATTTGAAATATATATATTAAATAATGCAATATCATATCGATATATGAAGTATTGCTTGTTTAAAGTATTCAGACGGACCTATGAATTCTGGTGCCCGTACAACACCTTTGTCGAACCGTAACGTAAGGAAAGGTGGTAATTTCATTTCCTCTTATTACTCCGGTGTCCTTCACGTTTAACCCTTTCAGACGCGCTTTAATTTAAGTTTTGAGGTGTTGCGAATTTGAAAATCTTATTATACGTGCTGTACTTAAAGCAAAATCACTCTTCTTTCGTTGTCAGAGCCAATAACCTGTAGATTATATGTTCGTCTACAGCTGTAAGGACCTATTATGACATATACCAGTAAGACGGTTTGAGAATCATTTACCCACAGGTAAGATCATTGATCATTGTCATTGAGCTTCGTAGTGTGCAGTGCAGACCAAAAATTACTTACGCATGTGTAATGTATACATTTGTGTACACTGGATCTGAATGGGTTTAAAGAAAAACGCCAAGAGAAGCTGTAATGAGCAAGGTTACTCCACGCCGCTCCCAGTAGTATACCCAGCAGTTACTCCGACTGAACAAGCAGTTACTCCGACTGAACACCAGCTTGGATGAACATCTCGATTGGAATTGGGAAAATCACGAAGGATAACAGAAAAGCCAAAATCTCGAATGCTGGTGTTCTGCGCCACACGTCTGCTATGTGTAGTGATGGGAAAATTTCGCGAGTTCAATGACCTGCTGATTAGACTCCACAGTCCTGTGTACACTCGAGACTCACATGTTTGTTCATTGGCTGCTGACCCACACAGTAGCCAGTGTTACTACACACCTGGCAGTATGGACACTCGATACTTGTTTTCCTTGCTAGTCTGCTATTGGTTCAGAGTCGTCCAGGGCGTGTCTAATGAACTGTGATCTAATTGAAAAGAAGACTTCAGTGTACACGTGTCTGACGTCTATTTTGTTCCTGAAATGAATTCGCGAAATTTTCCTATCTCTAACTATGTGACGAGAGTTAATACGTGACTCGAATCTTAACATCGTATAGTTACTGTACGATTTTAAAATTTTAAGCCACATATTAAGAGCGGGATGGATCACCGTGGGAACCCCGCGTCCAAGGTCAAGAAGCGAGGGAGCTACACGGGCGACACTAACACGCACTTCCAGCGCCTCATCGCTCCTACGCGCAAGGCGTGCAGTGTTTCTGTCCTAACGCTGTACTGTGCAAATTAGATCTTTAATAGTGGGGGTTTTTATTACACGCCCCGAAAGACCACAGATTAAGCTACGCCAGTATCTTTGTACTTTTCTCTTGCCGCTTAAGGAAACTGCATGGGCAAGCTTTAAAAATGCGATATTAGACCATTTCACGATTTTTTTTCTCTCCAAAAATACATTTAATATGGCAAAAGTAAAAAAAATGGGGCCATAGATAATTGTTTTTTTATTTTTTAGACAAAAAAACATATTTGCAAAACACTTATTTACCGAGATACGCGTATTCGCGCAAACGACTATTTCACGAAATAAATGCGGGGGGTCCATCCAACATAGTTTTCGTTAGGAGATGTTAAGCGTCTCGGCGTGTTATGACGTAAGGTCACTGTATTTCTGTCGTAATCATGTAGAGATCACTGTATAATTTCGCGATGGAGACATGGTTGTGCCTGAAATAGAATTGAAGAATGGCGACTCACAAGTCATGCGTGCGTAGAGCATACAGCCGATAGTAACTCTTGTTTCGTATCAGCACGTATTACTGCCCGCGCTAACCTGTCACGCCACAGGCTTGTCCGTAACGCGCCCGTCAGCGCGTTAACCGAGGTAAAAGAGTGCTTGCGGGGCTGAAATTTATGTGGGTGTCTGCGGAAAGGAGAGGGCAGCTGACGTAAAGTCGTGATGTTTACGTAAGTCCTTTCGCAGCTACTCTCTCACTGAAAGAATCGTAACGACCGGTTCAGTAAGTTCGGGCAGTAAAGGCAGCGTGAGCAGGGAAATTTTACTGCCGTTGATAATCTAACTTCAGTTACTCTGTACTCGCAAGTGTCAAAATAAACGTACAAAACACAACATTTTGTATCTTTTTTTTTTTTTTTTTTTTTTTGTAGGAGATACTTTGAGTAAAATTTCTGTTTGAATTAATTAACTTAAGGATGGTTAACACTTTGAGGACGGCAGAACTTAAATGGCACTGAAGACAAGGTTGAAGTTAGCCGCTTATATCCTCTACAGCAGTTTCTGTTGTGTTGGTTTCTTAATTTCCACTTACCATCGAACTATTGGTCCTAGCTACACCGCGCACGCTTAGTCTACTCTGCCACGTTTATCATTGGCTGATCGTCGGCCAATGAAGTCGCGCCTTGACTGTGCGCCGATTAATGTGTTGCGACAGACGTAACAGGTTTTACAGTTTATCGTGTTCATCTGAGAAATTATTAAAAAAGAACCATTTTATTCTTACGAACTGGAATGTTGACTAGTTATAATTTTTTGCTTAGATTCCAATAAAATCCAGCGATACAGTGAAACTATAAAAGTGCGAGCTTTCTGTTCAAGAGCTAATAAATGTTCATATAGACGCGCGGCCCGTTTATGTACGTGCTTACTCCGTAAAGGGTTAAAACTAGAGACCTACAGAATTCGCGTTATCGTTTGAAGACAGAATAGACTTCAAACACGTATGCGTTTGTAATGCTCTTGCCATTGGAATACAGCTGGTTTGACACGCCCTGGGCTGCCTTGAACCAATCGGAAGCAAGTAACGAGAAGATAGCCCAATCACGTCCCGCCTAGTCAAAACGGTGTGGCTTCTGCAAAAGCGAGGATAAATAAATGACACATAAGCTCCTATATGATAGTGGAATCTACCGTGGTACCAAATAATAATGCGAATTCTGCATGTCTTAAGTTATAATTATTTTTATAGGATAACATCGTATCGCGATTTTAAAGAATTTTGAAAATAAATGGAAACCTAACTCCATTTCTTATAAGTTGTACGTGACGTCATAGCAAGTCTGACGAATAGACATCTCGGCGAGTGATATTTGAAGCGTCAATATTCCTGATGCGTGATCTGGGATGCAGTGACTTTGTAATACGCGCTTTTAAAACTACTTTTTTTTGTAGATGTACGCGTTCAGTTTACACACCAAATGACCTTACATTTCAACCTATGACGAAATAAAACGATCATGCAACCACACTTTGCTGCCCATCATGGCTATAAACGACATTTTCGGACTGGTATAGCTTAAAATATTCTCGGCCAATACTTGCGAAATAGTATACGGTCCTGCAGTGAACTTTGCTATAGGCTATTCACGGTGAAATGAGCACTTTTGAAAACCCTGCTTAAGATCTACTTCTATGTACGATGTGTATTCGTCCGTCTTATGTAAGATTAGCATTGAAATTGATCTTATCACTTTATTCATGCGACAGTCAAGTGAAACTATTAAAACTATTGGAGAAGTAAATATTCCACTAATTTGCTCATTTTTTACACTTCGATGAATTAAAAAAACAGAAAGCGAATTAAATAAGTTAAGTTATAAGATATGTTTACCTAACAAATTTTATTTAACATTAATATATAGAACTACTTCCCATTTATCATTACCAACTTTACTGGGCCAGTATCACTCAGTACGCCCGTTGAAATATGTGCAAGCAGGGACAGTGATTTTTTCTAAGGTTGATTTCAAAAGTGCTCACTTTATCGTGAACAGCGTTTACAAACTTTTCACAAATAGTATGCGGCAAAGCTTAATGTCCCGTTGTATATTGTGTACAACGGAAAACCCATATGCCAGTTAGGGGCCTTGCTCGTAGCCACGATTCCGCACATGATGTGAATGTTATTCTCGTCCTAATCGCTTCCTTGCTCTCGTGTCTTAAAAGCTGAAAATATCTTCAGATAGACAGGCGACTAGTAAGAAATATAATTGGTCCAAATGAATATGTTATGATGGGAGAATGTTGTGTATCCCGTTTTCTAGAGTGGGCAAATGGCTATGAAAGCATGGTGTGGCATGATAATTGAGTATCCTTCCACCAAAAGTAAAAATAAACATTGCGTTGACGCAATGACATGAAACGGAGCGTGTAACACGTTACACTGCGAAATGGTTTAAAACTTATATAGAATGTATCCAAATTCGACCGACAAACTTCGGCAGTATGTTAATCTAGAAAATTAAGTTGAAAACATGTATAGAACCAATGATCTAAATTGAATACAAAGGATGGTGGACATCTTTGAAGTTGGTCCTGGAACACTTGTTTAATGCAAATATTGTAGACAGTATTTAAGCTGGATAATGGTTAACTGAACAAAGATAATCAAACACTACAACACTTGTCACTGTCATAAAATTATTCCATGTAAATAATCACGGTTAATACCCCTATTTGGAACTAGCATCCATGTCGTGGTAGCATATTCGGGATTTAAAGGATGTATTATTAATCATCATTTCAAATTAACAAAAATATCACCTTGTGTAAATACCCTAAACCTTGCCGTTTTCGAGTAATTCGTGTTTTACTTTCAAAATAATATTTACCAATACCTGGTAGGTGGGGCACACACAATACCCAATAACTCACTTTGCTGGCTATTAAAGAGAGCGGAAAATTCCAGAGAGAAGTACAATACAATAGTACTGTAATAAACTTTTCTTCTTCTACAACTTCACAAATGTGTATCTCCCTTAGAATTAATTTTAGACCACATGTCGTATATAACCTATATGTTTTCAAATTTGTTTTTCGTGATTAACCTACGCCCGAAGTTTGTCGGTAGAATTTAGATACATCCTGTATATTTTAATACTACTGGCCTACCAACTCTTGTTATAAAAATACTTGTATAAATGACAGAGTTTTATTTGTCTCTGGCTAAAATTTTTTGAGATTTTAAAGTTGTTAATATGCACCAGCCACTGGGGAAACGACACCGACTCGAGTGTATACAGTACTGTGAAGTCGAGCCTGGTGCCAAATAATAACGCGAATGTCGCAGGTCCCCGCCCATAGGTAAACGCAGCACGACGTGAGCACTGCACGCCAGTTGAGAGCTTTTCGCTTAGTGGCGATGGCGCATTTGATACGGGTAACAGTTCCGACCTCATCGCTAGCGCGCTTCTCGCTATCAGACGAGGGAAATACCTCCAGGTTGGCGGGCTCCTTAATCAACGAATACCGCCTCATGCAGACAAAGCTTAACTACGCATGCATGCTATTCACAGTAAAGCGAGCACTTTTCAGGCCCTGTTTACTTTTTATTTCAACCATCTTTTATGCTTTAACCACCTTTCTTAATAAATATTACCATGCAAGTAATAAACACAGGGTGTATATTCCACCGCATTCGGAAGTTAACGTCTGAGGCCACAACAAAATATATTTATGATCTCTGATTCCAAATTAGAGGGCTTTCAAAAGTGCTCACTTTACCGTAAACAGACTATAGAAAATTACACCATAGGGAGAATGCTTCGCAATCGTGCGCACTCGCTGTAATAATATTTTGTTTAAGAACTATTTCTTACTAGGCACTATCAACATACCTATTTTTCCCCGGTTTTCATTCACATTAATTATAAATGAAATATTATAATTTATAGGAATAATATTAAAAAAAAATTCCATTTAAGCAAACATATGGTACTTTTATGCTAACACACGTGTAAAATGTCTGTCATACGTGACATGTTTAGAAAAAAAAAAACAACTAAATACATCATACAAGGTGTGATTTTTCAAAGATTTGTTTCAAAATGTGTGACGAAACCGCGAATATAAAATTTGTACTAAGGGCTGTTCACGATAAAGTAAACACTTTTGAAATCAACCTTAGAAAAATGTTACTCCCCCTGCCTGCATATATTTTAACTTGAGCACTGAGTGACATGCACCCGGTAAAGTTGGTAACGATGGAGGGAAAGTAGTTCCATGTGTTAACGTAGAATAAAAAGTGTTAGGTAAACATCTGTGGTAGTTTTAATCATTTCTCACGCGTTCTGTTATTTTTAACGCCTTAGTGTGTAAAAATTAGCAGATTTATAAAATGTTTACTTTTCTAATTATTTCACGGTTTCACTTGACCTACGATTGAATAGAGTGATGAGGCCCATGGCAATGTTAATTTTACATAAGGTTGGAAGAATGCACAACGTGAATACAATTAGATCTTAAGCAGGGCTTTCAAAAGTGCTCATTTTACCGTGAACGTCGTATATAAGCAATGCACTCCCGCATTCTCAGGACGCATACGAAAATGCACACACCCAGCGCTCACTACCAGGTTCGGGTTGCTGCAGGGAACCCTGAAGGATGATAAATCGACCTTCGCTCCTTTTCCCGATATCATCTCGCTTCGGTTAATAAAATTCCGAGATAGCAGCCCAGGGGTTAATATACGTAGCGTTTCCCACCGCTGCAGGAGTTTCGTCTTGTTTCTCGACGATGTGAGTTATTGAGATGGGCTCTCCCCCTTCTTCCCCTCCCTACACATAACCTCCACCCCCCCCCCCCTTCACCATGCCACTCAAGGACTAACCTGTCCAGACCCCGGCATGATGGAGAGCCACAAAGCAAGGAAGATAAAGAGTCACAAGTCGATGTTACAAGTAACGCTCTTATTTTCTTTGGGAATCCAACAATACTGCGGCCATTTACAAGCAACCCAACAACTTGAAAGTAACTACTTTACAAGAAAAATGTAAAATATTTATTCGAAAACATTTTATGACAATGTATAATTTTCGATCATTTATACTTGGAGTACAATTTCGTTGCAACTGTTTCTATCTAATGTTTGGTATAGAGTAAAATTTAATTTTCTTTGCAAAACGCTTTTAGATGACCCTGGCAGTTTTTCCCGCGTGTAGGATATTTTAATTATTTTTTTTATAGAAAATTGTAGCTTGGGTGGATTTCTATCTTTAATTCCGCACTGTGGTACAAGGCACTTTCTCTTCGCACTCATTTTTTCGCGAACGAGTGAATTGTTTACCACGCTAAACAAAACACGTTGGCATCCCACGTCTTGCTTTGTGTTTGACTTGTCTGCTCGGCTCGTAGACGAGTTCTTGTTGATGCTCTTATGATGCTTGCTGCTGTACTGCCATACTAACGAAATTGTTAGATAGTATCTTTAAAAGCTATACGTCATGAACATTTCCCCTTGAATTTTAATATAGTAAAGCCCTCTTAAAAGTTATAGCAATTATCGAATTCGGTGATTTCCATGTAGTAAAATTTTTATTTTCCAAATTGGCTCTACTACACTGCCTGCTCTAATTTGTAGTGATATTATTGTGCCTGCTTTAAATTATAGTGATCTCATTGTATCTGCGATAATTTTTAGTGATAATACTGTGCATACTCTAATTTTTAGTGATCTTATTGTGCCTGTTCTAATTTGTAGTGATTTTACTGTGCCTGCTGTAATTTGTAGTAATTTATTTGTGCCTGCTCTAAATTATAGTGATCTTATTGTGCATGCTCTAATTTGTATTAGTATTACTGTGCCTGCTCTAATTTGTAGCTATCTTATTGTGCATGCTCTAATTTGTAGTAATATATTTGTGCCTGATCTAATTTGTAGTGATCTTATTTGGCCTGCACTAATTTGTAGCTATCTTATTGTGTCTGCTCTAATTTGTAGTGATCTCACTACACGTGCTCTAATTTGTAGTGCTTTTATTTTGTCTGCTTTAATTTTTAGTGATATTATTGTGCCTGCTCTAATTTTTAGTGACCTTATTGTGCTTGATCTAACTTTTAGTGATTTTATTGGGCCTGTTCTAATTTGTAGTGACCTTTTGGTGCCTGCTCTAAATTGTAGTGATCGTATTGTATCTGCTCTATTGTGCAGTGATCTTATTGTGCCTGCTATAATTTTTACTGATCTTATTATATGTAGTGATCTTATTGGGCCTGCTCTAATTTGCAGTGATCTTATAATTTGTAGAGATCTTACAATATGTAGTGATCATTTTTTACCTGTTCTAATTTGTAGTGATCTTATTGTGCCTACAGAGTTGCAGCCTCATGTAGAGGGCCCTGCGTTGTAATGCGAGAACGAACCGGTACAATGGTCCTTCTCTCCCTCCCTTAAGCTGTGATTACGATGAAGTTCGCGTTTCACGTAACACGTTCACGTGAGCCGGCTATACCTTGATTTGTGAGCTCGAGACAAATTACGATCGTTTTGCGTAAACGTTCACGTTAAGAAAAGCTTGTCAGCGTCAAGCTTTTGCGTGATATGTGATACGCGACTCTGTACCTCGCGATCTTGCTGGCAAATCACCGGAGGGACGATGTTGTGTTACTTATGCTTTTCGTGGTATTGTTTTTATTTTCGACACTTAGTCTGCTCACGTTTTTAACCTTTCGCATATATAATTTTCTCCCGGAAAGGACGAAAGGATAATAGAAGTTGGGGAGTTTTTATTTTGCTGCAGTTTATTACTTATGTATAGAGGCCTGAAAAATTCGCGAGTTCAGTGACCTCCAGGCTAGACCTTACAGTTTTATGTACAAATTTGCCGATATTAACTGCGCATTGGTTGTCTGCTGCCACAGTGGAAGGCGACAATTGGGCCAGCGTTCTCCAGGAGGTGTCAAACACCGTGTGGACCAATGGATAAAGTTATATAAATACATGTGTTTTGAATTCTAGCTGGTCTCAAAATGAAACCGCGAATTCTTCAGGTCTCTGCTTATGTTTTTCAGAAGCATAAAACTTCTTGCACAGAAAGTTGATAGTTAGGTTTGAAATTCTAATACTTCACGATACAATTTAATTTTGTCTAGTAGTTGAATGCATATTTCATACGATTTATCTTACACACACGAAGAACATGTCTCCGCCTATCTAGCACTTTTTCGAGGTAATAGCCATCTCCTAGTTTGTGTAAATCACGAATGCCAAACTTTCCTAATCTCTTCTTTGCCACATCAACGTTACAATCACATACTACAATGTAAGCCTAACGTGAATGTTAATATTTTCCAACCTGAAAAGTAAGAAAAAATTTTTTCCACAAATTTTATTCGGTACACAAGTTCACGTGCTTACGTGAAGCATCATGATGTAGACCCCGAATAGACCGAGGTTTACGTAAGCTTGAAAGTATAAGGTGATGCGTGTTATTGTAACGTGAAGTCATCACAATACCGGTCTCAACCTTCTTCTTTTCCCGAACGTCATACACGATGAGAAGGTAATGCCCAATCATGCATGGGAGCATTGACACGGAAGAGACGAGTTACAAGTGGCATGGTGCTTTCAGACGGAAGAGTCTAGACAAGTGACATGTGGCTTGGTTTCCTACTCAATTCGCTGAATGTTTGACTATGATCTAGATGGTAGTGCATTGGTGTGTGATCAGTGTGATAATTGCTCAAATAAAACATCCGTATTTGAGAGATAGGTGGTATATGCAGTGAAATTAGGGTCTTTAATATTGCATACTGACTATATTGATCAAAACACGTAATTTCACAGTTTGGGAAACTGGATACGAAAATTAAAACAAATACTTAGTTGAGTTCCAAACTCTCGTTTATACTTTTTTTCCCCCTTTTCACCACCCACCTACACAAATTAAAAAAAAAAACGGGAAATTCCCTGTCATGTGGCATTAATGCGTCAGTGTCACCTTGAGCCTAGACAATTCACTACACGAGTCCCTGAATAGGAACATGGCACTAATCCCGGAGTGGTATCCAAATGACACATGACGTATGTCGCCTAACATGCCACTTCAGTGTGAAAGGTGACATTTCTTTATCAAGTTTAATGGCACCTTGTATACCATCTGCAATGTACCACCTGTCACTTCTATATGAAAGTCCTCTCAGAATGTTATTCGCTGATCAAGGCTAGTCACAAATCTGATGCGGCGGAATCTAGTTCCTTCTTACGCAAGAATTTTACCTACCGGGCCCTTGTGCCAGGGTGGGGAGTGGGGGAATTGCGAGTGTCCGCTTCGGTCGAAGTCCGGGACACGGGGTTGATAAGAAAAATTCTGATAAACCAAACGAGAGTACACGAATCACTGGTTACCCAGAAAAATCCTAATCACTACCGAATTCGAGGGCTCTTTCAGACACAATATCACCTGACCTGTCAGCAGAGCATGGGGATGCCAAAGGGCAATTTATCCCAGAAAGCCCAGCGTCATTAAGCACAGACGACGCAGGCTGCTCAAATAATTCAGATATACTAACTGACGAATTAGAACTGTCGGACGAAATACTAATCACTTCTGGTTCGTCAAACTTCTCGTCCTTTACTGCTGGCCTTTTTTTCGCACTCCCGAAGAAGTGTCGCCTCAACTACAGCGACACTAGTAATAGAGAAGTATTTAAACAGATTCAGGAGGATCGGGGTCAAAATCCCGGTCCGCCCATCCTGATAGGGATATCGGTTTTCCATGAACGCTGGGATAGTTCCTTGCTCAGGGCCATGGATGATCCTTTTCCTATTCCTTCTTCCCTAAGCAACTTGCCACGTCAGTTGACATGTCATGCACGACAGTGGTACAGGTTCCCTACCTCCCAGGTAACAACTTATCAGATTTCTAACTAAGCATGTGATTTCTGAGGTAACGGTCGGGATCGGCTCATACTATGAAGGTGATGTTTTATTTATTTATTTTGGCTTTGCTGATTACTAACATGTCACATGCGGTTAAACAGTTCTAAGCAATAGGAGGGTGTCAACCCCTTTTTAAAATATGAAGGGGTGTACTCTCCGTAACACCGTTTTTTTGTGGTTACCTACCTTGTGACCAATTGCCCGTACGCTACTCTTCGTTACTTAATCGCAAGTAATTTCCAGTGTATCGCTGCATAACAAATTCCTACTCTTCACTTTCGGGGGCGTCTACCCAGTCAGCATACATTTACGACTAGTTCTTTAGTGGCTGTGGTCAGTGAGTAACTGCTATAGGCGGTTCGCGGTAAAGTGAGCACTTTTTAAGGCTCTTCTAAATTTCTCCTTTCATCCAATTTACATCTTTCTGCAGCTTTTAATATAAATTTGGCAATGTGACCAATAACCACGGGGTATACATTTCACCACCCTAGAAATTTAATGCCTGAGGCTGCAGTAAGATATATTTATTAGTTGTTGCGAGGGCCTTGAAAAGTACTCACTTTACCGTGAACTGCCTGTAAAACAAAACATCCGTATTTGAGAGATAGATGGCATATGTATTGAAATTGGGGACTTTAACATTACATACTGACTATATTGATCAAAGCATGTGTAATTTTCACAGCTTGGAAAACTGGATATGAAAACTAAAACAAATTCTTAGTTAAGTTTCCTACTCTCGTTTATACTTTTTTCTCCTTTTTCCTAACCAACCTACACAAATTTGTCCAAAAAAACTGGATATATATATATATATATATATACATACACACACATATACACGTATATGACAATTTTATTGGCCCACACGTCAGTTTGAGTGTGACACCCTGGTCTATGTCCGATGACCTCATCACATTACGATGCTTTTTGCCCAGTGTTGAGTCGTGCATTAAAATAAAATGACCAGTGAATCAGGATGGTCGAACATTTTACAAAGAGTGCTACAAAAAGTCTTATGACCAGGGATGTGTCAAGTGTGCTATTTTTTTCCGGAAGATGACTTAGTTTCAATATTTTTTTATACCCGTTTGAATTGTTGCATTGGCTGGCACTTTGTTCGCCACGCCCGGAATTCCTCTGGAGCCAATGATGGAATCTTTAGAAAAGGTTGTGTGCACCTGGAGCTGCTGTGTCCATTCGAGGCAAGAAAGCGATGGAGCGATAAGGGCGACACGAACCCGCGTGCCTATTGGTTCGGCGTACCAGCACGCAAGGTTCTGAACTGGCATGCCGTGTTCCCGTTATACCACTGGAACAATGGGACTTACAAGCCGGGTCGATATCGCTTTATTAGTACGAAGTCTGCACAGCAAAGCTCAGCACAGCTGGACTCACAACCATCCGCCGCATACGCAAGTCGCCCGTCCGACAGGCGGTCACGTGATCTTCGACCAATCGCAGGGCATCGTTTTTTTTTTCCATCCGTCAATCCGTCAAATATTTCTCAAACTTGAACTTTCTTCGGACCGACGGATGGACCACCGCCTTCTGACGAGATTCCGTAGACGCGAATACGCACCTTGAAATAAAATACAAGGCGATGGATTTGTGTGTATTATTTTTGCTGGTAAATTCAGGAATTTGAAATGTAAACAATAATTCAGTATAAATTCTTATCGCTAAAAAAATTGTTTCCCCAGACTTGTTCTGTATTGAAAATGTATTTCCACATATAACATACCTCCAAATAAGGAAACATCACGATGTTATGTTGTCACGCTGAAATTTTGACGAACGACGGATTGTTGTGAATGACATTCAACTGACGGATGAAAAAAACATACGGATGACTGACTGACAGGTGTGACGGATGGTTGTGAGCCCAGCTTACATGTGCCTCTTCTACTGCTTAATGCTTCCGATCAGTACTTCTTGCCATAAGGCTGTGTGAATAAAGGCTGTTCACGGTAAAGTGAGCACTTTTGAAATCAACCCTTGAAAAATGTCACTGCCCCTTCCTGCATGTATTTCTTAACTGTCACACTGACTGCCATGGTGCCCAATAAAGTTGGCTACGACTGAAGAAAAAATAGTTATATAACTTGACGTCAAATCAAAACTGTTAAATAAACATTCGTAATTGCTCAAATATTTTATGTTACTCTCTTCTTTTTTATTGCTTATAAGTGCAAGATTAATAACATTTTAAAAATATTTACGTTTCTAATGATTTCGTAGTTCCCCTTCACCGACGCATGAATACAGTGATCAGGCCCACGACAGTGTTATTTTTAAATTTATTGGAAGAAGACACAATGTGCATACACGTATATCTTAAGCAGAACTTCCTATTGTGCTCATTTTACTGTGAATAGCCTGCAGGCAGTTTTCAGTTATGTTGGAGAGCTCCCCGTATTCGTAATTTGTGTGGTGTCTTCGTACCTTGTCACAAGTATATTTTCTTTTAGTAGATCAATACGTAAGCCGCATGTAAAGTAGTTTCGTTAAAAAATTAAAAAATTAAAAAAAAAGTGCATTTAAAATACATTGCAACGCAGTTCAAGATCCACGTATACATGGCAAATATATTCGTATAAATAGCATCTGCTAATTTACTCACGGATTGCTATCAACGAGGTGCAAAATACAGAAAACTAATCTGCCAGAAAATAATAATGCAAATTTCGCAGGTCTCTCTCTCTGCCTATGACATTTGCAGCTTCCTTGAAGTTTGCTTCAGGCTTTGTGTAATTCTATATTTTTTGTGAATAGTCTGCTACTTGCATGCTGCAGTACAAACTGGCATGCATGCTCCGTAGTTAAGTTGCTAGAGAATTGATACAAAGAGTTCTTACTATTTGGTACTAGTATTGTGAATGTAAGGTTTAAGTTTATAACCAATGATGTTAGTGAAGTCAATATTTATTTTTATTATCACACTAGCGTATGAAATTTGCATATTAGCAGCGCTTTTACATGCCTAACAATTCCACGGATACACTTGGATAGCGCATAAAAAATGATCAGACCCATGACAATTGTAATTTACACAAGGCGGAAGAATATAGAATGAAAAAAAAAATGGTAGATCCCAATCACGGTTTTCAAAAGTGCTCCGTTTACCGTGAACATCTTATAACGAGTACCCCTAGTTTACAGGAGGTAGAAAAAGCTGGATGGAAACCGTTCGAACGTTGGCTATATTTTATTTCCGATGACCGTGGTATTTCAACTCTTGTTCCAGGTGACTTGAACGCACGTGTAGGAAAGTGCTCTCCTTTTTATTGTTGTTTTCAAGATCCACGCTTTGTGCCTAGAGGCCAAACCGGGAATGGCTTATACTAAGAGACACACGCATGCGTGTCTCACTGGGATTTCAACCCAAAATCCCGTGAACGGGATACGTATAAGCAACGGGGGTCGGCGTTTTCCAAAATTGTGGTTCCGAAAATTAAAAAAAATTCTGATTGAGAAACGTTACAACGCTTTGTTTATATGTAAGCAGTAAACTCTTAAGAACATTAAATATCAAACTGGTCGCTTTACTTTGACCCCAAAAATAAAAAAATTGCATCTCAAGAACTTACTTGCCGATCATCGCACAAATACATCAAACATATTTTGTCAACGGTGTACTTTGTTTCCGATTATTTATAAATGTCTCATGTATATGTATGCATATATATAATTATATATATATTGTTTCATAGTATTTTACGTTTCGGACACTGAATATAAACGTGTGACTAAAAGTTTTGAAATGTAATTAATTTTGACTTACTTCTTTCTTCCCTTAAGCTATATTTCAATACCAGGCCAATTACCTGTCAAGTGTCACAAAGTTTGTTTTAAAGGATTCCAAAAACTCTGTGAGAAAATTATATACGGAAACATGATGCAATAATTTATGCAAAGTTAAAGTTATTAAAATTACCCTTGACTGCTAAGAAAAACATAACTATGAGGCTGGTGAATTTGAATTTTAGTATTAAATTCGAAGCGAACTTGAAATCAACATTAGAAAAAAGTCACTACCCTGCTTGCATATATTTTAATGGGCGCCCTGAGTGACATGCGCCATGTAAAGATGGTAATGATGGGAGGAAAGTAGTTCCATATCATAAGGTCGACTAATAAGTGTGTTGGTAATCATTTGTGATAAGTTAAATTATTTCTTTCGCTTTCTGTTTTTTTAAGCATCGAAGTGTAAAAATGAAGAGATTAAAAATGTTTACGTCAACCGAAGCACGAATACAGTGACGAGGCCCATGACAATGTTTCTTACATAAGGCGGAATAATACACAGCGTGAATACAAGTAGATCTTAAGCAGGGTTTTCGAAAAAGCTCATATTACTGTATATCAGTCTATACAGATATATCATTTTAACCAAGGAGGAATTTTATTTGGTAATACTTCAATGTAAAAATGTGTATATACTAAGATATTTTTAAGTCATCCATATATGAGTTTGAATTTAACAGAGTTCAAAGTCATGAATTTCGTACATTATGTTAATGCAAGAAGTTTACATAAGAGACGTGCATTTTAAGAATTTTGAATAAACGCTGTTTATATGCAAGTAGTTTAGATTATGGTACTTTTCTCTGTGAAGAACGGCGTTAACAGAAAGATTTTCATAATGGTACCATAAACGCAAATTAATATTATTGTAGAGGCTGCTTTTATTCCCTCAAAAAAGTGTTACGTAATTTTTAATTTAAAATTTTTCTCTCTGTATTTATTCACAAAACGGCATGTATAGCGTGCGTGAATGTATTGATATTAATGTTATCGGGAGAAGGAGTCGATTTATGCCCAGAACTTCCGTTTAGCTCTTGATATTGAATAAATTTAAGTGGCTTTCAATACAAGGTAAAAATATAATATTATGTCTTAACCTTGCCTTTAAAGGATGGTACTAATTTTACAGGTGTTTTAAATTTTCTAAAAACTATTAGTAGTTTCTTCTAACGTAAGAGAACTTCAAAAAGACAGAATTACAAAACTCGTTTGATAATTCTAAATTTCACGGGTTCAAAATATTTTAACAACGTTTAAAAAATTTTATTTTGCAACTTTTTTCTTTGCTTTTTACTGTGAAAGTAAAAAAAATTGCTTTGTGACAGTAAAACCATGCAAAAAAATACAAATAAATACCACAAGAAAATATGCTGCCTACAACAAATTTTGGTGATGTTTAAATAAAATTTCGTGAACATAGCATAATGCACCAATGCATATTTATACATTTTTATTGTATATTGACCATTTTGATTGTTAGTATAACATTTTCCATCTCAAAATAATTTTTAACTTTAATTTTTTTTTGCTCGAAAGAACTTGGTAGAAAATTAAAAAAATAACAGCACAAATTCGAGAATATCTTGTTTACATGTGATGTCACTTATCTTCACTTTTTTATGTGCAGACGTAATTTGGCATCATCAACTACTGTGAAGTTTCGCATTCTGGATATACAGTAGTCTATTTGCACGTGTCTTCACACTTTTTGAATCAAACGTTCGAAAAATCACCCCATGTATAACGTGTTTAGTTATTTCCTAAATATGCAATGCAACACAAACGTTGTAAAGCGCTGTTCGCATGAATGTATATTATTTTTCGTTGAATTGAAGTTTTACCTATATTTTAATCATGGATTATAAGATTTAATTTATAATAAATATTTATTAAACCAGTAAAAAAACATCCACTTTATGTAAGACTAACATCGTCTGGGCTTCATCGCTTTATTCTTGCGTCAGTCAAGCGAAAATTTTTTGACATATAAAAGCAAATATTTACCAAATCTGCTCAATTTTACACTTAGATGCATTAACATAAATAGGAAGCAAAAGAAATCATTTAAGTTATCACAAACGGTTACTTAACAGAAATTATTCGACGCTAAGATACGGAACTACTTCCCATCCATCGTTACCAACCTGACTGGGCGCATTTCACTCAGTGCGCCCGTTAAAATATATGCAGGTAGGAGCAGAGACTTTTTCTAAGGTTGATTTCAAAAGTGCTTATTTTATCGTGAGCAGTCTTAAATGCTGTAAAGTTGAGGACTGTATTGTAAAATAACAATTTTTTTTTTCGTAGCCAATGTTGTTATAGGCTGTTCACTATAAAGTGAGCACTTTGAAGCCCTAGTTAATTTTTTCTTCAACCAATTTATATCCTGCCACCACTTCTTAATGTAAACCCTGTCATGTGAGTAATAAACACAGTATATACATTCACCATACCCAAAACCAAAAGTCTGAGGCCACAATGAAATGGATTTTATTGATTGTTATTTGTAATGAAACAGCTTCAAAAAGTGCTCACTTTACCGTGAACGACCTATAACAGCCCGCGATGACCTTGAGACTTGGGGAAATTTCCCAGGGAGTAGCACCCTCCTCGGGGGAAGAACCGGAAACGCGATTTCGGACGCCGCCACGCCCACGAGATCTTCTCGCACGGTAAAGGGGTAGTGGTTTGGTCCGCAGGGGTCCCAGCCGAGTGAAAGGCTCCTAAACTGCACAATGACGCTGACGTGGAATTACCCCCGTCTGTTCTTGCGCCGAGGAAGGGCCCCTATCATCTCCGCGTCCAGCTGGCCGCTGGCTCTTTGTCCTCCGCGGGGCGGTGCAGATATTGCGCCGAAACGGAACGGACGAGTGTTCGGCGACGCTTGAATGCAGTGGGCGGACGGCGATGCTGAAAAGGGGAGCGATTGTTAACAACGTTTATCTCCCATCTTTGATGCGATGATGGGGTATCAGAGCCGAGAGGAAGTGTGTAACACAAGCGGACAGCTCTCCAACTGTTTGGTGCGTGTACTTGCCGTGTCAGGAAAGAGAGAAAGCACATCTGTGTTGTCCTTTGTTTTGCCCTAAGCTACGCCAAAAAAGTTTCAGCTCTCTCTCTCTCTCTTAGCATATGAACATGGCCAGTAACGTACCGAACTCAATTTTCGAGAAACACCAGTTCCATCATAGCAAGCTTACGGTATAGGTTGTTCGCGGTAAAATGAGCACTTTTGAAAGCCCTGCTTAAGATCTGTTTGTATGCACGTTCTGTAGTCTCCCGCCTTATGTAAAATTAACATTGTCATGAGTCTCATCACATTATTCATGCGTCGGTCAGCTAAAACTTTGGAATTATTACAAAAATAAATATTTTAAAAATATTGTCATTTAAACACTTCGATGAATTAAAAAAACCGAAAGCGATAAAAATAACTAAATTTACCACAATTGGTGGACCAATCACTTTTTATTAGACATTAAGATATGGAACTACTTTCCATCCATCGTTACCAACTTTACTGGGCGCATGTCACTCAGTGCGCCCGTTAAAATATATGCAGTTAGGATCAGTGTATTTTTTTCTAAGGTTGATTTCAAAAGTGCTCACTTTATCGTGAACAGCCTTTAAAATAATATACAATTAAAATAATGTCTACTTAGCATTACTTTTTAATTTTCGAAATAACTATAAAAACGTTTGGACTCCATGGAGAGTGGAGAGATTTGGGCGGCTCTTTACATCGAGGTCTTGAGAACCTATGAGGGTGAAGCGAGGTGAGTATGGAGTAGCACTGGGATGTAAGGGTGGGGGAAAAGGTATATCCCCGAGAAAACCCGCCGTCCAGATGCTATTGCATTTGCATATATATCTAGCTCAACACTGTAGTAATTTGTCTGAAAGGAAAGCTAGAGTTAGGTTAATTAGCACCTACACAGTTTCTAACTGGACAGATAAAATAATGCGTTAGATTTGAGCACCGGAAAGCTGATAGTACGAATCAGGCACATTAATTTAATATTCACGAATTACCATTTGGACAACTCTTTTGGTGCAGTAATAGGTTAAAAAATAACACGGAAAACGAAGAGAAATGTGTTCTGTAATAGCGAAAGGGCTGTAGGATGTTAAGGGCAGCACAAAAATTGTTTCCTGTAAAATGCATTAAACATTCAGTAGCCTCTGACTAGACTTTCACCTATTTTAACCACTAAAAGCTGTTCACGATAAAGTGAGCACTTTTTAAATCAACCTTAGAAAAAAGTCACTACCCCCGCTTGCATATATTTTAACGGGCGCCGTGGGTGACATACGTCCAGTAAAGTTGGTAACGATGGAGGGAAAGTAGTTCCGTTCCTTAACGTCAACTAATAAAAGTGTTAGTAAACATTTGCTTCTCCTTCTGCTTTTTATTTTTTTTAGTATGGAAGTGTAAAAAGGTACAGATTTTAAAATATTTCCTTTTTAAATTAATTTTACACTTCCACTTGACCGATGCATGAACAAAGTAATGATGCCCATGCCAATGTTAATGTTACACAAGGCGGAAGAGTACAGAACGTGCATACAAGTAGAGCTTAAGCAGGGCTTCAAAAGTGCTCATTTTACCGCGAACCGCCTATGTGTGCTATTCACGGTAAACTGGGCGCTTTTGGAAGACCTGATTGAGGTCCCCGCCTCCCTGGAACTTTTTTCCGCTTCTGAGGCCGAGGAGCATGGGAGCTATAAGGGTCACAGTGGCACGCGCTAAAAGTGCGGCATCGCCGCTACGCGCAGGCTCTGAACTGGACTGCAGTGCTCTCGTCGGGATGCGTGTACCTGTGGGACTTTCAGCGGTGACCTTGGAATATTATTGGTTGAAAATCTGTAGCAAGGTTCTGTGCATGTCCTTCGACCACTATGTGTATATAATGCGCATGTATCGATATACGGCGGTTTGATAAAGCCGTTTTTATCCGCGGTTTCGTCGCACTTTTTAAATCGAACCATTGAATAATTACCCCAACTGTGAAGTGTTAGGTCACTTCCTAACTATGTCACGTATCACAAAGCTTCTATACTTCTGTTCTAAAAAATGTGCTTTATTTCTAGTTAAATTGAACTGTCACTCGTACTATATCTGTAAATTATAATATTTAGTTTATAATTAATATTTTCAAAAACGGTGAGAAAATAAATGAGTTGGCAATACACAGGAGAATAAATAGGCCTTAGGCAAAATATTATTGCTCCGAGTGCGCACGAAAGCGGTGTCTAGTCTCTTCAGTGTAATTTTCTAGACTTAGCTACGCTCTCTTTGGATGAGGCGGAGGACTATCCTGAAAGTAGAACTTTAGGAGGGCTTCAGGAAAGTTGGAAGTAAGCGTGAACGGACTATATGATGTAGTACCCTGAAATGACTTTTCTAATGCTTGTGACGTTTTGAACGTAATCGACAGACACAGTCTGTAGCGTGTGTTCTTCTCGTAGACCAGCGCAATGGACGGCGCGTTTCATAGTTTCGTAAAAAATTAAAATGGAGGGCACTTCGGGCGTCCCTTAACATACACAGCACTTTCACGCACATTGTGTATTCTTCCGCCATTTGTAAGACATTAACATTGCTATCGGACTCTTCGCTATATTCACGCTTCGGTCAAGCGAAACTGTCAGATTATTATAAAGAATGATCGCGATGAAGTGAGTACTTTTGAACTCAACCTTAGAGAAAAGTCACTGCCCCCTGCCTGCATGTATTTTAACGGGTGCACTGAGTGAGATGAGCCCAGTATAGTTGGTAAGTATGGACGGAAAGTAGTTCCGTATCTTAACGTCGAATAAAAAGTGTTAGGTAACCATTTGTGTTAACTTAAATTATTTATTTCGCTCTCTGTTCTCTTTAACGCACCGAAGTGTAAAAATGAGCATATACGTAAAATATTTTGGCCTAATTTTCTAATAATTTTACAGTTTCACTTGACCGACGCAGGAATAAAATCATCAGGCTCATGGCAATGTTAATTTATCTTAAGGCAGAAGAATGCACAACGTGTATACAGGTAGTTCTTAAGTAGGGCTTTCAAAAGTGCTCATTTTACCGTGAACAGCCAATAAAAGTAAATCTGATACACATCCGCTAATTCTTACAATTACATATGCATTAGAAAAACATAAAGACAGATAAAGCAATTCAGGAATAAAAAAATTACATAGCACTTTTAATTCAACGATAAGACGAGGAACTACTTTCACTCCTTCGTTACCTACTTTGCAGTGTGCCTGTTAAAATATTTTAAAGACTGTGGCAGTTATTTAAGGTTTTGACTTCAAAAGCACTCATAGGACCACGAACAGTCTATAGCTGCCAGGAATATCAAATAAAATGTTAATAACTCTCATATCATTAAAAAAAAATTTGTTATCTTTAATAATGACAGGCCATAACCATTATGCAGGAATTCCAATTCGCACATTAAAAATAACCGTACATTTCCTGGCGTATTATGTAATCGTAACGCATCACGCGTCGAAGAGCAGACGAAAGAATTTTTTTTATTATTTTTTCTGTGCAAGGAAAAAATAATTCTCCTTTAACTTCTTCTCAAAACATCTTCCGAAAGGGTTTTATTATAGACACGTCAAACTTATATCCATTTTTTTTGCTCGCGCTTTATGATGACTGAGCCTTTATGCACATTTAAAAGACTACCGGAGTTGAAGAGACTTCGGACAGAAGATATACAATTGGGGGGGAGGTTGGTCCTTGACTGGACTGGACCCCGTAGTTGGAGAGAACTCCCCACCTGGGTTCTTCGACGAAGGGACCCCCGCTAGCAGCGTGACCCTTCACCTTTCCCCTGCAGTCTCTATTACATCTCGTCCGCAGTAGTGTACTACCCATTTAGAAAACATCAGCGCCCACTGAGAGAGCCGACCAACAGCTCGGTCGAAACGCCTGCTTGGCACGTGATCTGCATGCAGAGTGTTTCAGATCCTGTTTTTTTCCCTCCAAACTATTCAGAATACCCTCAGTATGTTTATTTAAAAGTTGTCGCGCATGATCTTAACATTATTTCGGAGCTCTCCAATATACAGTAGTTAATTTTTTTTTTTCAGATTGCCATATCTTAAAATATACTGGCCAGACTTGAGTCAAACTACGATAAAGATTGTTCACAGAAAAATGAGCACTTTTGAAAGCCGTGCTTAAGATCTACTTGTATGCACATTGTGTATTTCTCCGTCTTATGTAAAATTAACATTGCCACGGATCTGTTCACTTTGTTCATGCGCCGGTCAAGTAAAACTGTGAAATTATTAGGAAAGTAACTAGTTTTCAAACCTGCTCATTTTTACACTTGGATGCATTAAAAAAAAACATTAAGCGAAATAAATAACTTGAGTTATCACAAATGGTTACATTACTTTTTATTTAACGTTAAATTGTGAAACTACTTTCCATCCATCGTTACCAACTTTATTGAGCGAATGTTACTCGATGCGCCCATTAAAATATATGTAGGTAGGAGCAGTGACATTTTTCTAAGGTTGATTTCAAAAGCGCTCACTTTATCGTGAACAGCCTTTAGGAGCCTGTATTGAATTGTGCTACAGACTTTTCATCAACAGGGTCATTGCTGATAATCCCATAGCTACACGCAGCACTACGAGAACACAGTACGCTAGTTCAGAGCCCTTCGCGTAGCGGCGATGGCGCCCTTGTAGCGCGCCCCAGTGTAACCCTTATAGCTACCGTGCTCCTTAACCACCAAAGGAGAAAAACTGTGCAAGCAGGCAGGACCCTTAAGTTCATGTTAGTTCGCCAGATTTCTCAATCAAACTGCTTACAATAAGTTTGGTCAAATATAGTGAGTGAGTGAAGAGAGTTGGGCGGCTCTTAACAGCGAGGTATTGAGAGTCGATGAGGGATGAGTATGGAGTGGCGCCGGAATGAAGGGGCAGGGGAAACGGATATCCCCGAGAAAACCCGCCGTCTAACGGCATCGTCCGGCACGATTCACTTGCGAAAATCCGATGACCCCGCCGGTGATTGAACCCGGTTCGCCCTGGCGGGAGGCGAGCGTGCTAATCGCTCAGCCAACGTGGCCCCCTTTAGTCAAATATAGTTGGACGGTTATGCTGACCCCAAAATGTAATTATCTCCGCCATATTTGCCTGGAAAAGTTGGATGTCTGTTGTTTCCAGCAAAGATTCTAATAATTGGACACGCGTTCAAACTTTTTTTTTATCTTTGATGGGCTCAGCGAATCAGAATCGTACATGAAAAAAATTAAACTTTTCCTGTAACCGAACAAAATTAAAAATTGCGGGGAAATTTATGAAAACTAAATATGTTTATAAAGATTTATGTATAAGCTCTCTGAGCATGAATGTTATGTGAAGTGATTAATTCACAATATTATTAAGAACTCATAGGCATTCAATTTCAATGTGCAGGAAATTCCTCTCATAAATAAAATTTTATTTTGCTAAAGAAGTGAAAGTAAATAACAAAATTCCGTAAGTTTATTCCTGTAGTCGACTGCATGGAAACACAGCTTCATCATCTCAATAAAAAAAAAATTAGTTCTAATGTGTCGAACGGAAAAATTTTATGCTCGTGTTTCGTCTTCAAACGTTACTGTCAAATATATTTGCAGGCAAAACTTCGACACTGTGACGCCACCTTAAGGCCCGTTCTACACTGACATAGATTCGGCAAAAGAATCATGGTAGTGGAGCACATAACACAGTCCGTGTTCATTCTACAATAGTACCCGAGTCTACGCGGAACGTGTATGTCTACACGTAAGAAAGGTAGGCCACTCACAACTTCCGCGTCCGTGAATCGGTGTAGCCAACAAGAATCGCGAATTTACTTCCTTGCTATTCAATTAGTAGGGACTCCTAAATTTCGCGAAAAGATTTCCGCACATGCTAGATTTCAATACCCTACGAGAGTACCAGCAGATTCCTTTTGCTTGTCGGCGGAGTGCGTCTGTGAGAAAACGTTTTCTTAGTTGACTGGCCGATCAGAATTAAGTTACTCCGATACTTTACGTCTCTGATTGGTGAGCAGAAACGTAAGACGTGTAACATCTAGATCACCCAACCACAAAAGTGGACATGAGCTAAAGTGTTATGAAATACAACTGGTCGTGAAATCTTCTCTCGAAATTTGAGTGTCCCTATTAATTAGTGCTTTTAAAGTAAAATATAGGATTGGACCGAACTCGGACTAAAGTGTAAACAAGACTGATTGCAGACTGAAACAGGATCGAAGCACTCTATTGGCGACTGGCAGAACTATAAAACAAACGAATTACAAAAGTCCAGTAAACGTAAAATATAGTTTTTCCAACACAATATAAAATAAGAATTCCACATTATTTCTCCAACCTAATATTTCTCAGTTCCTTCACAGCCATTTCTTTTTCTCTTCACTTCCGAAAAAAACACGCATTTTGGTAGTCTCAGAATGATTCTAACCTCTTACACGACAAAACTACCGAGTCAACATAGGGTCACTTCTCCTTTGCTCTTATTTCAGTCCGATGAGAGTTTTAAGTAAACTTTTCAATCCGGATTCTACATTCCAGTCCACCTCGACAACTGGATTATCTCAGTCCACTCCTACTCCAGTCCAGTCCGAATGTGTTTATACTAACATTTCAACCTGGATTCTTAAGTCCACTCCAGGTTAAATCCGGATAAAAATGTTACTGTAAAACGCACCATATGGTTGCTATTCGTCTTCTTTTCCATTGTAGTAAACAAGGCCACAAGTGTATGGATTTGCCGTGGGTAATTTTTTTGTTTCAGTAAACACGGCTCGTAGTTTGGCACTGGCTTTTATGTAGTGTTAAATGCTGCAAAACACTTACGTAATGTGGTGTGCACAGTGTATACAATATAAAACTTGCATCAGTAATTTTTCAAAAGATGAGTATTTTTTACTTCGTACGTTGCAGAACTTTGCGCTATTTAATTGTAAAATGGCACAAATCAATTCCAATCCAACAGCTCGTTCCGTTTACGTGCTACGTATATGTTTTCCTTACGTACCCGTGTATTGTAGAACGCGCCTAATGATCTGTTAACATCGAACTTAACATGTGGACAGTTGCGTCGCCATTCGTTAAATACGTGCCATTTCTTTTTTTTTTTTTTTACAAAACCGTAGCTGTGTTTGCAACGGAGTCCAGAAAGGCCCGTATTTGATAAGATGTAATTTATTCTAACTTTATATATGCTTAGTATTCAACAAAGTCGCCCGGCCGGATTGTGTTTGTGTATTCGGCCAAAACTTCTAAACTACTTGATGGATTTTGATAGGGTTTTCGCTATCATTTAGAAAATTTCTTGAGGAAAGTTAAGGTGTTTAATACATTAATATTTAATGTAATGATAGCAGATAAATATCGACGTTTCATAATAAAGTCGGGAAAAGCCGCTTTTCGGGCACCTACATGGCTTACGCTGACTAAACCATAAGAGGTACCTCAAACAGATTTACAAAAAAGTCGCGACAGCATATATTTTATCTTTTAAGGATGACGCACAGTAACCATTTTTTGTCTTTTAGGGATTCACTTAGGACGACTTTGTGAACAACACAGTATTAATCCAATGTTAGTTACCTTAAGTGTTTAGTGTATATACTTGCTGTAAACATAAAGAGCGCCATATTGGTAAATCGCACCCGAGCTAGGCTGGAGCGGGTCGCTAGTCTAAGATAAACTAACCTTAACTCTTGCCTGCATAAGAGAAAATTTACAACTGAAGACTGTTCACGATAATGTGAGCACTTTTGAAATCAACCTTAGAAATAATCATTGCCCCTACTTAAATATATTTTAACGGGCGTCCTGAGTGACATGCGCCCTGTAAAGTTGGTAACGATGGATGGGAAATAGTTCCGTATCTTAACGTCGAATAAAAAGTATTAGGTAACCATTTATGATAATTTAAATTATTTCTTTCTCTTTCTGTTTTTTTAAGCATGAAGTGTAAATATCAGCAGATTTGTAAAATATTGACTTCTGTAATAATTTTACAGTTTTACCTGACCTACGCATGAATAAAGTTATGATGCCCATGACAACTTTAATCTTACATAAGGCGTAAGAATACACAACGTGCATATAAGTAGATCTTAAGCAGGGCTTTCAAAAGTGCTCATTTTACAGTGAACAGCCTATAAATATACACATCAGTAGTTATAATAATTAAAACGTTTGCATCTGTGTGCCAATTATAATCTCATTTATTGGCTAAATTAAGCCAATTTGCTCCAACAGATTTCCTTTAATTGCAGTTTTTTTTCAAACTGTTATTTCGTTTCGTCGTTCAAATCACCGAAATTTAACTTCGAAGACTTTTGCGATCGTGGTATAACACGATGTGCAATCCAGTATGGGGTTGTAGGACGTAAATGTGAATACAGAAAACAAGAAAAAAATGTCGTCCTTTGAATCTGAATAACATCCGGCGCGACCTATACCTGGACACATAACAAAGTAATGTTGACGGAATGAACTTCAAGTTAAACTTCAATGCGTTTCGGCCTTAAAAAATGCCTGGTTTTCAGCCTGCGAAAAGTTCACCAGCTTGTTACGGCTGCACTCTAAATCTGAATCAGTGAGAATTTCACTGTTTCAATCAGTTGACAGTGCCTGACTGTTTCAACAGTCACTTCAGTGAATTTAACTGATGAATCGGTGAAAAAATGCCATTTTTTCTTCATTTCTTGATTCAGTGACATTTTCCGCTAATTTTTTTTTTTTTTTTTTTTTTTTTTTTTTTTTTTTTTTTTTTTTTTTTTTTTCATCTTATGAATTAGTTAAGCAGCGTGTAAAAATAGCTCTCAAACATCTTGTAAAAAATGTACGTTAAACAATGCGTTTCAAGTAGAATAACAATGCATAAACTAAAAAGAAAAAAAAAACAAGTAATACTTTCTAAAATGTGTTTCATCTTTCAGAACACCATTTAATTTAGTCTTTCATTTCGTTTTAGTGTCTTTCATTTCGTTTTCATCTAATCATCACAGCGCTCTTCTTTGAAGGTTTAAACTGCATATAATGTGGTGATGAGAGTGCACTCCTTTTAACTACCCTAATGTTACCAACTAAACCAAACACAGAAACTGAGGGCACAAAACTTCAACCTACGCACATCCGATGAGAGAATATAAATAATTTATTTTCCTCTTTCTCATCAAGCTGACTCGGTAGCTCAGATGGAACATAAATCCATAGCTCAAGGGCAGGGTGGCCGACTTGTAGTCGGAGGGTCCGCGCCCCGGTGCCTCCGATGCGGCAGGTCTACAGTTCGCTTGGCGCACTGAGAACTTGTCGCCAAGTTGAGCTCAACAACAACTACACCAACAACAACTCCTACAACAGCAAAAGAAAAAAAAAAAAAAAAAAGGAGAGTGTAAGATAGCGGTCTGAAAGCAACTCGGAAAGGGTGTGCGTGTTCAATCCCGGCCACCTGCGGAATTTTTAAACTTTAAATTGCGCAATATAAACAGCAAATTACCGTAAAACATGTTTGTTTCTCGTAATTATTTGGTCAAATTCTATACGTACACTATTTAATTCGCCGCTGTAGTTGGCCATCACATATTCAATCAGGGAAATTGTTTTACATCAGTAATTCAATCAGCGAATTTTTTTTCTTCACTGCTCCAGTGGTTTTCCGCTGGGATTTTGAGCTAAGAATACTTGCTAGCATTTGTCATTCGCCTCAAGTAAATTAAAAAGTTCACTAGTACAGTCCATTCATAGTTACTTCCAACTTTTCTGAAGCCCTGCTAAAATTCTACTTCCAGGATATTACTCCGCTTCACGCAAACAAAGCTTAACCGAGTGTAGAAAATAACACCAAAGGACAACGCACCGAATTCGTGCGCATTCTGGTGTAATGATATTCTGCATGAGAACTATTTCTTACTAGGTGCTACCAACACAAGTGTTTTCTTGCTGTTTTTACTCATATTTATTGTAAATTAGATATTATTATCTATAGCTAAAATACAGATAAAACTCCAATTATAAGTAAAATAAGATACTTTCATATTAACAGAGGTATAAAACGCTTGTTATACATGCCATACTTGGGAAATAACTTAACACGTCCTGGATGGGGTGCTTTTCCAAAGGTTTGATTTAAAAAGTATACTTGGAACAACCATATTTCAATCACGTAGAAATGAGGACTATCTGCTACTGCAACCTCGACCTGTCTGCCCATCTACTGGATGTAGTACACGCAATCAGCTGCATCACTCTTTGGCGTTGGTTACAGCTGCTATGAGAAAATGCACACTATTTGACCAGGAATTCTAAACCAGGGCCTCAGTTATTATAGCTAAACGCCAATTGTAACAAGGGTGCCTAGCTGGAACAGGTTCCCTCCTCTTTTCCATCACTCCTCCGACCCCGAGAGACTTTTTTTTTTGTGCCGGTGCTCTCCCTGTAAGGTCAGGACATGCTGATATATTTTTTCGTGTTGTCAGAGCGATGTGTTGCCTTAACAAAGGGTGTCCCAGAGCTGAAGAATGCGCACGGGAGGGCAGCATCTCTTGACAGGCATTTCTCCCCCACTGCCCCCCCCTCCTTCTTCTCCAATTCCTCCCCCCCCCCCGCGACAACCTTTGTCTGACGGGACATAGACACCCATGTCGAAGACTCCAGCTGACTCTCCAGTCCTCCTCCCTTACGCGTCCAACTTGACCAGACAAACAGCATATCCTCCTTCCCTTTCACCCACCACGGGCTCTTTCTGTCTTCGTCTGCCCGACGTTCCTTCGAGGTTTTTTTTCAATGGGCGGGTCTTAGGGGCAGAGGGGGGAGGGAGTTTTTCACGCGGCTAGCTGCCCCGCGGAGGTTCGCATTTCACGGTCCCCAGCTCAGAGCCCACGGTAGCACAATGAGTCCCGCGGAGCGTACTAAAGACCCGGTAGGGAGGGCCTAACTTACTCCCCCCCACCCCACCCCCCGGGCGCTCTTTTCGAGGCTTGACCAAGAAGAGTACAGGCTGTTCACGGTAAAGTGAGCACTTTTGAGGCCCTAGTTACTTTTTCCTTTCAACTATTACTTGTCCTTTAACCACCTCTTTTAAATAAATACTGCCATGTAAGTAAACAAAAAGTGTGTATTTTCCACCGCAGCCGTAAGTTAACGCCTAGAGCTTAAATGAAATATATTTACTGACTGTTATTCAAAACGATACGGCTTTCAAAAGTGCTCACTTTACCGTGGATGGCCTATACAAGGATATAGTCCACTCGCGGCTACTTCCAACTTTCCTGCAACCCTGCTTAAGTTCTTCTTCCAGGGTATTCTTCCGCCTCGTGCAAACAAAGCTTGACTATGAATAGAAAATCGCACCAGAAGGACAACGCAACGCATTCGTACGCACTCGTTCTGACGACATTCTGCGTAAGAATTATTTATTACTAGGCATTCCCAACACACCTATTTTCTCACTGGCTTTATTCGTATTATTTATAAATGCAAGGTTATAATTTGCGAATCAATATAAATAAAAGTTCAATTGAACCAAGAATAAGGTACGTTTATGCTAACAGAAGCATAAAAATCTTGTGATGCATGGCATATTCAGGAAACATCCAAACACGGCTTACGTGGTCCCCCCCCCCCCACAAAGGTTTGATTCAGAAAGTGTGAAGAAACCGCGAATAGACTATAGAATTGAAACTCACCGCCCACATAGCACAGGATATCCACCGGATATCCTAATTATATCCACAATATCTAAAAGTTATCCAAGTCCTACAGTGTATCTCTAATGTGTATCCTTTGGATATCAAGTAGTAGACACCAGTTTGTACCACTTACTGGATATCCATTAGATATTACAAAACCACCACTGTCCATTACTTGAGGTAAGTGGCTACATCTAAAGATGCATGTATATAGAATATATAAAATATCTAGACCCTATATCACTTTGCGGATGTTGGGCGGACATTTGGGTATCTTTTGGTAGTCTTTTGAATGTAACTTTACTATTCTTGGATGTCCTTGGATATCCTGAATGTCGAAGAGTGACGTCCGTCAGATATCCTTTTGGTGTCTTTGTGCTGTGTTGGCAATATAACATGAGCAAAGGAGCGAAACTGAAAACGTCCTTCATTGGCGTTACTGAAAATACTGTACTCGCTAGAAACCAACCTGAACACAACACTACCAAAAGTTTTAATTTGTCATATGAATTACATTTAATAGATAATTACTCGTATTAGTAA
The DNA here is from genome assembly GCA_029891345.1 of Dryococelus australis. NCBI lineage: Eukaryota > Metazoa > Arthropoda > Insecta > Phasmatodea > Phasmatidae > Dryococelus > Dryococelus australis. Next base: position 40,184,795 of record CM057006.1, read on the forward strand.
TTGAACTCTTAATAATTATGCTAATTTAGAAAAACTATGTTTATATTGCATTTTATTTTCCCCTTATTAACTATTTGCGCTTATATTAGTGAGTTGGTTTTGGTGGCATAACTGGTTAATACGAGTGTGTGTGTGTGTGTGTGTGTGTGTGTGTGTGTGTGTGTGTGTGTGTGTGTGTGGTGTAAGTCGGTTCGCGGATGCTTAACGAGAAATTTTGAAAATACGATGGGTAAAATAAAATAACAGAAATGTAAGCTGCAGGGAGCCCTTGCTCTTGCAGCTGGTTGGGAAACGGCACTGTGCGATATTCGGCACTATTCGGCCTGTAGTCGGGTGTCGATTTCAATTCAGCGTGAAAGATCGTAAGCTATTATTGCTCTCGCATTTGTAGATTTTGTAACAAGTTAGAATTTATTAAATAAAGGGGCTTCTGAATGCTAAGCTGTAACAAAACAAGTAACCAAACATTTTAATTTTCTTAGGTACTTAGGTACCTGTATTGTTTTTAATTCGCCTTACATGTTGTAAAAGTCGGTGTTAGAAACCTGAAATATTTTGAGAATGGTATTTCATTATTACGTTTGTGAGTCGAAGTGATATTATCCAGTAAATTAAGGTGAGATTGCTTATGGAGAAGTGTTACTTAAAGATCACTACGCCCTCCTCCCCCCCCCCTCCCAACTGGGAAAAAAATTCAATTTGTACCTGCATGTCCGGGCCACTGACAAACCACTAGTCTCTTTTCGCTGAGAGGATAGCATTTCACGTTTGGCGACTTCTTTGTCCTCCCCTGGGCATTCTAAATAAACTGCCAGATCTCAACACTGGAAGGCCGTGGGGTCCTCGAGGAAAAGGGAACTCATAATTTTAAGTGAGGTTTTCGCCTTAATTTAGTCCTGCCCGCGAGGAAGCAGGCGATGCTGGGAGGGGGGGGGGGGGCGCCGACAGGCCCGTGTGTGTGGGTGTGAAGGAAGCGGGGCACAAAAGCCGTCACCTGCCCTGCAACCCCCCCCCCCCCTTTTACCCCTTACAACCTAGCAGGACCCACCGCGGCGAAGGCAAGGACACCCACAATGGAGTCGACGACAGCCGAACAAGGCTGCTGGTGGCCCGGGGTATCGGGATGAAGACGTGAGTCTCGAGGTTCTGCAGGGCCTCCTGCCCCCCCCCCCCGCCAAGTCCTTGCGGGTTGTTTTTGAATAATGGCGGGTGGTCCACCATCCCCCTCCCACATTCTTTTACCTCCCGCGGAGGGCCTCTTTCCCCCCTGAACAGCGGGGGCTCCTCTCAAATTGGCTCATCACCGCTCCAGATGGGGAGGAGCCCCCCCCCCCATAACCTGCCCTTGTGAAAGGGGACCAGGCCCCCCTAGCTTCGCAGGTGTCCTCAGGTGCCGCTCAAGAAAACATCTTCACCCACACCGGAAGGAAGCAGAGGAAATTGCTTTTCTCTCGCACAAATCCGATCTCGCCTGTAATATTGAATTTCTCCGGGGCTACTTTCTGGTTTAAGGCGTCCGAATGCCTGCCTCGTTTATTCCGTTTTTTTTTTTTGTAGAGAAGCGCGGGAGCTATAAGGGTTACACTGCCACGTGCTACAAGAGCGCCATCGCCGCTCTGAACAGGAGTGCGGTGTTCTCGTAGTACTGCCCGTAGCCGCGAGACTCTCAGAGGTGACCCTATCATTTTATTGATGAAAAGGCTGCAGGCAAGTTCAATATAGGCTCCTATCGTAGTTCTTCACTTGTCCGGCCATTAAGACAAGGCAGTCTGAGAAAAACCCGGTTTCAACTACATCTGAGGGCCCCAACATCATATTTACGGCATGCGTGGTAACTTTAAAGTACCATTCAGTCCTTTACTGGGTCACGATGTATTTTAGTAGGTAAACATGCTGGGGGCAGGCGCGTTTAATAGTTTCGTCAAAAAACCACAACTTCAAACAGGAAGGCGGAACCCTCAGGAATGCGAGGGGTCATTGGAGGGACCCGCTTGCCGAGAGTGTTTGAGGTCCGAGAAGCCGCGGGGGCATTAAGGACGACAACGCCAAAGGCAGCAAGTGCGCTATCGCCGCTACGAGCACGTCTCGGAACCGGCGTGCAGTGTTGTAGTTCTGCGTGCATCTGTGGCACTTTAAGCGTCGACCTTATAATTTTACTGGTGGAGAATGTGTGGGAAGGTTCACTGCAGACCCCTAAAGAATGTATGCATCTGGGGCCGAATACTTCGTGATACTCCCCTTTTGAGTGGAGTGTAAGCCAAACTACCTCCTTACAGGCCGTTCACGATCACGTGAGCACTTTTGACTCCCTAGTTACTTTTTCCTTTCAGCAAAATTTACTAAAAATTATGCCAAATAAATAAACCGAAATAGTTCCCGACGAGATTTCACAAAATTAATACAGTTATTGTTTAACTGAGAGATCAATATTCATACAGTACTCACGTAAATACAAGCACGCACAATAAACTCTGTAATTAAAATTACAGCAACAAACCACAACACTGCCAACACTATAACATTTCAAAGGTTATTCAGATCAGACACTAAAATACAAAAAAAAAAACATACCAATGAACATTGAGTGGAGTGGCTTGGAGAGATTTGGGCGGGTCTTAACAATAAGGCCTTGAGAGCCGGGCGAGGGTGAAGTGAGGTGAGCATGGAGCAGCATAGGAATGCAATGGCCGGGGAAACGGGAGATCTCCAAGAATACCCGCCGGCCAGTGACATAGGCCGGCCACGATTACCACGTGGGAAAAATCCGCGAACAACCCCGCCGGGAATCGGACCTGGTTTGCCTTTATGGTGAGCGAGTACTCTTAGACACTGCGCTACCCTGGCTTAACGCGGCGCTTTCTAAAAAAAAGTTATTAGTTTTTAGCTTCGTCGGAGTGCTCCGAAATGATTCTATCGTGATGTCTTGGAAGCACTCAACAGACGCAGCCTGGAGTGTGAGTCATTTTCTTAAAAAAAAAAAAAAATTCCAAACACTCAACGCAGTTCAGGCCCCAGTTAGACATGTCACGTAATCAGTACTATACATGTGTGTGTATGTGTAAGCAAACATTGACAAACTAAGAAACTGCAATCCTAGATAATAGTGTTAGAACTATTGGAAGTCTCCGAGCATAGTCAAGTTCTTTAAGACCTGGAGATGTTCACAAGGTAACACAGCCCAAAAATAATTTCCTAATTTATACAGAAACAATACAAAAAACACTTAAAACTTAATACATCGACAATGATCTGTATAACTTGGTATACATTCGTCCGTTGCCTCACAGAAATTAACACACTTAAATACTTAAAATATTCATTAAAGAAAGTTTTATAACACGTATTGAATTACTATTAAAAAATTGTGCATGGATATGTTTTAATGGGTGCACTGAGTGACATTCGCCCAGTGAAGTTGTTAACGATGGATGGAAAGTAGTTCCATATCCTAACGTTGAATAAAAAGGGTTAGATAACCATTTATGAACATTTACAATTATTATTTTCGCTTTCTGCATTTTTAATGCATCAAAGTGTAAAAATAAACAGATTTGTAAGGTATTAACTTTCTTAATAATTCCAGTGTTTCATTTGACTGACGCATTAATAAAGTGAGGAGGCTCATGGCAATGTTAATTTTACATAAGGCGGGAGAATACACAATGTGTATACAAGTAGATCTTAAGCAGGGTTTACAAAAGTACTCATTTTACCGTGAACAGCCTTTACCGCCATGCTTTCCTGCCAGAATGTTCTGGAGCATCCCCAACGCTCCCGTAAATAATAGCACTCCACTCGTCGGATAACTCGCCTTTCCCCGAACTATCCTCTTCTGCAGTCTCTCACGCCATCGCTCGCTTTCTGTCCTCTTCTTCAACGTCCCTTGATGCCCCACTCTTCGTTCACCAATCGCATAACTTCGCCAGATGGCTATCACAGACTCCCGAAACTCTGACTTCGGCCATATTTATAGGGTAGGCACCCTGACCCAGAACCTTCACACGTCGGGTTCCACCGAGGGAGGTGATGACTATAGAAAATGAGTGCAATAGTCTGCAGCGTCCAACTCCTACAACAATATGTAGGGATGGAAAAAACGGGGGAGTGACACAGTCGAAAACAATTATCAAACATAACTCCCGACGGCACCGCGGTGACGTAGCTAGCCAGCTAGTTCTACCTGGGGGAGCAGGCAGGCTAGTGTAAGACATCGCCACTGCGGCCTAGCGTGTCCGCGCGTAAAGGTAGTTTTAATTACGATTATAAACGTAGGAATGTAATAAACATGTACAGATCAAAATTAAGGAAGGCATTTTACGAAATGATCTGAGATCATTGTGTACGCATTGTGAAGATACAACCTCGACGTCTAGATGTGTAGGAAATGACAATATTTTATTTCGTGGCGTGTGTGAAAGGGCTTAAACCAATAAAACTGAAGGAAAAAAGTGAAAAGGAAAAAGACACTCGTCCACCACAGTTTCTCAGACAGCTGCTCGCCGCCAGTTCACTATTCGCCGCACTTGCCAGACGGCCATCACAGGCTGTATAACCCCTATGTCTGCGGTGGTATTTATACTGGCAGGCGTCCTGATCCAGAACCTTCTTCACACGTCGGGCTGCGCCTGAGGGAGGATATTGCCAGAAAGTTCATGCAATATCCCGATAGTCTACCGCCGACTCCTCCAGAAGGAGGAAAGAGGCACTGTGGCATCAATTCAGGTCAGACGTCAATATTCCCTGCTAGCCCGGCGATATAAGAGGGGTGGCACGTAAATACCCCCCCCCCCAATCATGCACACACACTCCGTCGAGACTGGAGGTACGCGCCCGGCGCAGGGGCCCGCGCGTAACGACGATCGTGCTTGGACTCTCCTATTAATTGAATATTTGTCACAGAACTTGTAAACTGACCGAAAACGCTGACGGCCCTGTAAGAAAACAAAATGTGCGCGGAGAAAAAGTACAAGCAAATGAAGTTATGATATTAGCGTAAGCACGCAGGATTGTTTACAAATATTCTCACCCGATCTTCGAGTGAGCGTCACCCCTTTGTTGAAACGTGAAGTGAAATTGTGAAAAATAGTAAGTGGCGCGAGTTTTGTGCTTTAGTTTTTCTCTCTTTACGTTGGACATATAACTTAAATTAGTTTTTTAAGCGATATTATATATTTTTTTGCATCACACGTTTATTATAATCCTAATCAAAATATGGACAATTTAATAAATATTTTCCTGTGCTTAGTTTTTCGGAATGTCCAATTTTATTTAATTACTTGAAAGGTCATAAGATAATGGACCAACACTGTGTAAGTTATTAAGAGAGTTCTTTCTGCTAATGTGGCTCGTGGTGTTTTATTCGCATGATATCTCAATAAAATTGTGCTTGACTTGGGGAATATCCTCGTATGGCGAACATTTTTACCAGTCTCTACCTGTTTGTTTACCATCTTTGTAGAATACTGGCTTTTATTATTTAGAAAAACAAATAGAATGTTCAATCTCGGAGTTTTTTACACGTGTCTTGATCTTACCAGATCATCGAGAAAATTGCTTGTTTTCACAGTAAATGTTGGTTTCGATATAGCATCAAACAATTAGTTGTATGTAAAGAAATTGGCTATTAAGAAATGTATCTAACAATTTATGTATATTTCCAAAGGCCAGCGTTTTAAGTGAACGTCCACAAAAAAAAATCTATGCGGGAATTGAATGTACAATAATTTTACTTTGGAGTAAACAGAATATAAAAATTAGTTAAAGACTTATTATATTTCTAAAATTTCTCGCCGTAGTATGAATTATGTTTCAGTTCATGGTAAACTATTCTAAGCACGTTTCTCTACTGCCAATCATTTGGCTTAATTAGTTTTATTTGCTTTTCGTTAAAGAGAACAATCTCGAGTAATTTTCATTCCGAAATGTTGTTTTTACGAAATGTTATTTTTGTGGTAAGACTGGTGCACTTAAGAGAAACCCGACCTTCTAGATGTATTAGTGTCGTTTTGGGATCAGGTAAGCGTTAATGTAACACTCAGGAATCCTACGACGTCCCGGAGCGGTAATTTAAGACCTAATATGTCCATAATAGCTTCTGAATAATAGTTGTATAGTACTTCTCTCACGGAGTGTAGGAAAGAATGTGTTCTCTAGCACGGTGAATTACAGAGAAGGTCAGAATAGTCGGAGGTTAGCTAATTTCCTCATCCCTGTGCACATGTGTGTGTGTGTTGAGTTTGAGTGGGGCCTCACCTGGTTTGACTCTAGCTTGGAGGAGTCATTGTCGGACAGGCAAGCGACTGCCACCATTACAGATGCATTGAACGTTATCACGAACCGATGGCATCTGCTTTGCCTTATTTAAGACGCTGCCGCGTAACAGAATCGTGATAAAAGTGCATTTAAGCCGTATTTCAACTAAACTATCGCTCTGAGATTTCGCTTGGAAAATATCTTTGAACGCGAATCTATAAATATAAACTATTATTAAAAACGTAAACGTTTCTAAGGAGGTGTTCCTACCACACCTAAATGAAAAAAAATCCTTCTGTATACTATTATTTCCTTCATTATCTGAGTGTTTAGTGATCTTGAACTCCAAAAGAGACACGCAAGTGTTTGTTTCATACTTAGCCACCGCGCAGGGATCTGCATGAATTAAGTGTTAAATTGTAAGATTGCGTCACTTAAAAATAGTATATTATAAATTACTTAGGTTCTTCGAAAATCATTCGATAGTGTTGGCTTACTTTGATGAAAATTGTATTTTACTTCATTCCATTATCAATTCAGACGTGTTTAGAACATAAATTTTCATAACTTGGCCTGCAAAAATCTCTCTAAAAAAAAACTGCATCCCCAGGAAAGCATGTAACGCTGTTCCCCTAACAGACATCGATAAATGTTTGCTATCTTCATAGTACACCAAAGAAAAAACTATGTTAAAATTTTCTAGAAATGTCTAAAGACATGCAAATATTTGTGGATGAAAAGGTTTGTTGTAAATGTGTGTTCTTACAGTCAAGTTATTGGCCTGTTATATGAAAATGACAAATACATCATAGCACTTATCCATACCAAGAACCGCTTAATTTATAAAAAAGAAGTTTAGAACCGTTTTAGAAAGTTAGGTTTTTTTTCCTCATAATATTGTGCAAAAGACGTTCCCTAGTTACAGGGAGCTCCGAACCCCTTGATTCTCGACACTCATAAATTTAGCTATGTTAGGACTTGGGTACGAACGATCACTAGTCCAGTCTCGCACCCAAACTGACGTGACATCTTAGCAATCACGATAACTGAGGACCTTGGAAACTACAGTAGTTAACAACACGTATGGACTGTCGAGGTTCTTAAGACTTTGCTTGTTCAGTCTGCCTCGCTTCCAAACAACATTCCGTAGCTCATTCAAGAAGCTTGGTGCGACACCTCGAACTTCTGATGGTCCTTTGGAGTTGACACCAAATCATTCTGCGAATTACTCTTTGTGGAAAATGCAGGCCATTCCATGGGAGTGATTCGTGCCTCTTCTTAGTTGTCACAAGCATGGAATGTACACAAAATGAGCCTCCCCGAATAGTCGCGAATGACTGCAACATTTTGAATTAAGGCGTACCCTGGGTTGAGTAGGATAACAAACCAATGGCAAACCTTCTGCCACCACGAAGAGACTGAGAGAGAAGTCGTCTATCTTAACACATCCATGGCTGCTGTGACAGCAAAAGAGAACAATACACCTTAGTATGTTACATTAACACTGCGCTGCTTTTTATGTACTTGACTGTTAGAAGAGACCATCGATGACATCTAATGAAAATGCTCCAAAAACTCTAAATCACTTCAAGTTGTGGATTCGATTGCTGAGGTGGTTTAAGTTGAAAAACGTATGTGATGGATATCTGGATCGAGGCATGTGCTGAATTAAAATACGAGAATATCATGAAGTTCTGAAATCCATCCTATATTGTTCCTTGATCACTGTAGCTACCATAGTATGGTGGATTGATAACTCAGTGGATGTTAGAATGAAAGTTGACGTGGTCGATAGCGTTTGAGTGAACACGTCCCTAAAGTTGTGTTGCTATCAACACTGTTGTCATCTGGGCCCCATCACTGGGCTATCATTTTTGACCAAATTCGACAATCAAAAGGCAGCTCGTCTCTGTCATCTGTATCCCGGAAATAATGCAATCATCTGACCATGTCTCTTTTGCTCACTTGTGCGTCCAGAAACATGTACTACGTTGGCAGCTATTTCTGTAGCAACAAGTCGGCAAAGCCCAAATGTTTTAACCGCCCTTTTTTCGGCAAGAACTACACTCTGCAGTACTACAATCAGAGTGAAATTATATCTGTTTAATTTCTGCACTAGGATGATCACACACTTCAACTTAAACAGTGAAAATGTAGCACTTGGACACTAATGGGTTATGCTGTGGATATCTTAACAGAGAGAACATGTCCCCAGCTACTACAATGGGTCTGTACTTCAATGCGCGCAGGCTAGAAAATCAACTAGCCCAAAAAATTATGTAATTTTTTGGGCTAGAAAATCAACTAGCCCAAAAAATTATGTAATTTTTTGGTTATGTTGATAATTTAATATGTAACAAGTTGTTGTAGTTCTTCTTATAAATTTGTGTCTATTTATTTTCAAGAAGGAACTCGGGATTTCCAATTGTACTGATGTGTAGGTCAATTATAGGTAATTAAAAATAATAGTATTCAAAACACAGAACAATAAGCATCGAGTATATCAATATATAATCATTTATTACAAAAAGTATCAATCATTTTATTATTTTTGGCTTGTAGGTACTATTAAAATGTCAGTAAACTGTTAACTTTGGTGAAGTATAAGCGCATTTTTCATGATAGTGATTTGTGCAAGTGAATATATATCAATCTTCACATAGAAATTCGTATAGGCATCTTCAAAAATTATGCTCTAGATATTTATTGTACAAAGCTGGCTGGGAACTGTGGAAAACGACGTCAAATATTTCTTCACCATTCTGCACGAAAATTCGCATAATGTAATTTTGAAAGGTAACTCGGAAAATATTGGTCTTCGAAGGAAAATTGTGGTGCATGGGTAATTAAAACAAATAATTATTTAATTAAATTGTCGAAGATTAAACAAGAACATCCCAAATAATAGATATTATCAAGAGTTCGCCCTGTCGTAAATTCGTCTAAACGAAAAACACAGGCATGATCAGTCAAGACAAGTGCCAAGTGAAAGGTATCATTTATTTGACACATCGAGATTTCAACTCCGTTTCTCTTTTATCTTCATTACTCTTGCGTACTCGTTCGTAATATTACTAGGCCTATATAATCTTCTCCCAGCTGTCTCAGCTACACGAATATTGCCATTTGGCTCTGGCATTTAATTACCTAGTAACGTAGAGCATTTGTTAGCAATACGAAACAAAGCTACTTCAGTATTTTTTTTTTTTTTTTTTTTTTTTTTTTTTTTTTTTTTTTTTTTTTTTCTCCAAATTGCCTAGGCTTCAGAATTTCTCATAAGAATCTGGAGTAGACACGAATCTTCAGTTAAAGGCTGTTCGCGATAAAGTCAGCACTTTTTGAAGCTGTTTCATCAGATATAATAACCAATAAATACATTTCATTGTGGCCTCGGACTTTTGGTTTTGGGTATGATGAATGTATACACTGTGTTTATTACTCATATGTCAGGGTTCGCATTAACAAGTGGTGGAAGGATATATGTAAGATGGTTGAAAGAAGAAAGTAACTAGTGCTTCAAAAGTACTCAGTTTACCGTGAACAGCCTATAGTCGTAGTAATGACAGAAGGAAGAGACGAAGTCTCTTACTCCTGCTCATTGTCATGCTACGTTTTCCCACGCAAAAAAAAAAAACAATTAATAACTGTCAGTAAGTTGTAAAACTTCTACACGTCACATAAATTTATGTACTGTATATTGTAACGCAATTAATTAAAAAGTCAGATTTTTTTGAGTTGTAACTGTTGACTTGCGATGAGACTGTTTCTTCAGTAATTTCGTTGAAACTTCCCCGGCTACACCTGTTCCTCCGAGGAGCTGTGTTACCTGTGGCTGCCCGGCTGGCTCTGGTAATTACCCATGGTAATGACGGACACTTGAGATAACCTCCTCGGCTGGCCGCGCGAGCCCAGAGGGGATAAGGGTGGTATGGACTAGCCAATTACTACGAAACCACGCTAATTAACAACACCGGAGATGTTGACGTTAATTGAAAATCTTGTACAGTACTACTCTCTTATTGGTTAACACGTCTCGAATTAAGCACTGAAGCCGGACGCACAACATCGTCTACGGTTCGGGGGGGGGGGAGGGGCGGGTGCCTGCCCCGCGGTTTGACAAATTTATGTTGACGAATTCATCCCCGGGGACGGGGCGGTTAGTGGACTTTCAAAGGTCTTCGTCGAACACAGCGAGATCGTGTCGGACGGAGAGCTTCGGCGACGAGGACCCTTGCAGCATCAATCATCGTAAATGCTGTTCACCATAAAGTGAGCACTTTCGAAATCAACCCATGAACAATGCCACTGTTCCTAAATGCTGTTCACGATAAAGTAAGCACTTTTGAATGCAACCTTTGAAAAATATCACTGCCCCTGCCTGCATATAATTTAACGGGCGCATTGAGTGACATGCGCCCGGTGAAGTTGGTAACGATGGGCAGAACATAGTCCCATTTTATGTTAACGTCGAAAAAAAAAAGTGTTAGGCAACCGTTTGTGATCATTTAAATTATTTCTCTCGCTTTCTGTTATTTTTGACGTCTCAGTGTGTAAAATTTAGTAGTTTTAGAAAATGTTTACTTTTCTAATAATTTCACAATTTCATTTGACCGAAGAATGCATAAAGTGATAAGATCACTGGACGTGTTAATTTTGCATAAGGCGGAAGCATACACAACGTGCATACAAGTAAATCTTAAGCAGGGCTTTCAAAAGTACTCGTTTTGCTGTGGATAATCTTTACCCGCGTGCATTTCTAAAGAGTGCGCGCACTGGCATGCGCCCAGTAAAGTTGGTAACGACGAAGATAAAGTAGTTCCATATCTCAACGGCGAATTATAAGTGTTTGGTAAACATGCATGTATCAGTACTATAGTGATTTCATTTGTCTTTCCTATTTTTAGTGCACATAAGTTTACGGATTGGAAAATCGCTAAAATAATTACTTTTATAATAATTTTACGGTTTCCCTTTACTGGCGCATGAATAAAGCGATCACGCCCACGGCAATAATGAATTTACACATGGGCGGATGGATATACAATGTGCTTGCAAATAGATCTTAAGAAGGCGTTCAAAAGTGCTCGTTTTGCCGTGAACAGCATGTACCTGTGTTAATGTCACTTCTACCACAGGTTAGGAAGATCTGTGTTAAAAGTTTTGGCAACTGAAAATTCTCGCCACTAGGTCAGCGATAGAGTCAGCAATGAACCAGATTTAATTTATGTTCTACGTTAGAAAACAGGATAATTATAACAGTCATAAATCTATACACAGTATAAAACAAAGTCGCCCGGCCGCATGTGTCTATAATACGTTAGTATTTAATGCAAGGATAGTACAGATATGTCGACGTTTTATAATGAAGTCGGAAAAAGCCGCTTTTCGGGCGCTTACATGGCTTACGCTGACTAAACCATAAGTGATACGCCAAATTAATGTACTACAGATTCGTATATCTCAAAAAGGTCTACAAAAAAGTCCGTGACAGCATATGTTTATCTTTCAAGGATGACCCACAGTAACCATTTTTGTGTTTTAAGGGGTTCACTTACGAATACTTTGTGAACAACACAGTATTGATCCTATGTCAGTTACCTTAGGCATTTAGTATATGTACTTGCTGTAAAGCTAAACAACGCCATATTTGTAAATCGCATCTGAGCGAGGCCGGGGCGGGTCACTAGTCAAATATAAAATAACTTTTTGACTGAATGACCCTGAAGTCGCCCAAACGTCATTATCGCCGCCAAGGTTGTCTGGAAAAGTGGGATGGCTCTGGCATCGATCAAATATTTTTGAAACTGGGCGGGTTCTAAAATTTCACACAAACCAAAACACCGTACGTGAAATATATAATGGCTTCTCACACAGAAAACAACCATAACTCGTAAATCAATTTACGCCCCCCCTACCCCCTACCGCCCCCGCCCCCAAAAACACAAAATTTTGATTTTGACATGCAATTGTGCCTAAAATGTGTGGTCTAAAAATTTTCATGCGAGGAAGTCGTACTCGTAAATAATTTCCACAACTGCAGTTTCCATCCGTGTATTGAACCAACGGGGAAGACTTTTATCGTAGGTTCACGTTAAAATGAGCACTTTTGACAGCCTTGCTTAGGATCTACTTGTATACGCGTCGTGTGTTCTTCCGCCTGACGCAAAATTAACATTGCCATGGGCCTCATCCCTTTATTCATGCGTCGGTCAAGTAAAACTATGAAATTATTATAAAAGAAGATATTGTACAATCCTGCTCATTTTTACGCTTAGGTGAATTAAAAAATACAGAAAGCGAGATAAATTATTTAAGTTATTACAAATGGGTACCTAACACTTATTGTTCGTCGTTAATGCGTGGAACTACTTTCCCCTCCGTCGTTCCCGACTTTACTGGGCGCACGTCACTCATTGCGCCCGTTAAAATACATCTAGGGTTGATTTCAAAAGTGCTCACTTTATCGTGAACAGCCTTTAAATATTGGAACAGCATCGCGAAAGTATTCTAGTAGCTTCATTGGCGCTGGTACCGACGTAACTGAGTTATGGTGTAATCACAATAGCACGACAGACGCGACGCGAATAAAATAATTTCCCAGCCAATCAGGATCGAGACTCCTGCGACGTCATCGCGACGAAACAAGATTTTCGAATGGAAAATATTTCTAATTTATTCGCGTCGCGGGCGCGACAGGTCTGCAAATCTGTCTAACCCGCCATATTTCTTGCGCTAGAGATATACGTGCGCGATTACTTACCGCATTAATAAGCAGAGAAACGCATTTTAATGCCTAGGTGTAATCACAGCCATATTTTTACACTCAAAGTACCAGTGGACGCGGAGAGGAATTTTTTGAAAGGATTACAAAAAAAAAAAAAAAAATATGGATATATTTACAGCCATCGTAAAAGAGGTTAATGTATGAAGTGGCAGGAAACAATTTATAAATAATATTTTGAAATGTTGATCGCGAGGCGATAGAATCTAGTGTTCACATTACCGCGAATTTTTGTTGTCGCGTCGCATTTGCCGCGCTATTGTGATTCCAGCATATTTTTGGCTGTTCACGGTAAAATTAACAGTTTTGAAATCCCTGATTAAGTTCTACTCGTATGCACATTGTGTATTCATCCGCCTTATGCAAAATTAACATTGCCATGGGCCTCGTCACTTTGTTCATGCGTCGGTCAAGTGCAATTGTGAAATTATTACAAAAGAAAATGTTTCGCAAGTATGCTCATTTTTTTACACACTGGTGCATTGCAAAAAAAAAAAAAACATAAAAAGTGAAAGAAATAATTTCAGTTACCGCATGGGTTACCTGGCACTTTTTATTCCAAAGTTAAGATGTGGAACTACTTTCCATTCATCGTTGCCAACTTTACTGGACGCACGTCCCTCGGTTCGCCCATTAAGATATATGCAGGTAGGGATAGTGACTTTTTTCTAAGGTTGATTTCAAAAGCGCTCACTTCATCGTGATTCCAGCGTGTTAGACAATCTTCAGTGGCAACAGCTGATTCGACGAGCGACGTTAGCGATGCCGAAACACCCTGCAGTTGAGCGGAATGCAGCCGACCGACCGGCATTCCTAGGTCAGTTGTGCGGGGGTCGCCTGTATGATGCAGTCACGTGTCAGTTCGATCACGCGCGCAGCGTGCAGGAACGTCGCTATAGTTCCCGCGAGCATACATTCCCGTTGACGGAACCTCGTCTTCTCCATCCCTCGACCTCTTTTCTTCCCCTCCCTCCCCCCACCCACCCTTATGCACTACATACTTCTCCTCGGTACGTAATTTTCTGACGGGAATACCTCTTCAAAATCACACCGCCACGCGGGGTATAGGCTGTTCACGGTAAAGTGAGAACCTTTAAGACCCTAGTTATATATATATTTTTTTAGTCATTTAAAAATCCTTTTTAAATGAATATTGCCATGCAAGTAATAAACACAGTGTTTATATACCGCCGCTCTTGGAAGTTAACGTCTTAGGCTGAATTAAAATATATTTATTAAATACTACTATTCCAAGCAATAGAGATTCAAAAGTGTTCGCTTTACCGTGAACAGCCTATACCACGACGGAAACGGCGATGCAACGTTAGCAGGACGAATGATTCGTGACTAATAAAGTGATCTTCGACCTGTTAAAGACTGTTCACTTTTAAAATGAACCTTAGAAAAAAGCCACTGTCCCTGGACGCATAAAGGGCGCACCTAGTGACATTTGCCCAGTAAAGTTGGTAACGATAGATGTAAAATAGTTCCATATCTTAACGCCGAATAAAGAGTGTTAGGTAATTATTTGTGATAACTTAAATTATTTCTTTCGCTTTCTGTTTTTTTTTTTTTTATGCGTCGAAGTGTAGAAATGAGCAGATTTGTATATTTACTTTCCTAAAAATTTCAAAGTTTTACTTCACCGACGCATGAGTAAAGTGATCAGGCCCATGGCATTCGTAGTTTTACATAAGGCGGAGGAATACACGACGTGCATACAAGTAGATCTGAAGCAGGGCTTTCAAACATGCTCAGTTTACCGTGAACAGCCTATATACGTATACGATGTGAGCATGATCCTGTGTTCGCTCATCCGCATTTGCGAGTAGCGGGTGAGGGCTCGCGGCGACAGGCGGCAATTACGGACGTGAGCGAAAAGTTTCCTAGTAAGATATCTCGCGACTCCGGTGTGCTAGCGAGCTGGTTTTTGCGTCGAACGAAAGATCTCTTCCATATCTATCGCTCCAATGCCCGGTTGCACCATCGTGGTTCGGAACTCGATCCGAGATCGGATCTAATATCTACACAGAAAACTGTTGCACCATTCGAGTTCAGAGCTGGACTAAAGTTAATTTCGAACCTCCGAAATTGGCGGTTCGAAATCTCGATACGATATCAGCAGCCATCATCGACAAATGTAGTTTGAAAATACGCCAACAGATAGAACTACGTTCGATTGTTTTCTTGGGGAATCAAAACAACATTATATGCACTTGAATATTATTCAGTAAAATTCGTACAACAATAATTCACCTAAAAAAGATAAAACATCGCACATCTAGTTCTATCTATAGTGAAAAATACACCTACTTGCACGACGTCATATATTACGAACCAATAGCAAAATTTGTCTCATACTTAATATT
Organism: Dryococelus australis; assembly: GCA_029891345.1. Taxonomy (NCBI): domain Eukaryota; kingdom Metazoa; phylum Arthropoda; class Insecta; order Phasmatodea; family Phasmatidae; genus Dryococelus; species Dryococelus australis. The sequence goes on from CM057006.1 coordinate 40,200,197, forward strand.
GATCTCTCCCTTGGAACCAATATCGACGAATCGGAAATCCAGGATCGTGAAATTTCGTTGTTGCAACACTTTGAGATTGGAACCAAGATCAAACTGGATCCTGGTTCGGATCATTCGATCTCGGATCGAGGAAGATGTTGGTCCTACCGGGCATAAGCCACAACCCCCGTTTTCACTTCATTCGCGGAGCCACAGTTGCCGTAGAGGCCAGAGGTCACGCCTCCTACCGAAGCGAACTGCGTTCGATTCCCGACGGGAGTTCGCTCCCCGGAATTTTCGCACGTGGGAATCGTGGCCGAACGATGCCGCTGACTTTCGTGCGGGTTTTCTCGGGGATCTCCCGTCGCTCCGCTGGTCCCCTGCCGCACTTGCGTCCCAGCGCTTCCCCACGGGTAATCGCCTCGCTTCGCCCTCATCGGCTCTCGAGACCTCGATGTTGACAACCGCCCAAACTTCTCTACTCTGCTCATTTCATTCCCTTAGCCCGAAGAAGTTATTACCCGCTAATGGAGACGTATTCAAGTATAACCCATGTTCCTGTCTCAAGCACAGCCACACGTCGATTTTTTCTTTGTGTGCGTATTTCATTGTTACGTCAAATTTCATTTCCCAGATCTCTAACACATTACATTTAAGTTTGACTGCCTCAATCTGTTTAGTAGTTTCAATCTTCTGTACATTATATTTAATGTTTCCATGATACTTGTGGGCTTTACACCGACGTGTCCTTTACATCGAGCAAAGTATTTCTTCTCGGTGGAATTCAGACTCTGGACTCCAAATCGTCTAAGAGCTCATTATTCAAACGCTACGCCTGGTGTCTGGACCAAGGTGTCATTTATTTAATGGCGTAGGCCTACAATGCATATAACTTTCCGCTGACGGTTGTCAGTAGGCGGTGCAAGGCTTTATCTTTCATTTGTTTAAACCCGAAAGGTGGCAGGTTCCGAAAGCACCACTCGAGGACTCTGAGAGCCACCTCGCTGGAGGAATCATGATAAGTTATCCAGCCTATCCGGTGCCAAACCCGGGTTATCGCGTTCGTATACTAGGATACGACACTGCCTAAACACCAAAAGTATAGGAAGCCTTCCTCCTGACATCAGGGAGTCCGTGAGAAAATTAAAGGTAACGGTGTTAAAGGCTGGTGGGGGAAAAGGGAGCACCCCGAGAGATCCCACCAACCAGCTGCAATGTCCGCCACCTTACCAATGTGGGAGAACCCGGGTTTGAACCGGCCGGGAATTGAGCCCGGTTCGCCGTGGTGGGAGGCGATCGGTTTTAACGTCACCGAACACCCTACAAGAAAGACAAGGAAATACGCTCATTGAGATAAAAAAAAATTTCTCTCCAAAAGGGAACATTTCGATTCAAACAAAATTTTCTACGTCTGATGGTTTTGGCTATTATTATCAGAGCGTACTGATGTTTGACTTGATAGTCCAGCTGTGTCAGATCCTTATTAACGAATACACTTCCGTAATTAACGTATATTTGATACGTAGACAAGCATATATATCATGACGGTTTTGGGCGTCACAACTTGGCGATCGGTATAAATGTAGCTTCACTTACGACACAGCAGGCAATCTCCTGCCTATTCATAACTCCGTGGTTTCAGATTTCACGCACACGCGATCTCCGATGTAACACGAACAACTCATCGATTTCAAAGAAATCAATTATTCTTTTTCCTCCGGTCCTGCAAGCGTTATGCCTGGTTCACATGTATGCGGATCACGCGGAACGGACCGAGCGGAAAAATATAACCGCCAATCAGAAGCCGTCCTCGGTGTCTGCGCGAATCGCGTAGGAGAGTTGACCTCACGCCGATATTTTCTGCTCGCGGAAAGAGCAGACGTCACCGATATTTCCCAGAAGTCAGCTCGTCCACATATTTTATATTACTAATTTCTTGAATAATCGACGTGTACTAATGTACATTTATAGAATAGTTCAATATACATATTTATAATAAAATACCAGAATATAAACGTTAATTTTATTCATTATTTGTATTAAATAAACTTAGTTTGAAAATGCAACGACAGGTAGGACTAAAGTGTAAGATATTTTTTGATGCAGAAATAAAATCACGATCTCTTCACATTATCATTTAGTAAATAAATCTCGCTATAATAGAATCAATAAACTACAGTGGAAAGACGATAGCACATAGTTTGGTAGAGGCTGTTCATGATAAAGTGAGCACTTTCGAAATAAACCTTAGAAAAAAGCCACTACTCCTACGTGCATATGTTTTAACGGACTCACTGAGAGACATTCGTCCAGTAAAGTTGGTAACGATTGATGGGAAGTAGTTCCGTATCTTAACGTTGAATAAAAAGTTTTGGGCAACCATTTCTGAAAACTTGAAACATTTCTTTCGCGTTCTGTGTTTTTTAATTCATCGAAATGGAAAAACGAGCAGATTTGTTAAATATTTACTTATCTAAAAATTGCACTGTTTCACGTGACCGACCCGTGAATAAAGTGATGAGACCCACGACAATGTTAATCTTACATGAAGCGGAAGAATACACAACGTGCATAGAAGTAGATCTTAAGACGGCCTTTCAAAAGTGCTCTTTTTTCCTTGAATATTCTATAGGTATAGTTCGTTTTAGAATCTTGGCATTAGAAATCACGAACTCGACACCAAGATGGCTACGCAGAAAAACCAGCTTACATGTGCACAACCCTCGGTTCTGTCTGCTCTGTCTGTTCGTGGCGCGATCGGTGTGCATGTGAACAACCATCGGTTATGTTTGCTCTGTCTGTGGCGCGATCGGTGTGCATGTGAACAACCATCGGTTCTGTCTGCTCCGTCTGTTCGTGGCGTGATCGGCGTGCATGTGAACAAACCTCGGTTCTGTTTGCTCCGTTTGTTTGTGGCGTGATCGGCGTGCATGTGAACAACCCTCGGTTCTGTCTGCTCTGTCTGTTCGTGGCGTGATCGGCGTGCATGTGAACGACCCTCGGTTCTGTTTGCTCCGTCTGTTTGTGGCGCGATCGGCGTGCATGTGAACAACCATCGGTTCTGTTTGATCTGTCTGTTCGTGGCGTGATCGGCGTGCATGTGAACAACCCTCGGTTCTGTCTGCTCTGTCTGTTCGTGGCGTGATCGGCGTGCATGTGAACAACCCTCGGTTCTGTTTGCTCCGTTTGTTTGTGGCGTGATCGGCGTGCATGTGAACAACCCTCGGTTCTGTCTGCTCTGTCTGTTCGTGGCGTGATCGGCGTGCATGTGAACAACCCTCGGTTCTGTTTGCTCTGTCTGTTCGTGGCGTGATCGGCGTGCATGTGAACAACCCTCGGTTCTGTTTGCTCCGTTTGTTTGTGGCGTGATCGGCGTGCATGTGAACAACCCTCGGTTCTGTCTGCTCCGTCTGTTTGTGGCGTGATCGGCGTGCATGTGAACAACCCTCGGTTCTGTTTGCTCCGTTTGTTTGTGGCGTGATCGGCGTGCATGTGAACAACCCTCGGTTCTGTTTGCTCTGTCTGTTCGTGGCGTGATCGGCGTGCATGTGAACAACCCTCGGTTCTGTTTGATCTGTCTGTTCGTGACGTGATCGGCGTGCATGTGAACAACCCTCGGTTCTGTTTGCTCCGTCTGTTTGCGGCGTGATCGGCGTGCATGTGAACCAAGCGTTACTGAAGACTTGCCTTCTCGGAACGATCGCTCGTCTAGGGTGTTTGATGACGGTGGCGGGGGACGGGTTTTTTCTTTGTTTTGTTTTTTAGACGAAAGGTACTGTGGACGCGCGCCGGCACCACGCCCACGAAACCACTGGTTTCCCTCCACGTGGCTTCAAATCAGCGCGGCCGCCGCTACCATATTTCTCAATCGCCTTTTTGCCGCAGCGCCCGCTGGCCATCACACCGCGCGCGCGGCCCTCTTTGTACACTCTTCCCCCCCCCCCCCTCCCCGGAAACAAAATATTGATATAGTCGAGTAGTCGTTAATTTGACGCTAAACTCCCACAAATTGGGCGACATTTCCCAACCCCCACCTCCCCTTCCAACCGTCTGCTCGAACAGCCGGAGGGAGAATATCGAAAGATACTATGGTATTGTTGCCTTGATCATTGCCATCCTTTTAGAAAACGTAATTCCCTTCCGTTAAATTGCAGTTCCTTATGAAATGTTGGCAACAAAAATATTTCTAAACGAAACTGACAATTAATTATTTTAAATTTATTTATTTATGTTTTATGCATTAGGATTTAAAATGGTGTAATAATCACACATTTTATGCATTTTATATTTTCGCAGCGTCGCCTGATCTATTGATGATTGCGTGCACGGTAACACTATAATTTACATGCAGTGGAGAGTTACGTTATGGGCAGAATGAAGTTAGCAATAAAACGAGAAACAAGTGTCTCCATTAGTACGCCATTTTGTCAGATAGTACCCTGCATAAATAAAACTTTAATATGCTCCATTAATAACCTCCAAATTTGGTACACAAATGCTAGGTCACGCAATCCGATGTTATTTATAAACATCAAACGCCAATTTTCTTGAAAGGGTGCATATAGCCTAAATATTTTAGGTTAGTACAGCAAATATGGCGTACTTACCTAAAATATTTAAACTATATGCACCCTTGACAGCCCTTAAGATACTTAAGGGCTGTCATTTTGTAAGAAGGTGTAATTGAAAAGAATGAAGCTTCTGAATCGATGCCCGTCAAATTTGGAATACGTGTTGTACAAATTTTATTACATTAAACGTAGAGACAATTATGTTTTTTTAAAGTGGTGGAATAAATATTTAATATTTATGAACCATATTTACTGAATCATTAGACTAATTGTAATCAAACTAGGTACACTCGCAGTACCACTTAAGTTTTTATTTAAGCATTATCACAAAAACGTTTTGTCCAAATTTTTGTAATGTAGCGCCACCTGGATGAATGATACTCTTGAAGTCATATCTCAGAAACTACTCAAATAATTTCCTTCAAATTCGGCATATAGTCCATTCTCAGTTTCTTCGGATGTTTTAACGCAAACCTTTGAAAAATCACCCCATATATTACGTATTTAATTATTTCCTAATTATGCCATGTATCGAGCGTTTTATACATCTTTAAACACCGACTTTCGTTGAATTGAAGTTTTACCTCTATTTTATTTATACATAATAATATTTCTTCTATAACAAACACGAATAAAAACCGTGAGAAAAAATCTGTGCTGGTAGCGCTTAGTACGAAATAGTACTCATGCCTAATAATATTACAACTGAGTGCGCAGAAAAACGGTGCGTTGTCCTCTGGTGTAATCTTCCAGACTTACGTTAAGCATAGCTTGCACGAGGCAGAGGAATATCCTGGAAGTAGAACTCAGAGCAGGGCTTCAGGAAAGTTTGAATAACCGAGAGTGGGTTATAAAAGTTGCGCTATGTTAAGTTGCTTCAAAATACTATTTTAGTCAGTTCGTTATTTTAAGATAGGTTATTTATACGTTAAGCTTATATTATATATAGCAAATATCAGGAACTACCTAATGTAAAAAAAAATTCCCACAAATTTCACAAACATACAGCACAAATGCAGTCTGCTTGAAGTAAGGAATTTTAAATTAACGGCGTAGTTTTTTTTTTTGGGAAGGGTTAGATGTAAATTTACATTGTGTTACTTGCTGCATATCTAGAGCTATAAAACTGATTTCAACACAACTTGAGTGCATTAAATGTCTTGTAGTATGCTTCTACTTGACCGCACAGACACGTTTACTTCTACTAACTACCCCCAAATGTGATACAAAAGTCATTCCGTTGAGCAAATTTTTCAATATGACATCCTACTATCCAAGATTCTGAGAACCTCGCCATACTTGAATATAGCCTATAGTGGGCCTGTACAGTAAGCCAATTAATTGAATGGTATCTCCTTGTGTGCATTTGCCGAATCGCTTGCCCACAGAACCGTAATACTTAATTCGAATTTTCCACCTTTGTAAACAAGATATGTTTATGGTCACGTCGTTGTTATTTTGACGCTAAACTCGCACGAACGGGACTAGTTTAATTTCTATCGCATCTGTACGGAAATCCTCGTGGGGTGTATATCGAACGAGCCTGCGTCAAATAGAGGGCCTTTGCCGCTTTCTGCTTATTGCATTATCTACTTTAACAATAACATTTAGTGCAGCTTCATCCTAGTGCTTAGAAGATAATAATAAACACAATATGTAACATACGATATGCATCCCCTAAACTTTTACCTACAAAACTATTAGGCGACTCCTTGGGCATATTTCAGCAGTAGACTTCACACTTCGAAATTGGTGTTGATCCACTTGTTATGTAGGTTAGTATATCAGTTCCCATAGTAAAACGTATACTTTTAAAACTATGAATGTACTCTAAATGAGAATCTTGTTTATCTGTAGTCAGTTAAATACCATCTTTAAAAAAATGCATTGCACTATTGTGAGCTTCTGTTAATTTCCGAAAACGAAAATACTCCAAAATATTTATCGTATTAAATATGTGCAAGGAAATATTAGTGTACATTTAAAATTATGTGAAATTCTGTCAAGCCTGGATGTGTAGGTAAGTTACCAAGAACTTACGGAATATCTTTCACTAAATATAAAACAGGTGAGTTTGGGAAAACGAAAATAATTTTGCTGTAGAATTATTTATAGTCAAGTTTAAAAATCTCTGATCCGTGGTTCATTCGTTTCCGTGTCGGTAGAGCGACGAGCCACGGAGGAATGTTTGGTAATATCTGCGGTGAAAGGACTAGGGGGATAGATGAGAGATTTTGGGCAGCTTTTAACAACGATGTCTCGAGAGCCGATGAGGGTAAAATGAGGTAAGCATGCCCTGCTGACACTTACTGGCAGCTTACTTTCTCTCCTTTAGTTTTCAGGTTCATGGAAGAGGCCTGGGGGGAGGGAGAGACCCAATAGCGTCACTTCTCCCACCAGAGAGGCGCCCAAACACCTCTCTGGTTACTGCCGGCATCAAGTTAAGAATAAACAAAGCTCCCGCCCCCTCTCTACTAGTCTTTTAAACCCTATTAACTAAGAGCATGTTTTCCATACACTCTGTCTCCTGTAGCATTATACTTAGTTTAATTTAATTTAACGCAAGCAATAATTTTTGAATTTTTACTTCTCTGTCGCAAGGGTTTTCACGTTTCTCTTGGTGGTTTTTCCCTTGCTCTCCGTAGTTAAGACTAGCTCTAAGTACACTTAGGGAGGTAGTCATGGCCCCAAAGTGCAGGCCATGGCTGCCAAATCCCTCTTTGCCACGATGTATGTATCCTTGCATGATTTTCCTAGTAGGCGTAAGGGGTTAGCCCTGAGACACAATAAATTCCCGCCCTACCTTCGGGCCTTAACTTCACATAACACTTAGAATAAGGTAGTTAAGAAGAAAAAAAAGGTGAGCACGCAGCAGCGCCGGAATGAAGGGGCGAGGGAAACGGGAGACCCCGAGAAAACCACGCCGACCAGCGGCATCGTCCGGCACACGATTCCCACTTGCGAAGATCCGGGAGTGACCCGGCCGGGGGATTGAACCCGGTTCGCCCTGGCGGGAGGGCGAGCAGTCTAACCGCTCGGCCGCCGCGGGGCCCCGACATCCCCTTGGGCTAGAGCCACGCCGGGCGTGCACACATAGATCATCCCGTAGCTATTACTAGCAGCTCTGGATGGCGTAGCAGGACGTGGTCTATCGCCTCGGCAGGGTCCTACGCTGGTGCCAATACCGTATCTATCGCCTTGGGGGGGGGGGGGTCGCGGTCGGGTTATCCCTGCACAAAGTGGCGCGGGCACAGAAAGAATCTCCGAACTGTAACCCCGTGCTGAGGAGTGGGGTATATCAGAAGGGTGGGGGGTGGTTGCCAGTTCGGGAACACTTCGGTCCCAGCGTGGCACGAGCAGGCCAGCGCCAGCCGGCCTCCGCCGCCCGATACGCGACACAGCTATCGCAGCGTGGCTGTCGCAATAAATATTGCCTAGGCCGCCAGAACAGGTTCGTGTATCGCGCTCTGTTGCAGACGCGCGCTTCAGTACCGACGTCCCGACCATGGGAGTTATTCTGGGACGTACTGGAAGGCGTGTCGGTGATGTTAATAATGTCCGATACCAAAAGGAAAGAATAGTAAAGGCAGTTCACGGTAAAGTGAGCGCTTTAGAAATGAACCTTTGAAAAATGTCGCTGCCCTTACCTGCCTATAGTTTATCGGGCACACTGACGCGCCAGCGCCCAGTTAAGTTGGTATGGACGGACGGGAAGTAATTCCATGTCTAAACGTTGAATTAAAATTGAAATGTTAAAATTTGTGAATAGTGAAATTATTTCTTTTCTTTTATGTTTTTTTAAGTGTATATTTTAGAGTATAAATTAAAAAATTTGAAAAATATTTAAATTTCTTATAATTTCGGAGTATTACTTGACCGACGCTCGAATAAAGTGATCAGGTCCATGACAATGTTAAATCTATACATGTTGTAAGAATACACAATGCACATACAAGTAGATCTTAAGCAGAGCTTTCAAAACTGCTCAGTTTACCATGAACAGCCTATAATGTTATTATTTTGTACCAAACATTGTTCAACATGTACGCATTGTATGTGATGCCATTTTCCATTTTTTTTTTAATTTACACTTTGTATTTGTTGAATAATTTGACGTCCAATCCAACATTTTCCTGTTGTGCTGAATCCATAGTAAGAATTGAAAAAAATTACCAAGTATACTAACGCTGTGAGTTACCACGCGACACATATTTAATCACCAAATAACAGACCGTACGTATAAAAAAACACTAAATGTAAAGTAACTTCTGCATATTTTTAACATTTGTTATAATGCATGAACTGTCATTTGGTGATCACATACATGCCAAGCGGTACCCACTGCATTAATTCAAGTTGTGTTTTATTTTCATTTATACAACTTAGTTAGTATTTATTATTATAGCTGTAGAAAAACAAAAAAAAAATGTTGGATTTGACATCAAACTATCAAAAAATGCAAAGTGTAGAATTTTTTTATTCGAATAAAATGTCATCACATACAATATGTACAAGCGGAACCATGTTTGGTACAATATTATAAAATAATTGACAATTTAAGGAGCCTTTGTGTTCAAACGGGTCTCACTAGAAGCACTTACGCCTATTCAAATAAAAAAAAACTATGGAATTTTTTAATATAAATGTCTTTTCCAGGGCAGAAATGAAAATCAATATGTTGTTTCCAATACATAAATTTCATTATTGAAATATAAACGTGGTCTTCGAGAAGTGTCAAAGTGAGCGAAAATCACTGTAGGTAGCCTTCTGTTCACGATATTTACCCTCCTGTAAACCGGTATTTTAAACTGTAAAGTCTGTTCACGATAAAGTGAACACTTTCGAAATGAACCTTAGAAAAATGTCACTGTCCCTGCCTGTATACATATTTAACGGGCGCACTGAGTGACATGCGCTCCGTAAAGTTGGTAACGATGGCTGGGGAGTAGTTCCATATCACAATATCGAATAAAAAGTGTGAGCTAACCAGTTGAGATAACTAAAATTATTACTTTCCCTTTGTACTTTTTTAATGCATCGAAGTGTAAAATGTACCATATTTGTAACATATTGACTCTTCCAATACTTTTATAGTTTCACCTGACCGACGCATGAATAAGGCGATGAGGCCCATGACAATGTTAATTTTACATAAGGTGGAAAAATACACAACGTGTATACAAGTAGATCTCAAGCAGGGCTTCCAAAAGTGTCTAATCCATTCACGGTTACTTCAAACTTTTCTGAATACCTGCTAAAGTTCTACTTCCATGATATTCCTCCGCCTCATGCAACCAAAGCTTCACCGGGTATAGAAAATTACACCAAAAGGACAGCGGTTGGAATTCGTGCTCACTCCATAAAAAAATTGCTTAAGAACTTTTTCTTACTAGGCATTACCAACACACGTATTTTCTCCTTGTTTTTATGCATATTAATTTTCAATGAAATGTTGAAATTTATAAATAAAATATAATTAATGTTCAATTAACCAAAAATAAGATAACTTTATGTCAACACTACAAATCGTTTGTGATACACGGTGTGTGTATATATATATATATATATATATATATATTGTATATATATGAAACAACCAAACACGTCATGGTGTGATTTTTCAAAGGTTTGATTCAAAAAGTTTGAAGAAACCGCGAATAGGCTATAACGTTTTGGAACGCCGCCCTGGAATGGACATAGGTGTAGTAGTAGAGGAGGTACGCGTGGGAGAATTACAAGGTAGCTGACGAACAAGGTCAGTGGGGGGGGGGGGGAGTGGCAAGGTCTCGCGGCTTGGGACTGTCCTATCGCGGCAGTATACAACGCTCTTTGGACAAACCAGACCCGACAAGACTCCCGCTGCTGTCCCGTGAGATGACTGCTGCTTCGATGCCGCTGGGATGTCTCGTGCTTTTCCTCTCGCCGTTAAGGCGCCTCCCTAGCAAACAATTTTTAACACATTCAGATCTGCACACATTTACTGGCACTTAAGGCGAATTTGAAGCGAGTCACCTGTAACCACTACTGAAAGAACACCGGCCCTGTTGATGTCTGTGTTAGAACTCACCATCGTCCTATTGGTAGGGATAGGAATAATTCGCGAATTGATTTCGGGACAAGATAAACGTCAAACACATATATAGTGAAGTTACCTTCGCAATTGGATCACAGTTTATTAGACCCGCCCTGCACGCCTCTGAGCCAATAGCAGACTTGAAAGAAAGCATCTTGCGAATCCCATAACTGCTAGGTGCGGGGCAACATCCAATTAACACACATCTGAGGCTCCAGTATGCAGAGGACTGAGGAGTCTAGCCTACAGGCCATTGAGCTCGCGAAATTTTCCTATCCCTACCTATTGGTCCATACCACACCTGATACTACCCTGAACTTTACAGCGCTTATTATTTGCCGGTCATCAACCAATGGAGAGCCGAGTTGATACTGACCCAACCAAATGTCCTTTGTCGTATAAAAGGATTCACAACCAATAGAGACTTGCAAAATTCGCGTTATTATTCGGTACCAGGCTAACCTTCACAGTATTGCCTGTACTGGACCCGGCGTCATTTCTCCACTGGCTGCTGCATATATATGAAGCCACGCCCTTCCTGACTGAATTGCACGTGATTGGGGCACACAATTGTGAAGTGTTCATTTACTGGCGCAGAGTTACTCAGGGCGTGTCAGATACATTATGCTCCCAATGACAAACGTATTGCAAAGGTACATGTGTTTAAAGTTTAACGTATCCTCAAGTAATGACGCGTATTTTGCGGGTCTCTAGCAATCAAGCATGTCCCTTTGAGTGGCTATAAAAAAATACATTCTGTCTTTAGCAATATCATTCTTACTGCGATGCCGTGTTCTTGTGAGGTCATGTTAAACACTAGCCGAACAAAGACTGCACATCCATGCAAGTTCTGTTCTGAACAACAAAGAAATTTTCAGATTAGCATTGCTCGACCTACACTCGAGCGTATTCTACAAAGTGTTAATGCATTACCGAACGGGCAAATAAATGTCACGTAGATTTTTTTTCTAACTGTTGTCTTTAAAATTAACGCATTGAGAAGTAACTTCTATAACGTTGATTCCTCATTTAAACTCCGTGGCTGCAGGCAAGTTAGGCAAGGCCCTTAACAGTTTGCAGTGCGGACGTTTCTGTACGTGATGTTATGAAGTGATCTAGCCTTAGCTGAACGGCCTGCATAGTCACACCTTCAAACAATGAACCAGGGGACAAGCGTGATTGCAATAACACCTTGCGAAAGACAGCTGCGGAAACCCTCTCCACCGACCAGTAAACGGGGCCGGTAAAATATTAAACAACGCGCCCGATATAGGCCGACGTAACGCTGGAAGCGGCGTCTTTTGTCGTCGGGCCATTGAAACGAGAAGATCACTGAAGATGGGTATGTCCGGGTGTCGACTTCCGCCATCTTAAGCAGCCTCCGGAATCATGAACAAGGTGGGAACTCTCCAATTAGACTTTACTCAGAATGTGATTGATTAAATCTTTATCATTTAAAATCAATTAATTCTCCAGTATATTTGTATATCTCCCCCCGGGCATAATTCATAATTTTTTATATTGAAATAATATTGTACAACGTTAATATTAAATAAACCCCTTTAAGATAGTGTTCGTTACAAATCTCTTATTAATAACTTGCATTGTCCCTATAGCTCCGTTAAGGTATGATGATGATCCACAAATCATATAACAATTCGTTGTGTGCGCGTTTACGCGTATCAAAGAAAATAAATATCCTGGGAATACGACTTTTCGCCAGGAAAAATTCAAAACCGATTATCTAAGCCCATAGAGTTTTTATTTTTGTTTTTATCAAATTAGGTGTATTCTAAGGAAAACAAAAATCGTGAGCAATGTAAAAAAAAAAAAAAAAAAAACCCTTTATTTCTAGAGCTCGCCTGTGCAGATACGTTAACAGTTAGGAGATAAAGTAAAACATTGTAGTCGTAGTTACACATGTTGAGTCGCCCTTGTCCCTTAAGGGCTCAGGCACTCCAAGGCTACCTCACTTGCCGTAACCCCCACAAAACAATTATTACACGTCAAGGGACAAGCAGCACTCGTCTTCAACAAAACCCCTTATGTCTTTTCATCCCTATGAATTTATTTAAATTAAATATACAATTTTAAGGCAGTTGTACTCTGGCAAAAATGCTTTCATGACTTTGTGAAATATTTTTTTAAAAATAAAGCATGTGCAGGATCAGCCACACTACTAACGGATAATTTACGCTTTGATTTCAATCACTGGAAAAATAGTTCATACACAACTTTGAGTTCATTTGAATACAGGCTGCGCAGTAGGCTTAGTTTTGTGGAAATTAGTATATGGAAACGTAAGAAAATTCAATAAATCACGCACTGGTGCTAAAAGCCGATATTTTACATTTACACACATTAAAAATTGGTCGCCGCTTGTGAGTCGCGCGAGTGAGTCATTATAGTCTAACGTGGGGAAACTTTCAGTCATTACAGCCCGTGGTGTTCTCGGGGGAAATTATCGATGAGACAGTACCTTAAATTCAGTTGATTGATGAACCCGTGTATGCAAACTCCAGGCGAACACGAAGAATAACGGACGTTCTTAGAAGCAGCGAACCCGGCAGGCTGGAAGGCCTGCTGTCCAATTTTCATCCAAATGGGACGGTCTGCTGGGCTGATGTCGATCGCACGCCGCCCGGCGCGGCGAAGAACATTTCCCAACAAATTGACACGCTTATTCAAGAACACAATTTACGTGCTTTCGTTCCAGTGGGCTATTCACGCACGCGGAAAAAACTTACGAACGTGACGTGACGAACAAGACAATGAACTGCAACTGACATTGCGAAAAACACACAGAAAAGTTACTGTAAATCTCGCGGAGGCTACCGGTGCAAAACTTAACCAACTCATGTTCAACCCAGACGCCGGCGTCTTTATCACCATTCATATGTTTGTAACTGCGGAAGCCTCGTTACGCGAAAGGCGAATTTTACCGTTGCCATTCCTTTCGATCGCGCTCAGCAAAACGGTTTAAATCGCGGGCACACACTTGGTGCCTCCACTAGGCTAACCAGCTGGTGGACTTAAGCCCTGACCTACCGCAGGGGACATGCCGTCAACCGCGCGCCACTACCGACGACCACGCGAACTACATACTAACAAGTAAAGAGTTTCAGCGGCCGCGCTCAGCTGGTCGGCGAAAAATTACAAATGCAAACATTAATAAAAAAATTAGCTGAGAAATAAAAGCAATTTAAAATATGTGACCGTGATCTAAATATAAATGCTTAGTAAAAAATAAATATATATAATCAAAATGCTAATAATTAATATAAAAATACAAATTTAAATATGCAAAAAGCTTAATTTGAACCACAATTCGCACACACAGGGCTACCAACTTTTAAGACATGTCACTAAAAACAAACTAGTGACGATTCAATTGTCACAAAGTAAACACGTAACAGTTATATTACCAACATAACATTCCTAAAATCACATCAGTACAATGAAAAGCTATGAATTCAGGTATTGACTACCCTGATGATCAATAATATAGGGAACCCATCTTCGTCAGGTTAAACATTGTCCAGAAGACTTTTGTTTTAATTTTTTTCTTACCTTCTGTTCATCTGGTTGGTAACTGGTGTAAATTATTTTCGGGGTTGACTACCAATACTTTCTACAACTAGGTATTAAAGACTAGCACCTCTCAGTTTTCTCAAACACCTTTGTATTTTCAACATATCAATTAGTAAAATAGCATTCACTAAAAATATGTTGATAATGTTGTGCCGGCTGACAAATCAAGCAAATTAACTGGGAACGAGTGACTTACGGCAGTATAATTCGTGACAGAGTGGGGATCACAAATAAATCATTGAATTTGATTCTCAATATTAATTAGTTATGTGGCACTGATTATTAGTCTCGCAATTATCGCTGTTTTCACTGACTTGGCTCAGTTCTTACTGTTCCGAGTTTAAAGTGTATCTTATTTTTGATGTTGGCAACACGGTGATATGGTATGATTTATGGTTCATCATCATACATTAATGGGGCTATAGGGGCAATGCAAGTTATTGAGAATTATGTATAGGCTGTTCACGGTAAAATGAGCACTTTTGAAAGCCCCTGCTTAAGATATACTTGAATGAACGTTGTGTATTCCTCCGTCTTATGTAAAATTAACATTGCCATGAGAATCATCACTTTATTCGTGCTTCGATCAAGAGAAACAGTAAAATTATTAGAAAATTAAATACTTTAAAAATCTTCTAATTTTTACACTTCTGTACATAAAAAAAAACAGAATGCCAAATAAATCATTGTAAGTTATCGCAAATGGTTACCTAACTCGTTTTATTCAATGTTAAGTTATGGAACTACTTTCCATCCATCGTTACCAAGTTTACTGGGCGAATATCACTCAGTGCGCCCATCAAAATATATGAATGCAGGAGGAGGGACTTTTTTAAAAGTTCATTTCTAAAGTGTTCACTTTATCGTGAATAGCCTTTAATGAACACGATTTAAAAGGGGTTTATTAAACATTAAGGGTTTATATAACCTTGATTTCAATATAAACATTATCAAGTATGCATGGGGGGAGCTGTACAAATATACTAAAGTATTTATTAATATTAAATTATAAATTTTAACCAGCCAAATTCTGAGTAAAGTCTTATTGGAGAGTCCCTGCCTTGTTCATGATTCCGGAGGTTGATTAAGATGGCGGAAGTCGAAGCCTGGACGTACCCATCTTCAGTCATCTTCTCGTTCCAATGACCCGACGACAGAAGACACTGCCCAAGTTCTACACTGCCATATAACGGCTGCGCTGTCCCCATTTACTGGCCAGTGGAGAAGGTTTGTGTTGGTTTGCGATTTTGTAACTAATTTCAGTAATCACGGCCGGTGTCCTGGATGAATATGCGAAGGTGTAATCAGGCAGGCCACCCAGCTAAGTCCTGATCACTACTCGTGATACCACTGTGATCTGAGAAAACAGTGGCTCGGAAGGGCCTATACACTCTCTCCTTTCTGGGTAGAGCCTCGACCGGTCCATGGGTTCCTATAAATGTGAAGGTCTTAGATGAATATGTGACATGGGAGGGGAGCGGATGGCACATCAGCTCAGGGTTAGAACTGGTCAACGAGATGTTAGCCGATTGCTCCTCCGTGCTGATTGAGTGTCTCATGCCCGATTGTACCATCGTGGTTCGAAACTTGATCCGAGATCGGATCTAAGATCGACACAGAAAACTGTCTCACCAATCGAGTTCAGAACTGGACTAGAGATCGAGATGAAGTTCATTTCGAACCACCAAAATTGGCGGTTCCAAAACTCGATCCGAGATCACTAGCCATTATCGACAAATATAGTTTGAAAATACACCAACAGATAGAATTATGGTCGATTGTTTTCTTGAGACATTAAAACAACATTATACACACTTGAATATATATATTATATTCCTCTTCTATTTCCTCAGTAACACAGGCAATCATCAAATCTTCAATGATTGATTGTAAGTCACTGTTGGGGCGAAGATATCTCACAGCACAATCATTGCATGCTATTCCTGCACCAAAGTGAATGCCGAGACTGTTTTCTAAAGAGTAGCACCAATCTTCTATATCGTTACAGACATGAACTTGTAGAAGACCGTCATATACGGTTTAAAGAACACTCTTCTGTATCCGATTTGTAGGACCTTGTATATGTCTGTATGGTTGAAGATCCTAGGCATGACAGACGATTTTATACTAGGCACACTCCTTTATATAGTCTGCCAGATGTTCTTGCTTGTAAAAACATTGCATTGCCAAATGTCACACAGAGAAGTTAATTCTTGGTCACCGATGTAGGTATAATGTTGCTTGTTGCATTGTTCTGTCCAAACTGCAATAAGAGAACAGCAACTACACTCACTCTGCATAATGTATTTGATTTTCTTGTTGGACCTGCATTTGGTTACGTATCCACTCTGAACTTCAAATTCCAGTTTACCTTCATTACAAGGTAGCTTGCTGTCAGGATGTAAATTATATAAAGGACAATAATTTCACCGATTACAAACGTCGAAAACTTTAAAAGTTTCTGTTGGACTGATTAATGAGAAACACCAATGTTTATCTCTGTTGCACGTCTGTATCTGTAGTGGACTATCTTCATCTTCAATTCGAAACCATGCTCGCCTGAATCCTGGAGTAACACTAGCGTACTGAAGTGATGAGTCAAGTCTCTCCATCTTAGCTGACGCTCTGCTGTACGATTCTCTCTTCTCATATAGACAGATGTTCTTCCAGTTAAAATTAGTTATTCAATGACAACTTGTATAGATCAAATTTACAGACACAATTAATACTGTTTCAAACTTAACAGTCCCACAATCTGCATGGTGCTCTTAAATGTGTGCTACTGACTTGTATTTGCACGATGTTTTCCTTATTATTACATGTTTCAGTCCATTAGGTTGTAGTGGTGTCGTAAAATTCTCTAATCAATTTACATTTTACTTGATTAAATCATGGTCCTTTTGTAATTTCATTACTGCGATTTTTAAAACATAGGTCCCAAGAAGAACAGGGCAGTTCAATGTCAGGCCGCATATTAAAAACAAGACAGGCTTCTTCTTCATCTCACAGCACTCATTCTGCATACAAGCTTTCTCCAAAACTTTTTGCGAAATTCTAATGTTCATTTCCATTACAGGTCTGTGTTTGAAAGTATACGTTGCCTAGAGTCTGGAACCATACTTTCGGGCGTCCTCGAAAAATAGTAGAATATGTCTTTTCTCCATTTTTCGAAATCTTGCGCTACCTAACAAACTGTTTTTTTTTTTTTTTGAAAAATTAATATTCTATACATAGGTAGGATGTTGGAACAAATATTCTCTCAAAGCTTCGCTTTAAATTGGGAGCAGAATGTTTTTTCCTCACAGTGATTTGTATTATAACGTTTGACAATTGAATTAATACTTGAACAGTCATGGTGTCTTCTAATATGTACTACCTCTGCATTTGTTAAAGTTTTTAAAGTATCCTTTTGTCTTGTTCCAAGCACGTATATGGGATAGTCTTCGAGTAATGCATCATTTACATATTGAAAACTTTTTTCATATGCTGTCACCAGAGTTCCATTTCAGGTTATGTATCTCATAAGTCTGTTCCTGAAACATCATTTTAACTTCAGGTTTTAACCTGTGCCAAGGTCTGGGAGATTTAAAGCATAACACTTTAGAGTCATTAGCATTGGTTGCATAATAAATAGCAAGCTCCTTAATTATAAAGGAGTTGTCTTGGTAGTTTTCGAAACCCTGAGCATAGCACATCATTTTTACATTATTTCTTTATACGCTATTTACAAAAATGTCTCTCTCTCATACAAAATTTGTATAAGATGACAGTGCTCGCCTCGGAATCTACTTCATCGACTACTGAATCGTCCATTACTATTTCTGGAATAATTCTAACTTCAAACCACTGTTCCAGTCTGCATGGCATACAATCCCTCTGCATATGTTGTAAGTTCTCATCATTAGCAAAAGCAGGTATGCCGTAAGGGCAGTTTTCACAAGGTAAATGGGATACAATATCCTCATCAGCTTTAAATATTCTTCCAGGAACACATACACTAATTTTATTTTGTGGCCCATAAAATAAATTATAAATTCTTTCGGCAATACTCGCAGTTGGGAACACTCTAGACTCAATAAGGTTTTCGCCTTCCCATAAGCTAAAATAGCATTGAACTTTTCAACAAATTCAGAGTCACAATTGTCACAGCAGTGTCCTTGATGCATTGTACCTGATGCAGAGATGAAATATCCTGTAGATTCTGTGTTGATTATGTTCTAGATGTAGCGAAGTTGTAGTAGACATCTGGCATTATAGTGGAGGCCTGGAGCTGGTGTTGACATGATGGATGTCTGGAGCTGTAGTAGATGTTATAGGGCTGTAGTAATTGTAACGAACATCTGACATTATAGTCGGCATTGTAGTGAGCATCTGCTGTTGTAGTGGACACCTGGCATTGTTCACATTATCAATGCTTGAAGTTGATGTCGAAGCTTCCTGGACACCTGTAGTAGATGCTTGGCATCGTTATCTATGCTACTGCAATGTACATGCGTGCATATGAAGTGACCTTAGTAGATGCAGAGTTAAGAATGAGAATAAATTTATTTATCCCTCCTTATAAACTGTAAGGATTCAAAATGGCCACAATTTTCCTGTGAATTTACAATAATTTGGACCTTTTAGTAAAAAAGTATGAATTACTTTGAAATCACTATATTCCATCTCCGAAAAACACAATTTCCACCTGTATTCATACCATTTCATTAAACTTATGCCAGAAACTGTTAAAATATTAAATAAATTCGAATATATACATTAAATTTTACATGGAATACATTTTTCTGTTGGGAAGTTTTTTCTTAGATATAAAGAAAGGGAACTCTTTGATTGAGCGGTTAGAATGCTCGCCTGCCCGAGTGTGTCACACCCTTCAAACAATTTTTTTTTCGCAATGTGTGGATTTCATGTTAAATGTTGCAATTGATATAAAGGTTTTATCGGAGATCTCTCTTGTTTCCCTAGTTTCATGCACACGACCTGGTCCTGTTCGGTGCTGCCCCAACTCCGTATGTTTTCCCCTCATCGGCTGTCAAGACCTCATTAATAGAGATGGGCAAATCTCTCCTGATATTTTTCTCTCCTATACAAATAAATATACATCGAATTGATGAGGATTATCTCAGGGCTTATATTGGGAACTTGATTTCAGGGATTTGTAAATTTTTTTCACTCCTCATATAGTCAACCTGTTGTCTAATGTTGAAACGACAACAAGCCAGGCGAAATTTCTCAGGGTATGCATTCAGAGGGATACGGGCCACCAAGGGGAAGCAGGGGACCAAATACTAGAAAAAACTTGTTCTGAATACTCTAGCGAGGACATTGCATTATCATGAGAAATATACTACAGGAGCGCTAACTCATGAAAAAATACGAAAAATCATTCTCGGAGCAGATGCTGGGGTCCGTAAAACAGTTTTTTTGCTGCGAACGCCAGGCTGGAGCGCTAACAGAGCTCTTCAGAAGTCACCTTCTGGAATAGGGGTGGGAGGGATGCGTGTACAGGGGTATGTTCCTCTGGACTCGGGCTGGTTCTGAGGGCAAGGGGTGCAAGGTAGGTTAGCTACGAGCAGGCAACTCCCAATCTCTATGCAACTAGGCATTTGTCGCCATCTTGAGCCGGTGGTGAAAAATTACAATTGCAGACAGCTGGGTGATGTGAAGCCCTATAGGTAGTTGACACCATTTTGCCTTAGTGCCGAAAAAATTGACAATCACGAGCAGCCCAAGGTCACCACTTTTGCAAGGGGGGGAGGTTGTGTAGGGAGCTCTGGTGGGAAGTGACCTCAGCTACCCAGTCGACGCCATCTTCAGTTGCTCATGAACACTTGAAGAAGACAGGTGTAGACGTGTACAGCTCTCTCTCTCTCTCTCTCTCTCTCATCTTCATTGTACCTATAGAACTTGGTGGACGACGAGGCTAGGATGGGGGTTACCTCAACTATGGACCGGCAACCATCTCTAGTGATAGCCATGGTTAACGTTTTATAATGTACATGTTTTAATATAAAAGTATTTCATTGAAAAATATAAATTTTCGTGTATTAAGTCATTATTGCGATAAGATTTTCAATTTCTCTGTTTTGTAGACAAAAGTTCATAAAATACAGTTTGTGTCGCAAATGTGACACACACCCTTTGGAAAATTTGTAGTGTGTCCATTATTTTAAAAACAATTTTCTCTTCGAGGTTGTTTGTGCATTATTTCCATTATATGCATATAAAGTTATGTGGGTTTAAGTTCTATGCAAATTGGTAATTTTGTTATTTTGAAACAAATCATTTGGGGTAAAATTTTTTTGTCATTAATTACTTTCTGGCATATCTTTATATATTTTACTTATCAGAATAGGCATATGCTATTGTGTCTGGTTTAAATCATATTCAAAGTATATTTTGCCTTAAGATATCATTAACCATGCTGAATCCTGTAATTTGTACATGTTGTAATTTATTCATATGTAGAACACTCTAAATTTCTCTAACGTTAAATTGCATTCGGAAAAGCTGCCTATCTACTACCAATATCCCTACAAACACATCAAAATTAGAAAAAATAAGACAATTTACACTTAACCCACTCTTGCATTAAATCTGTACCTATATAAGACATTGCAACTCACCACTCTGGTCAGTCGCCTCCAAAACACCATATCGTCAACATCGTACAGAGATCCTGCTACCCCCATCCAAAAAGACAGAAAGAAAGAAACTCAAAGAATAAAAAAAATTTGATCTGATTAAAAATTAACCCTTTCAATCCATTTAACCCTTTCAATTTGATTAACCTCTTTTTTGATTAACCCTTTCATTCAATCTAAATAACCTTTTGATATCAAACTATTTAGGTCAATCAATAAAGAAGGTATCCCTCTGTATCTAAATTCGGCACGCCCCTGCTACTGACCTATTACATCTGTCGCAGCACATTAATTGGCGCACAGTCAACGCGCGACTTCGTTGGCCGACGACTAGCCAATGATAAACGTTGCAAAGTAGACTAGACGGACGCGGCGTAGCCGGGATCATTAGTATGATGGTAAGTGGAAATTCAGGAACCAACACAACATAAACTGCTGCAGTGGAGGATATAGGCAGCTAAATTCAACCTTGTACTCAGTGCCATTTAAGTTTTGCCGTCCTCGAAGTGTTAAAGGGGCCGCGGTGGTTGAGCTGTTAGATAGAATACTTGCCCCTCACCCAGGCGATCCGGGCTCAATCCCCGACAGGGTCACTCCAGAATTTCGCATCTGGAAATCGTTCCGGACGATGCTACGCCAAGTTATCTGCTACGCCAAGGAAGATACTGTTTTAACCCGGCATGAAAAACTGAGGCCGTTTCCAAACTGGCACTTTTATTTTACTGAAAGGTCACGTGACATGAATTAGTCAACTAAAATGATGACGTGTTTGGTAGGTTAGTATTTGGTTTTCAGTCTTTAACAAAACGTAGTAAAATACCAAATTACCAAATTGCAACTATTTTTGAACAAGCGACTATCGACGGTGTCCGAATCGAACGCTACTAAACACCATACTTCTAAAATACCAAATGGTCAACTCGAATACGGCCTGAGATACCTGAGTTCAAAACTTCTTAGGAAGTAATGCGAAATCGTGCAAAATGCATTTATTAACTTTGCATTTGTGCAAAATTTTTAAGTTTCAGACAGCACGAATTTAAAACGGCGTTGTAAAAGTACATAATGCTTGTGGTGCTGAAAAAATATTTGATGAATAGTCTTCTAAATATGTTGTTATATAAGTGGTAGATTTGTTTTGCCGTGTTTGGTTGCTAGAAGCTCAAAATGAATTGATCACGAAAATATTTTTTTAGCATTTTAAACAAGTAAAGATTTTTTTTTTGCAGTGAAAGGAAAAAAAATCTTAAATATTCTATTTTCTCTCGTCATTTGTAATTTTATTCGTGTGATTAATTTTGCGTTGTGGTTCAGACACACAGATAACTTCAAAATTTCAGAAGAACAGTAGCCATGACACCAAGACTGTCCACAGCCGCTTATCATTTTGAACTGTAATAGCTGGTTCACATGTACGCCGATCACGCAAAACAGACAGAACGCGAAACTGGAACAGCCAATCAGAAGCCGTCCTCGGTTTCCGCGCGAGCCGCGCGGAAAAGTTGTGTTCACGCTGACATTTTCTGCTCGCGGAAAGATCAAACTACGTAGATATTTCTCAGAAGTCAGCTGGTTCACGTATTTTATACTACTAATGTCTTGGATATTCGACGAGTTTTGATGTGGATGTATAAAATAGTTCAATGTGCATAGGTATAACGAAATACTTGAATATAAACGTTAATTTTATTCAACGTTTGTATTAAATAAACGTAGTTTGAAAATGAAACGAAAGGTAGCACTAAAATGTAAAATATTTTTGGATGTGAAACTGCAATTACGATCTCTTGAAAATCGTTTAGTAAATAAATCGCACTATAATTGAATTAATAAGCCAGAGTAGAAAGACGACAGCATCTAGTTTGGTATCTTTAATATGTTTTAGAATTTTGGCATTAAAAATCACGTATTCGGCCCCACAATGGCTACGCAGAAAATACGCTTACATGTAACCATAACATTGCCAAATCAAGGTCATAACTGAAATACTGGTGTATTAATTCTCGAAGGGAAAAGAATCAAATGTGCTTGAGAGCAGGTACGCCGGCGCGTTTTCGGGATTTACGTCACTCAGGTCGAGGATTCGGTAGCGGCCTCGTAGCAGCGCTACCGGAGATCGGCGGGAGGACAGAACATTCCGGCTGTCCCGCCTTTCCTTCGCCTTCTTAAAACCCGACTCTCTTTTTCTTCTCTGGCGCAGCAGAACATAAACCAGCAGCAGTGTACAAACTGCAGCAGATGTCTCTCCCCTCCCGTTGCCGTGCCCCGCGGGACATTTACATAATAACGACACGTGACACGGTGGTTCCGCAGTCCAAACAACACAGTGGTTGTGGGGGGGGGGGGGGGGCAATATTATCGCTCCGGCGCTGTGGATGCTTCTGAAGAGAAAACCTGTAGTGGTGAGGAGGTAGGGGGTGGAGGAGCAAAAATCTCTTCTGCCCCCCCTACCCCTTTCCATTCTCCTTCTCTTTTCCTCTTCGGGTATCGCTACTTTACGTTCCTTGTCTGGCGACCACTTTCAGTTGCGCTGAATCAAGTTCTACCAGATTCTGGACACATGTTTCTCCCCGGGGAGGAGCGACCCCCGTGAAAACACAAATGAGCGCGAACCACTCTCCCAACATCCCAGGGCTCCCTGAGAAAACGCTCTTTTCGTCCTTTGTCCCGCGACGGCGAGTGATGTTGCTGAGGATGCGGAAACGTGTCGGGAGGTCATAAAGCGTGTACGACGTCACAGCAGGCCGTCTCCAGCTACACACTTTCCCGAACCGATGCAAACGTAACAAAAACAAAAATGTAAATTGACGTTTATTTAATTTTTTTTTGCAGAATTATATACTCTAGGGAAAGCGTTAAAAAACCATTTTGGATTTATAACTATTCTTTTTCACCATTATTTATATTTGATATTACATTTTTCAAAATGTGACTTTGTAGAAGTATATAACATTACAGGCTGTTCACAGTAAAATGAGCAGTTTTGAAATCCCTTCTTGCGATCTACTTGTGTGCACGTTGTGTCTTATTCCGCATTAAGTAAAATTACCGTTGCCACGGGCCTCGGGATGTCATTCATGCGTTGCGTCGGTCAATTGAAACTGTAAAATTATTATGATAGTAAATATTTTTAAAATCTGCTCATTTTTACACTTCTATGCATTTCAAAAAAGCAGAAAGGAAAATAAATAATTAAAGTTGGCACAAATGGTTACCTAACATATTTTATTCGACGTTACGATATGAAACAACTTTCCTTCCATCGTTACTAACTTTATCGGAAGCATGTCACTCAGTGAATATTTTCTGGTTGATTTCAAAAGTGGCCACTTTATCGTGAACAGGCTTCATTTAATTATACAGGTCGTATCACCTAAAATTTGCACAGCAAATATTGCAGAAATGAAATGTGCTTTTGATGTGCTGGTTTCACACGATTGAAGTTTATACAATGGCTCAATTACAGCCCAGGCACAGAGTTTAATACTGGTTAGAATCCGTATTTAGTTAACAAAGCTTCTTTTTTTTTTCAAATGGAACAAAGCCCATTCACACCAAGAAAATAAAACTAGAGGAAATTTGAATGTCGATAGCGTTTTTTTTTTTTTGCAGGATTCTAGTGCAAGAAGTATACGTGCTATTGTAATATGACAATGTTAAATGCCTGCAGTTGCCTGCTCCATTTATCTGTGCCATGCATCAGCACTCTCTTGAGATAAACAGAAGTGAATAAACAAGTTCTATGAATTCCGAATAAGAAAGGAAAAACTGCCCTTCGCAGCATCAGTAAATACAATATTCCAGCAGCACGTCCTACACCTAGGTTGTATGAAATATAACACAGTACTGACAAGGTCGTCCTAATACACTCAATAAAAAGGGAACAGAATCTAAACGCACATACGAACACTGTAGCCTAGTAACTAAGCAGTTGAGTGGAGCAGACGACTGCCGGCTGTCGGTATTTAAAACTGTCGTATTACGATATCACGTAAACTACCTTCACTACAATCCTACACAATAACATCACCGACAGTCTAATTTCCTCTAGTTTTATTTTCTCGATGTGAATGGGCTTCGTTCACGAAATACACATTCTAATCAGTATTAAAATCTGTGTTTGGGCTGCAATTGAGCCCTTGTATAATATGTAATCTATAGTTAATATGAATAAAATGAGAGCGAAAATAGGTGTGTTGGTAACCTCTAATAAGTAATAGTTCATATGCAGAATCATATTACAATGAGTGGGCACGATAGCGGTGCACTGTCCCTTTTATACATTTTTAAGACTAGGTTAAACTTTGTTTGCACGAGGCGGAGGAATATCCTGGAAGTAGAACTTTAGCAAGGCTTCAGAAAAGTTGGAAGTAACCAGAAATGGGCTATAATTACAAATCTACTATATCCGTGCATTAAAATGTTTTAGACCGCATAGTTTTTGCATTATGGCAGGTAAAAGTCACTATTTTAATATTTTTTGGAACATACAAATAAAATAAACGATAACGTTCACAGAGAATTTAACAACGGCGACTAAAATGTCGTGTATTAAATCATGTCAAGCTATGCTTAGCAAAAGCTAGTTTAGAAATACTCACACGTTGCTGCAAATCAAAAATATGTAAAAACGTCCTTATTTTAAAATATTTTTTTTAAAGTTGCGAAAAGAATTCATAGCGGTTTTTTATGGTATTATTTTGCAACGTGAATTGTCACATTTCGCAAAAAAAAAAAAAAAACTAAAATTGTGATTTGGACATTTCTTAATGCAAAATTTATGCATATGTACCATAAATGTTATTGCAAGTGTTATTGTTACATGACTAATTGAGAAAAAATAGTAACACAATATTTCAAACTTATATGTTTTGACATTCATTTGCTAAATATAAATTTTAAAGTGTGATACGGTGATTTTATTCAACTAAGCCCACCCACACTGATGAAGGTTACCTAATAAAACTGATCTAACCTAACTTAAGATAACCTAACTAATCTAACCTAACCTAACTTAACCCAACCTAATCTACACTAACATAACTTGACCTTAAAAACATAACCTAATCTAACCTAACCTAAACTAATCAACCTAAGCTAACTTAACTTAATCTAATCTAACCTAACATAACCTACCTAACCTAACTGACCTATGTGAGGAAATAGTACTTGTCAGACGTTTAAAATTCAAGCATTATTTCGTACAAATGTAAAGTAATGAATTTTTTCTTCACCAGCGTTCTTACGGTTAGTTTGTATGAGGCGGAGGAATATCCTGGAAGAAGAACTTCAGCATGTCTTCAGAATGGTCGGAAGTATCGGTGCCTAGGCTGTAGGAAGCAGAACTGGAGAGTTAATATGGCGTAGGACGATCTCGCTAGCTTCGCACAACTGGTATCGGTGTCCCAAATCGAACTGCTTTTATGACAACATGACTACCACAAACAACGAGGGTAGGGTTTGAGGTTTGGAACACCTGTTTTGTAAACAGGTGCTTTTAAGATATTTGTATACTTCCTCTAACAGGGGCCGCTGTGGCGTAGTGGTTTGACTACTCGCCTCCAACCTAAGCGAGCCGGGGTCACTCCTGGATTTGGGCATATGGGAATCGTGCAGGATGATGCCGAAGTTTGGCAGGTTTTCTCGGGTATCTCCCGTTTCATCCCGGACTTTCATTCCTGCGCTGCTCGATACTCACCTCGTTTCGCCCCTCATCGGCTCTCAAAACCTCGATATTAAGAGCCACCCAAGTCTCTTCACTCCATTCTAACCAATTTGCAATGCAACTTGATTAAATTCGAATTGGTAAAAGTAATTTATTCATTTTTAAAAAAATGCTTGTCTTTTGAAAATTAACCGTGTGACTGCAGTTGTGTTGGTATGGGATAGGCCAATGTCGGGCACATGCGCCGAAGATGAAGAAACGTACTACCTCGTCTTTTAACGCTGGAGCCACATGTCCACGACAATCACGACACGACAGCCCCGACACGACACTTAAAAACTAAACAGCCAATGAAATAAAATTAGATCTGACGTAAGCCCGACAAATTCTGTCGTTCGACCAGCAATTTTGGATTAGAAAATATTTCTATTTTCCTCGTGTCGTGCGGCACGACGCGCAGAGTGTACAACCTTACAAAATGAAATTGTATGGTAAGCTTTCCCTACAGTGGCAAATGCGCAACTTAAAAGAAAGAAATTAGAAAATGACTGTATTTAACTGTTTAAAATTATCATTTTCCCTTTGAGTGCATTAGCGATAACACTTTGTCGCCATCATGTATTCCAAATTTCCCGTCCGCCCACGGCCTTTGAAACTAGCGTAGTTAATCAGCGCCTTTTAAATGATTCCGAAAAATTCTACCCTTAGTGTCGCGTCAGTAAACTGTCGGGCTGTGAATTCGAGCAGTCGTGTAGTGCTGTGTTTGTCGGGGTTATGTGACTCCCGCATAAAGCCAATCACTATACCCCGACGAACCCGACACGACATACCTGACGCGGTGAAATTTGAGTAGCTGCCAATGAAAAGCCAGGTCGCTGTGACGTCAGCCTGACAAAATTGCAGCCCCGACAGTCCGACAATAGTTGGTTTTATTTATACTTTCCGTCGCGTCAGGCTCGCCGAAGAACGAAAAAGAATGTAGATACAACATTATAAAACAAAATTTCGTGCATAGTTCCCTACTGTAGTCTAGTAAATAATCAATTAACTTGCCGCCAAAATATAGTTTCGGTTTGTTTTTAAGTACTTTTTCTCTTGTATAAATTAAAATATTGTCAGAAGCAAAATAATCATTCGCTTTATCGTGGGTTTTAGAAAGTAAATATTGGATATTATTACTGTAATATGCCGTTTAGAATTTTCCAACACTCAACTGAACACACTTGTCGGGCAGATTTTGTCGTGGTATTGTGAACACTGAATAAAATGCAATGTGAAATTCCGTCGAGCTCTGACGTCGTGTCGGTCAGTTGTATCGTGTTCGTCGAGTTATTGGAGCTCCAGCTTTAAGTTTACGGGAGAGAAACGAGCGCCACACTCACCGCGGTCCACGATCTTGCCGAAGAGGTTCTTGCCGCGCAGGAAGTTGCGCGTGGAGCAGTTCCAGCGCCGGTTGCGGAACTGGAACTGGCACTCGAGGATGGCCTGGTTGGCGCCATGCGCCACCGCCACCAGCACGCCCGGGTTCTCCCGCGCCAGCCTCCGCTGCTTGCGCCTCAAGGTCGCGTGCACTGCCGGGTCCATGTAGAGCGCGCCCGGTGACAGCGGCAGCAGGTTGTTGGGCTCGCCCGCCTTCGCGATGCCCCTGCGACAAGCGAGCACGCGACCCTTCAAGCACACCCACACAGGTAGACAAAAACACTATAAATACTAAATTTTTAAAATTACACTCATTGCCATAAAAATTTTCGCGTTTGTAAAAACAATTTTTTATAAGCTGTTCACGGCTAATTGAGCACGTTTGAAATCAACCTTTTTAAAATGTGACTGCAACTACCTGCATAACATTGTAACGGACATGCATCCAGTGAAGTTGGTAACTCTGACGGGAAAGTAGTTCCATCACTTATCACTGAATCAAAAGTGTTAAGATAAACATTTGCAAATACAGCATGAAATTACTTCATTCGCTTTATGTTTTTTAATGCAAATAACCATGCGAATTAATCATTTTGGTTTAATATTTAGGTCCATTATTCTAATAATTTCTCAATTTCACTTGACCGACGTATGAATAAAGTGATGAGACTCATGGAAATGTTAATTTTACATATGGTGGAAGAATGCACAATGTTAACACAAGTATGTACATCTTAAGTAGGTTTTTTTTAAATTTCTCCGCATTCCACGAACAGCTTATAACCGTGAAATATGGTGCATAGTAGATAGAGGAAAAGTCGTATCCTGTCACATCCACAATGCACTAAATACGGAAACAAGATGTTCCGTTGCCTATCTAGAAGTAAACGTAATATATTCGGTCGGCGCTCGGCAATTGAAGTCTTCAACGCCGACGTGGGTGAAGTGAGACTGTGATGGAGCTGCGAAGGAATGCAGTGGTGAGGAAACCGAGATTCCCCGATGAAAAATCTCGTCGTTCAGAAATGTGATGCATAATGACGGAAAGAACGAAGTTGGTCTCCGTACATACAAAATACGGAAAGTCTCCATCTTTGCTATAGCCCCGGCTTTCGGGAAATAATAATATCCAGTCTATACAAAACTTCCTTCGCCACTGTGACCAGAAAATTATCGTTTCTGCTGCAATTGGGATACGCGCGCCACTTAAGCCCCTGTCACACTGTCAAATTTTCCCGTCAAACTGCTTCCAATAAGTTTGGTCAAATAAACTTTGACAGTTATGACGTCATCGAAACGTCATAAACGCCTCCATATTTGTCTGAGAAAGTTTGATGGCTTCAGTTTCCAACAAAGATTTGAAAATTGGACCAGTTCTAAAATTTATTTGATAATTGATGGTCTCAGCCAATCAGAATCGTGCACGAGAAAATGTACCTCAATAAACTTAAAATAACGAACAATTGCTGGAAACGAAGTTCTGAAGATAATTAATCCATGTAGAAGCTATCTGGTCATGAATGATATTTTAAGTGAATATTGCACATAATATTACGAACTCAGAGGCATTTTTTTTACAGTGCAGGAAACATATCCTGTAAATAAAATTTTAATTTAGTTGAGAAACGAAAATAAATTACAATATTACTTACATTTCTTCATGTAATGGACCGCATGAAAAAAAGCAATATCTCACTGTGAAAATAACTTTAAAATAATATTTCAAATTATATTCTCCCAATAAAAAAATTTGACAGTAAGATACATTTTCAAACACTTTAAGTATTATTTGATTAAATTTGTTGGAAGGAAGAATGTTATGGCCGTATTTTGTCCTCAAGTTTTATTGTAAAATGTAGTTGAAGGCAAAAATTCGATTGTGTGACAGCGGCTTTAGACATATTCTTTTAGACATCAAATTTAGATTCAAGCACCAGTAACAGCTATAGGCCGTTCACGGTAAAGTGAGCACTTTTGAAGCAGTTTCATCAGACATAATAACCAATAAATACATTTAATTGTGGCCGCGGACTTTTTGTTTTGGGTATGGTGAATGTATACACTGTGGTTATAACTCACATGGCAGGGTTTACATTAAAAAGTGGGGGAAGGATATAAACCGGTTGAAAGAAAAAAGTAACTAAGGCTTCAAAAGTGCTCACTTTACCGTGAACAGCCTATATTTTGCTATTGAAAAATCAGCATATTCGTAATTTCACTGAGAGTGCTGGATCATTTTTTGCCTACGCTTTTCTGTAAAATGGGGGGATGAATTAAAATAGTTCGCAATTTAATAAACACATCTTAAAAATAACAAAAAATAAATAAATTAAAATTTAAAAATTCCGCCTGTACTTGAGCATCTTTCAAAGATAACATCAAGAATAGTATATATTGTTATGATGTTATGAAATTATGAATGTATCGCTGTGGGTCCTAAACGTCTTACTGAAGATGTAATTTTTCAAATCGGTGGCGGCTAAAACGTGTTCCTTTTTATTACATAAATATTTTGGTTCCAGTACGTTTAAGGTCAATGGTGCATGAAAGCAGTATGTTTACTCGATAATGGCTGTAACTTGTATTTCAGAGGGTTTATCGAAATTCTTGGCACGACAAGACATAAAGAATGTTAATGTTTAACAGCTTCTTGCATGTTTAAATGTTCACTAACTTTATTATTCTGTGGGCACTGGTGGAAAATGATAAATAAGATGTTCTTTCTTATCTTCCATCAGTGCTCCGATAATAGTAATAGTAGTGAACATCTTTCAATATACGAAGGTGTTCGAAATTATTCTTTATGTATTGTCGTGCCAATAATTATGAAAAATTCTCTGAAAAACAACTTTTGGCCAAAGTTAAGGCAAATACACGACTTTTGTACACCATTCCCTTTAATGGTGGCACATTTATGTTTCAAAACATATTGCAAATGGCGTTAGGCAATATGTACTGATTGGTTGTTAGGTACGGGTGGTTCTGTTTTGGAGTCAGAACACTCAGTGAGTAGGGAGATCAAACTTATAATGGTTGAAAACTCTTCAAACATAAATAGTTTCAATGTTGTCTCCGTTACAAGCAAATGTTGCCTTTGCTGTTGTGATACGATGATAAGGAGAAAAGTCGAAATTTAATATCACCGCATGCTTCTATTTTAAATTCTTTCGCGTGATTCCCGAGAACAGCAAAGTGGTTTGTGACCTCTTTTTCTAGTCTAGAAATGAGTGGTCATTCATAACTGCCTTTCACTCGTCTGGCATTATTTGTAATGGGTGGTCAAACGGGGGAAATTTCGTGAACATGTGCCCTACGTCTTTACATGTGCCATTTTTGTTGTTGATTCTGAAGGGAGTAAACTTACATACACGTTCAATCCATATTACAAGAAGAATCAACTGAGCGCGTTCTTTTGTATCAAGTGGAATTTTGCGAAAATTCCAGGACAAGTTATATTTCAAAGCACTGTTTACCTATCTTGATTGGCTGAATTACAGTTTGATACGTGTTATCTGTCTGCACACGAATTACATAGGAGCCGTGCCGATGTTGCCGAATTCTGAGTGGCCTGGGCAAGTATGAAAATGCCTTCTCCAGCAGACTGCGACCAATGGCAATAGACAAACTGCTGTTGGATGCTTATATTATTGAAGTCTACCGTGTACTCATATTTTTTTCGTGGAAAATCACTAGCTCTAGGTATCATCGTTATCGAAGAATAAGACGTTTAATATAAAATCCCAACTCGATAGTAAATTCTCCTAACCTATTACATATTTATATGAGACGAATTTACAAATTTTTATTGCGTATTCGATGTGGGGTTTTAATTAATAACCCCACGCTCAGTTCACTATGAAATACAAACTGTTAAAATAGGCCCCAAATCAGTGGATTTAACTACATTTCTGTTCAAAATTTTCAACATGAAACAGTAAACTTTCTACTGATGATTTCAGTTGTGGTATTCACTGATCAAACAGTGATTTATACTGATTTTTTTGCGAATCGCGCTGCGGTAAAACTTGAGTGCATTCCGCTGATTTTCCAGTAGATAACAGCTCTTTAACTGAAAATTCAGTGCAATAACTCTACTGATTGAAATCACTGATTCAGTTTTATAGTGGGTAGTTTGAAGTTAACGATTGATTGAGATGCAGCTAGACCCCAATTAAAAAAAACTTAGTGATTAAACCACCGTACATGAAGATGTATGCTAAATGGTTCGTTGATTTGATTACCTTATACGGTATACAGTTTTTTCCCCCCTGCGCCTAGATATAAATGTTGCTTTTCTTCAGTAATAATACATTTTTACTTACTACTTTAAAAAAAAAATATTTTCCGTCGTTGCAGTAGAAGGAAATTTGATTTACATGTTGCAATTTTTGTTGATTGCATATTCATAAATGAGCAGTGGTTTTACACACACTTGAAGGAGTGAGTAAATTTCCATCCGAGAGTCGTAAAAATGGCATAACTGTAACAGCGGCACGTTCCAGTCCAGCAAAGGATGTGTCCATTATCGCGCTCCATCTTTCCCGTGTAGGCTAAGGCTTGAGCACATACGACTGCACTCAAGTGTCGTGTTACGTTAGGGAAGATGGGCACGAGATACGAAGACACTGAATATTCCTTACGCGTGTAAATACATGGTATAATCCGCACTTTATATGCGTGTTTTTTTTTTTTTTTAAGCCTCCGTCTGCCAAAGGTAACGCGAAGCCGTTGACTGGTCACGTAACACATTCAGTCGCCTGATTTGGATGTCACAATTTTTGCAAAAAAAAAAAAGGTGTTTCAAGGAAACTTGTAAAAGAGGCCAAGTTTTTATCCCGCTGTAAATTACATCCGTAAATCTTTAAAAGTTGTTCAAGCAGGTATAAGAGAAAGTCTCGGAGGCAACAGCGGCTGTTTCAATTGCAGTTGTTTCGTATACCACTCTAAAGGTTAAATAATAATAATAATAAAAAAAAGAAAGAAAAATCCACGCACGTATAGCGAATTTGTGATTGAGGTTAACAGGTTTGTAGAAAACGTAAAGGAAACGTGGAGTTATTTTATTTTTACTCGTGACGTTGATGCTTTCGTCAGCTTTTTATAAAAAAAACAGGCAATAAATGTTAGACAAGTGAGCTTTTTTAGAGTGATAAGCTGTCATTAACTTTTAAAACAAAAAATGGTATGTATTACACAACTAAAAAGTTCTCGTGAAAGAAAAACCAGAAGTTATAACCTCCAATTACGTAATATATGCTTAGTCCCCTCTCTCTCTCTCTCTCTCTCTCTCTCTCTCTCTCTCTCTCTCTCTCTCTCTCTCTCTCTCTCTCTCTCTTTCTCTATATTATATATATATATATATATATATATATATATATATATATATATATATATATATATATATATATATATATATATATATATATACACGTGTGACGTGTGTGTGGGGAGGGGGGAGTGGGAAGGGTGTAATTTGTAAAGGGCAATGCATCATTTTATATTCATTACAATAAATTCCTTCAAATAATTTTCATTTTTGACAGAAATAATTAATTATGTAACGTATGATTTTTTTTTTTCGAAGTGACGATAATAATTATTTACAATATAAAACATTTTATAAAATCGTAGAACATAGAGTAACAGAGGATGATCTTTTATTTCAAACGGTGTTTTATTATAGAAAAAGAACCAATATTTCAGTATTATGAACCATAGTTGTTTAACCCGATGCACCATAATATTATATTTAGTGTATATTTCTGTAGGTATAAATAATAATATTTTTGTATTGGCATTCTTAAGAAATTTAGGAGTGTATTCCTTCAATAAGTGTGCGTGTGTGTATATATATATTTATTTATATTTATGTGTGTGTATTTACGTGTGTGTGTGTTTTCTCAGCCAGTCACTTTTATAGTACCAAATATTGTATCTTGTGTGTCTATGTGTAGCCAGTTGTCAAGGCGCCACCCCAAAATAACTAGCACTTTAGTGTATTAATATTAATGTAATTTGATAATTGCACGTAGAAATGTAAAATTCAAATAGTATTCGGTATTTTTGCAAGGTATTCGCATAAAACTATAAGAGTAAAATAATATCAATGAATGATAATTTATTATGTCCTCATATTTCTTATTACAGTATATTTACAGTTTCGTCACACTTTTTGAAACAAGCTTTAGAATAATCACCTCATGTATGACGTTTTTGGTTATTTGCTAAGTATATATGTCATGTATCACAAGCGTTTTTACTTGTGTTAAGTATCTTGTATTTGGTTTAATAGAACTTTACTTATATTTTATACAATAACTATAATATTTCATTGATAAATTATTGTTATTATTACGAAAAAAAATATGTGTGTTGGTAATGGCTAGTAAGAAATAGTTATTTTGTAAAATGTTATTACACTGACCGCACGCAAATGCGATGCAGTGGCCCTCTGGTATAATTTTATAAGTTTTGTATACACGAGGCGGAGGAATATCCTGTAAGTGGAACTCGAGCAGGGCTTCAGATAAGTTGGAAGTATCCGCGAGCAGACAGTAGTTGGCCATGTATTGAGGTCAATCGGCGACTAGATTTCTGCACCAAAAAATAATAAGGCTTATTAGTGGCGTAAAAGTGACTAGGCTTATTAAACGAACCATCGAGTGCCGATTACCAATCACTTCTATATCCCTCTCTGTATACGGCCCTTCAAGCAGAAGTCGAATCAGAAGGTGCCTTGCCATCACTACGCTTTTACAGCGCGTCAACTCGGCCATGATGCTAAAGGATGTTCGCCGTAAAGTGAGTACTGTTGAGACCCTAGTTACGTTTTACTTTCAGCCGTTTATTAACCTTTAACTAGCCTATAGGTGTGTCGATACGTCGCTCCGATGGGTAGGCAGACTTTTCTCCCCCCAACTGCTCCCCCCCCCCCCCCAAGTAGTCACTGTACAACTAGGATCACCTTCCCAACTAATTATTTTCAAACAAACACTGCACGTATGCACAATTTCAAGTAAGGGTCAGTTTTTTTTCAGTTTTATTTATTAATATATTACATGTCCCTATGAGTCCTACTTAATGGACTCGTTC
Source organism: Dryococelus australis (assembly GCA_029891345.1). Classification (NCBI taxonomy): domain Eukaryota; kingdom Metazoa; phylum Arthropoda; class Insecta; order Phasmatodea; family Phasmatidae; genus Dryococelus; species Dryococelus australis. Next base: position 40,235,231 of record CM057006.1, read on the forward strand.
CTAGGAATAATATACACAGGCAATGATATCAACAAAAAAATTAACAAATGAATAATTATTAATTAAAAAATTAATAATTATCAACTATGAATAAAAATAATAATGGTATCGCATTCTACATATACTAATTTTCAGTCAATTTCCTTTACTCTATATACTGAAAATTGTAATAAGTCACACTTGTACCCTTTACTTGATTATTACAATATATACCTTGAATTAATTGAAAATAAAATACAAGACACAAACTTTAAGTAACAAAACATGTACAAGCAGACTTCCGTAAAGTGATAAAATACTTAGACAACAAATGGGTACCTACATTTAATAACGATTAATATTGTGATGATAACAGGTCATCCCATAATAAATTATATATCTACTGCCAATAGTAATAAGTCTATGTGCATGCCCTTTACTTGATTATTACAATATATACCTAAAATTTATCAAATACAACACGTAAACATCAAGTAGTAAAAAAATGAAAACCGTGATCGCGTGGAGAAGGAGAAGGGGGGGGGGGGGTTAAGGAGGCGCATAGGCCAAAGGAGGCATGCTGGAGCGTGGATCGTGTCATCTCAGGGTCGGCTCTTTCCTCGGCCCGAATACCTGAGTGAGAACAGGCCGGTATAATGTCAACACGGATCGTATTTCTGCCGCCCTGGACCCCCTCCCCCCCTAACCTCTCTCCAGGACCAGAAAAACCGTCTCAGAAGAGGGGCTCATTCGCAACCTGTTTGCTCTGGCAACGAACCACGGGTTCGAAGAGGCGCGCGGAGGGGGTGAGAACTTGGCGGAGAAAAAAAGAAAGAGAATCGAAAGGGAAGGGTGGGGTGGTGCGCGGGCAGTTGAAAAACGATTAAGCGGACGGCCTGATTGTGTACACAAACAAAGGAGACGTGCCTTCTAGAGAAGCTGGAAGGGCTTTTGTTTCGGGAAGTCGCCAGTCTTGGGGATTGTCGGGGAAGGGGGTGGTGCAGGAGGGGGTAAACCCTCCAGATTCTACTCCCCCCCCCCCTTTTTTTTTTCTAAGCGCTAGAAGGACTGACAACCCGAAGCTCTTCCAAGACGCTGTTGGCGAAGAGGACGTGCCTTCGGCTATGGTTTCAGACACGTCTTCGTCGCGGTTACAAATGATCTGAGTAGATCCTTCAGACGGGGTCTGCGTTCTGCTCGTAAGGCCGAGACCCGTTTGTAAGTCGGGTATCGACGTCAGGCGGAGTGAGGCGCCGAGAAACCCCGAGACACTGGGACGCCTCTAGATTTAAACCGTTCCAGGACTATTTTAATTTATGGTCACCAGTGTTGCAAAACGAGAAAAAAAAATTTGGGTACAGGGTTGGGTCGTTGGAAAATCCCACAGGGGTCCTCGCAACCATAAGCCCAACCCGGTGCTTGAACTACGCCCCAGAGTGTCGGAAACTCACGTTTGCTGCGAAACTATGACAAGTGCGTCCAACGCGCTGGTCCTACGAAAAGAAACACACACTTTTCAGACGAAGGCTGTAGAGTGTTTTCAAGATGCCACGCACGTTAGAAACACCAATTTTTAAATACTCCAAATTACCAAAAAGATTGCTTTTTCAAAGCACCGTATCTCAAAATGTACGCTTTGGTTACATACATAACTAAAGGCTGTTCACGATAAAGTGAGAACATTTAAAGTCAGCCTTATAAAAATGTTACTGCCCCTACTTGCAAATGTTATAACAGGTGCACTGAGCGACATGCAGCCAGTAAAGTTGGTAACGATGGATGGGAAGTAGTTCCGTATCTTAACGTCAAATAAAAAGTGTTAGGCAACCATTTCTGATAACTTAAATTATTTCTTTCGCTTTCTGTGTTTTTTTAATGTATCGACGTGTAGAAATGAGCATATTTGTTTTATATTTACTTTTATAATAATTTCGCAGTTTCACTTGACCGACTCGTGAATAAAGTGATGAGGCCCATGACAATGTTAATCTTACGTAAGATGTAAGAATACACAACGTGCTTACGAGTAGATCCTAAGCAGGGCTTTTAAAAGTGCTCATTTTACCGTGAATAGCCTATACTCAAGAGCCCTGCAGTGAACCTTCCTACACACTTTCCACCAAAAAAATATATAGGGCTCACCGCTGAAAGTTCCGTAGGCGTACGCGGTGCGACGTGATCACTGCGATATATCGATAATTATCGGTATGAAAAATAACTTATGGATCTATATATAACTTTTAAAAACATCGGTATATCGATGTTTCGATATTATCGAAATTTTCTGTTTTATCGGATTTTTCAGTATTATTGGAGAGTCCGGAATTATCGAACTTTTCGGTATTATCGAAATTTTAGGTATTATGGAAATTTTCGGTATCATATAAATTTTCGGTACTATCAAAGTTTTCAGTATTATCAACATTTTCGATATCAAAATTTACAGTGCTATCGATATTATATGCATTTCCCATATAATCATCATTATTGATATTATCTGGTCAAACCCTACCACGGATGTGTATTTTATAATTGTCTATACTTATATATAATTGTAACATTGATAATATAATTAATTTTGGTGATATGGATTAAGACTGTAACTGTATAATTTTGTGTTACATTATGTGATACCGATGTCGCAGGTAATTTACAATTGTCGCTAGTATTGATACATAATCGCATAAATGTTTTCAGTAATATAAAAAATACCAACATTTTCAGCGATACTGGAATTTAAATGATACTGATACCAACGATAACTATATAAACGATAATATTAATGAATTAGATATTATCAACGATTTCGGTATATCAATTTTTTTGGTATTGACGAATACTTTCGGTACGATCGGTTTTTTCAATATTGTCTATAATTTCAGTAGACTATTATCTATAATGTTTGGTACTGTCTATAATTTTGGTATAATCGATGATTTCGATATTATCGATATATAGAACATATCGAGTAACTGTTTCGGGAAATATCGATATTAAATTGTTATGATATCGAACAGCACTAGAACTCAGTGGCGATGGCTCACTTAACGCTCAAGGCACTGTCGCCCTTATCGCACCCACGCCTCTCGGCCTCGAACGCGGAAAACAAGCTCCAGCCAGGCGTGAGCCTTCGGCCCAGTTCGCGATGAAAAAAGTTTGCTTTACGAACGTTTTATACGTATCGAAATGAAAGTAGGTGTTCTCTATGGCACTGTTCATTGTCATCAGGTACATAATAGTCCTGACGTACAAGACGATCATACACCGTGCCATGACGAATACCTACTTTCATTCTGATACAGGCTGTTCATGTTAAAGTGAACACTTTTTCGGCCCTGGTTACTTTCTTCCCTGTCAGCCATTTTTTTTTTTATCATTCCACCATTTTTGGAAATAAATATTGCCATGCAAGTAATAAACTCAAAAGTTAACGCCTAAGATTCTATTAAAATATATTTATCCTCTATTACAGTAATCCAAATGAAGTAGCTTCAAAAAGTGCTCATTGTACCGTGAATAGTCTGTACGTACACTTTTTCATAGTGAACTGAGATTAAACCTGCCTGAAATGAGGAGACAGTCAAAAGGAAATGTTCCTCAATAGTGAAAGAAAAAAATAAATTTTAAATCAGAATAAAATTTATGCTTATACTTAATGCTGTATGTAATTTCCACGAGTCCTCGATGAACTTGAAAATTCACTCTTAAGATTTAAATTCGAACGTTTCATGGATATATTTTATACCCCAAGACAGAGGCGGCGACTGGGTGGCAAAAAGCAGAAAAAAAAGGGGGGGACCACAAAGTATTTTTCTCCATCTTTTGTCATTTCCCTCACTCGCGACGCTGACAATCGAACGAGCAGTCGAAAACACTGTCACGTTAACAAATGCGCATACACTGGTAACCAGGGATGCCAAAATTCGTGCTAATTTTACATAGGAAAATACGAAAATTATATCCCCGCGAAAAATCGCAACATTACTATATTTATGATGTTAATAAAAAATCATGTGTTGTAGACAATTTCTAATTTCGGAATATGTGTTGCCTGTACGATTTTTAGTTTCTACTGTCACGTGGCGTTCTTAGGTTGGCAGTTTATGCAGAATGTTTCGTAAATACATGGACAAACACTGCATCCGTATTCCTCACGAAAAAAATAATGTGAAAACATGCTTACGACTTACCGAGTAATAAGAACACGCAATGGAACTTTCTACAAAAAGTATTTACAATCTAACCGTAACACTCGGGAATGGGCACGTTCAAATGGACAAAGTTCTACGATCCTCTTGTTGTTGAACACCATCGAAAACGAAAGTTGTGGCAAAATAGGGCTGCAACCCTTATTTTGCAATAAAATTGTATGTTACCAGTGGTTCATTGCATTTTATGTGGCATGCTATGAAGCATCACCTCAACATAAGCTTAAAATGCCCAAATCATAGTTGCCCTAACCGCAGCCATTTCCGAGGAATAAATGCGTAAAGTACGCATAAATGCGTACTTTACGCAGCCACGAAATACCGCGGCCGGGTTCACCTGCGATGATTGAAAGTCGCATGGCATACCATGCTAACATAAGAACACAAAATAACATGTCTGCCCATACTTTAGAAAACTCTGCTTAAGCTTTACTTGTGTGCTTATCACGTATGCTTCCACAATATGTAAATTTAACAAAGTCGTGGGCCTGATCGCTTTATCCACGCATCGGTTAAGCGAAACAGTGGAATTGTCAGAAAAGTAAATATTTTACAAAATTTTCTCATTTGCTCACTTATGTCTATTAGAAAAGAACAGAAATGTTAGGAAATAGTTTCAGTGATCGCAAATGTTTACCTAACGATTTCCATCCTACGTTGACAAACGTAACCAACCTCCGTCATTGCCAACTTAACTGGCCGAGGAGACAGTCTGCGTGCCCTCTGACCACTGACGATTTTCGAATGTTGATTTCAAAAGTGTCGAGTCAACTGTGTACGGAATGTATACCCTGTCCATTCCAAAGCGGCAGCTTGTATTAATCCGCATGTTCGCGCGCTTCGAAGGTATCGGAAGTGCAGACAGCCGCCTTTGCATCCGCCTTCTTGCAAACGACAGGTATAGGCTGTTCTCGGTAAAGTGGGCACTTTTGAAAGCCCTGCTAGAGATCTACTTTTATGCACGTTGTGTATTCTTCTGCCTTTTGTGATATTAATATTCCCATGGGCATCTTCACTTCATTAATGCTCAACTGTGAAATTATTAGAAAAGCATATGATTTAAAAATCTGCTGATCTTTACACTTCGACACATTAAAACACAAAAGAAAGCGAAAGAAATTATGTAAACTACCACAAATGGTTACCTAAAACTTTTTAATCGGCGTTTATATATGGAACTACTTTCCATCCGAAGTTACCAACTTTACTGGGTGCATTCCGCGCAGTACGCCTGTTAAAATATATGCAGGCAGCAGGCAGTGACGTTTTTCAAAGGTTGATTTCAAAAGTGCTCACTTTATCGTGAACAGCCTTTAGCCTGGTGCGTTTTTTTTTGGCACGAAACCAATGCAACAAATTAAAATATTTCCATACTACAGGAATTCTACACTTGCATCCTTGCGTAGCGTTCCAATATCAGAGAGCATTGAATAAAGCAAAGAAAAGATTTAATTAATGCGACTGGCTTTTACTAAAATTGCATAATACCATTGCAACTATTTTCCATCGCAATCATTATGTGAGTTGGCTAACCAGCCAATGGCTTTGAGCTGGTTTTCTATGCGCTGCCACCTTCGAATGGATAAAGTTTAGCAACGTATTCACCTTGGAGAAGAACGAATTTATGTTGAACCTTCCAAGCGAGAAGTTGACCCAACTTGTAACGTAAAGGTGAAGTAGTATTAGCCGTATCAGATTCAAGAAATAAATATTTCTTGGACGGTACACGATTGCAATTAAAGTTTATGTCCTAACTCCGTAGGCTAGGTGCGGTTTTTTTAAAATGATAAACAGATTAACAATCTTAAAAAAGAATGAAAGGTAATTGAGCGCAAAGGGGCGCCCATTTAGGTGAGAAATAGGGCTATTATTGGAGGAGTGTTTTTTTTTAAATTATAAAAGCTTTTCATACGTAAATTTACTATTTGTTTTAATATACAGATATAGCTTTATCCAGATCTCAGATACAACATATTTGTTAGCGCTCCATTACGACTTATGAAAGACGAAACTACCTAACTCTAATGTGAACACAGTTACGATTTTATAAGGAAAATTCCTTAGAGCTAACGCAAAATTAACATAAGTAGAACCTGTTAATTATATATATAGGTAGTTTCTTCTTTCATAAGTCGTAATGCAGCGCTAACAAATATGTTGTGTCTGGGATCTGGATAAAGCTATATCTGCATATTAAAATAAATATTCAATTTGCGTATGAAAAGCTTTTATAAATAAATAAATAAAAAAACACGCCAGTAATAGCCGTATTTCTCACCTAAATGGGCGCCCCTTTACGTTCATCAACTACCTTTCATTCTTTTTTAAGATCGTTAATCTCTTTATCATTTTTTTTTTTTAAGGCACCAAGTCTACGAAGTTAGGACATAAACTTTAATTGCAATCGTGTACCGTTCAATTGCTCTCTCTCTCTCTCTCTCTCTCTCTCTCTCTCTCTCTCTCTCTCTCTCTATATATATATATATATATATATATATATATATATATATATATATATATATATATATATATATATCGCTAGTGCATACTTTTCGGTATCTATGCAACCCGCACACATAATTGCCCAGCTAACGAAGAATCTATCTCCTCCGCTGTAAAATAAGTGTTTCTTGCGTAACCGAGTCCTGTGCCGAGTCCTGTGCAGTAAGCGGTGACTGTATTTGTATGCCGCACGAAGAAACGCGATGTGGCACGAAGCGAGGCAGACGTAGGATGCGATCGTCACGTCCTGACGTATTCGGTAAGCATCGCGATAAACGGATACGCTTTCTTTGAAACGTGGCTGCCTCTCAGCGCGTTGCTGAGATAACACCGTCCGTTCGCCGCTTTACTATGCTGACGACGACGAATCGACGAGCACGTGGTGTTTTGCTACGGTCGATGATTTGTTAAATGGGTAGAAATATATTTGCGGGTTGCATAGATACGGAAAAGTAGTCGCGAGCTACTCACCCGGTGTGTGTCTATGTATATATATATAATACTATATATATTATATATCTTTATATATATAATTCTTCTGTGCGTGTGTATGTCACTGAACTCCTCCTAAACGGTTGGACCGATTTTGATGAAATTTTTTGTGTGTGTTCAAGTGGATTCGAGAATGGTTTAGATTCACAATTCGGTCCACTACAAAATGTTTTTTTAATAAATTTTTTATTTATAAGTTATTGTTGATCTTGGAATGTTTTACATCGTATCCGGCAGACAGCGCTACGATCGCGGTGTCGAATATTCAAAAATATTTCATTTTACTTCCAGTTTGTCCCGATAGTGGCGCTGAGATCAGATTCAGCAGAATTTCGTAACTTTGTGTTGTTATTGTGTTAAAATAAATCGCGTGCTAATTGAAATATTACATTCAGATGTAATTAGTGTGTGAAGGGTTTTGGAGTGTAGATAAAAACTATACATTGTGCAAATTCGGTGCGGTATTGAAGTGAGTGTTTTACATAAATTCCTATCAAATTTACACGTGCGTTGATTAACAATCATCCTAACCTACAAATTTATTTGTGTAGTTAATTGATTTCATAACAAATTTTTAATATTGTTTTTATTTTAAATTGTTACTTATCGGAAATATTAAATATGAAAAAATAAGATATAAAATTATACATTATTTATCTAAAATTTGGTACAGTAAATCCTTTCAGTCCTGTTACTTAATTAAAATTTTATCTTAAAGAAATTACTCATATTAGTTGTTGTGTATTTTTTTTTTACAGTATTTTATTTTTACAGAAAAATTTTCGCGGAAGAGCAAAAAATATTGGTCGACGTACCCAAAATGCGCAATTGGTCCATAATCGTCGATTGAATAGAAGAGTTGAAGAACACTCGACGGATAATGTATATTTAAGAGATCAAGTTGCAAACACTCGACGTCCAGATTGTTACAACTTATTAAAAAAAAGTTTGAAATTTTCGGATTTAAGACACATGTACAGGACAACGTCTGTCGGGTCCGCTAGTCTTTATATATGTATATATATATATATATATATATATATATATATATATATATATATATATATATATATATATATATATATATATATATATATAATTCTTCTGTGCGTGTGTATGCCACTGAACTCCTCCTAAACGGCTGGACCGATTTTGATGAAATTTTTTGTGTGTGTTCAAGTGGATTCGAGAATGGTTTAGATTCACAATTCGGTAAAGAGAGGGGGAGAGAGAGGGGGAGAGACTTAAGACATATGTACAGGACAACGTCTGTCGGGTCCGCTAGTAACTTATATAATATATATTCTCAGCGAGCTTTAGTTTTACGGCCTTCTCACAGAGCCAAACCTTATCGACAACAACACCAAAGAAACCGTAACGAGCGCGTACTTTTTTAAACATCACTCTTTTAACAAGACAGCAAATTTATAGAGAGTGTTTTGAAAATTTGCTGCCATCAGTTCTTTATTTGGAGTTTGCATTAAAATACGTGCATTCACTGTCTGGTACTTAAGAAAAGAAATCCATTAAAAATATTAAATTGCCTTAGAACAAACCCGCAATATATACAGCATGGCGAATTAAGTTTTTAAAGTGACACTTAGTTTTAAGGGGTACAGTAGCTCTTACATATATCAATATAAGTAATAAAAAAAATCAACACATAAAACGAATTTTGCAACAAATGGCGTGCTTGTTATGTTTACTTCTGTATACGCGACTGATAAATGCACACTTGTTGAAACAAGCACTTTGAAATTATTCCCATGGAAATTTTCAGCGTCTGCAACGTTTTATTATATGCGTTATTGTGTCCGTGAGGCTGTTTCAACGCATCGGGTAAAAAAAAAAAAGCTTCTTTTTGCCGTTGTATACCAGCCGCGTCAAGTCCGAGGCATTATAAAGCTTTCAAAACACGGCATGATTCTTCGCAACGTGTACGACACAGGAGTAAGTAATTTCCTCTAGACGTTATTGAATTATACTTGTTTTATTTATTTTTACTAACGTACTTGTGGTGTGGTGTTTTTATTCTCTAAGTGAAGCCGTCTTACGACAGGTTTCCACTGGACGACGCTCTCCATTTTCTTCGCTCATCTGCGACTTCTTTCATATGTTTTCAGCTTCTCCCGTTTTTTTTTTGTGTCATCAAGCATTCCAACCTCTTCTGCTATCCCCTTCCTCTCTTTCCTTCCATCGCTTCTTCTGTAATACTTTTCTGCATGCAATTTCTCAGCCATGTGCGTCCCAACGAAGATGGTTTTCCCTGTTTGAAGCCGCGCCCATATGTTTCCCTTGCCATTTCCGCCAATACTGCATCTCTCGTTGTTTTATATAATGTCCTTTATCGTCCTTCTCTACGATCGCATATTCAAGACTTTCTGTATACCTGGCTGCTGTGGTACAGTGGTCAGACTGCTCGCCTCTCACGAAGGTGGACCGGGTTCGATTACCAGCGGGATCGCCAGGGATTTTCGCATGGGGCACACTTGAGTAATTACGTCATTTGAATGTTAGTGAGTGAGTGAACAGATTGGGGCGGCTATTAACATCGAGGTCTTGAGAGCAGATGGAGTTCAAGCTCGGCGAGTATGCGATGGGGGGAAACGGGCGATCCCCGAGAAAACTCGCCGACCAGCGGCATCGTCCGACACGATCCCCGTATGAGCAAAACTGGGGGGTGACCTCGCCGGGAATCGAACCCGGTTCTCCTTGTTGGGGGGGGGGGGTAGTGTCTAACCACTGTATTACCGCAGCTCCGTCATTTGAATGTAAAATTATTTCGAGCTGTGATAATTTTCACCGTACATCAATGGCCTTAAGTGAAGAGATTTGGGCGGCTCTTAACATCTAGGTCTTGAGAACCGATGAGGGTGATTGAGGTGAGTATGGAGCGGCGCCGTAATGAAAGGGCGGGGGAAACGGGAGATCCCTGAGAAAACCCGCCGACCAACGGCATCATCCGGCACGATTCGCACATGCGAAAATCCGGAGTGACCCGGCCGGGGATTGAACCTGGATCGCCTCGGTGGGAGGCGAGCAGGCTAACCGCTCAGCCACCGTGGCCCGACCAATGGCCTTAAAATTACGTGGGCGCGCGAATGGAATAATGAATATATTTTTTAAATAGGCATTGATGTTTTGCCAACTCATTTTTTTCGTCCAAGAGTAAGTCATATTAATATTTATTTGTTTCTCTTAGACGAATAAAAATGTGTTGGCAAAAAGATCAATACCTATTTTAAAAGTATTCAGACTACAAGTACCTGAGAACTCATTTTTTAATATCCTTGATACTTAATTAACAAAATGTGTATATGATATAGATCACATGGCATTAATTTAGTTGGCAAAGTTTATTAGGAGCATAGAAACTTGGGTTGCCATATTTATAAATTTTAAACTTTACGGTGCTAATATTTTGAAAACTATAATCGTTTGCCCGCGAGGTCCTTACATAAATCTGTTTCATTTAATGAAAAAAAAAAAAAGTAATTAAATACCGCCTAATGTCACGTTCGGCCGCATTTTCCTGCCCTGGCAGGGTCGTTGCAACATATTCTTTTGCTTCCCTCCTCGTTCCGAGCGTCGTAGCACATTGGTAAACCACTGGGGGTTGCAATCGGGAGGCCACGGGTTCGAGTCCCAGCTTAACCAACCTGGTTTCGGTTTGCCATGGTTCCCCGAATTCACTCCGGATGAAATGCTGGGAGGAGCCCCTTTCTATATAAATCTAATTGCCGCTTCATTCTGCGATTCTTATTGACTTAGCTGTTGGTTTCGTATAAGCTTTTCACGGTTAAATGAGCACTTTTAAAAGCCTTGCTTGAGATCTATTTGAATAAACGCTGTGTATTCTTCCACCTTATGTAAAATTAACATTGCAATGGGCATCATCGTGCGTCGGTCAAGTGAAGCTATGATGTTATTAGAAAAGTAAATATTTTACAAATCTGGTCATTTTTAAACTTACGCTCATCTAAAAAAAATAGACAGGAAAATAAATAATTTATGTTATCACAAATGGTTAGTGCCTACCAAAACTTTTTACTAGACGTTAAGATATGAAACTACTTTTCATCCATTGTTACTAACTCAACTGGATGCATGTCCCTCAGTACGTCCATTAAAATATATGCGAGAAAGGGCAGTGACTTTTTTCTAAGATAGATTTCAAAAGTGTTCACTTTATCGTGAACAGACTTTATAATATAAAATGCTGGTAGTGTATTTTTACTCGCAACTGTGTACAAATTTTAAATCAGATTACTTTTCAATATTTAACTTAATTTAACATTTATAACTTTCTCTGCATTGATTTCCATATTGCAGAAGGGCACTGGATCATAATTTTGATCGTTACACTGATTTAGGAAGAAAGTACATTTTATTTATTACTTCTAGGCCGTACCTGAATATTTTCATCTATTATCCCATAAAAAATAAATAAATTGAACTTATTTGTCTGTGCCGAGTACGTCACAGGACATGACGTCGGGTACGGAGATAATGCTTTGTTGACCTATAGCGGTTTCCGTATGTAAGCCCTGGAGAGGCTGGCTTCTACCTCGGGGACTTTTCAAGATGGTCGGACATGCTTAAGGGCCAGTTTCCGAACCCGGAGGAAATGCAGATTACGTCGCGACGTTTTCGACTAGAGCTGATCGGAGAGAGGTGCCACGGTGCGATGGTGATCCAGAAGGCCCGTGCCTGGAGGATGCTCCGGGAATTCCTCTTGTAAGAGAATCTGACATGTGCCGCCGTCGACCTTCAACTAGATGCTCTCAAGTAAGACTTATCCGACGCACGATGTACCAAAATTAATTCAACTTAATGGCGTTACCCAGTTAACTACAACTTAATATGGAATATTAAGTGCATGACCTTGCTTAAATTCTGCCGACTGTTCCAGTGGTACGAGGTGGCTAGTTCAAGATTCGTGTTCTTCGATTTATTTCACTAGCGTGGCAAACGGATTGTTCATTAGTTACAGGCTTTGAAAATGATAGATGCAGTTTAACAATCCGTGTTATACACATATTGGTGGTCTTCATGTAAAATGTCAGCGGGTAGTTAGTTCATTAATATGACTACCATACAAAATACACAAAGGGTTTCCTACCATCTGACAGCAGACATTTTGATCATTTGAAAACTGCGTATAATTACGTATATTGCAATCTTTGAGTCTGGGCATTGAAATTTTTTTTTCATTCAATCTGAATGTAAAATCGTTAACGATCGTATTCTGTTTGTGTAGTGAGTAGATATCATTTCAGTGGCTTTGTTTTTGTTCACGTGTGTTTGAAACACGTATGAAGTTAGTTAAGCTGATCTGAGGGTCTTACCTATGTACTTAAAGAAATTAATGGAAAATATTCGCACGTAATGAAGGGATTCAATAAAAAAAAATTCCTAGCCTTTAAAGATCCTAACAGCAATTCCCACGTATTTTGTTTGTTATTGTGTTCAGGTCGAGTCACGACACTATAGTTTCTCTTTGTGTGGCGTGTGCTTAAAAAAAATATATAGGCATTCTCTTACATGATTTGTAACCATAACTTCATCATTACATTTACAAGGTCGACTCTTATTTCTGTTAATTATTCAAAAGTAATTTCAGAATATTTTCATGGTCTTGTTTTGTTTTGTACACGTATTCAGACAACACATTACATTAACCTACCGAATATTCTGAGGGCGTAACTTGTTAGTATATAAATACGTCACGAGTCATAATATTACTTATGAAAATTCCCCACGCCTTTAATGACATTGCTACTGAAGAGACGTCCTGAGACCGTACAAAGAAGACAATGTAAGAGTATGAGCGAGAGTATTCAACACAGATAACGTTCACTGCGATAAGTTGCTCTAATTACTAATCTACTGTTTATTTAGATTATTTTACATTCAAACCTGCAGTAAAAAAAAAAGTGTAACTATATGTGATACATTAGTTTCCATGTCATTGATCGGTTACACTGTCACAGAATTATTTATTATCACAATTTCTCTATAAATATTATTACGTGTTTTTTTCATATAATTTTCGTTTACCAAGTGTTTTGAAATTGTTACCCACGGATATGCAGAGGTAGTGAAATTGTCAGTTGCGAAGTATAAATACGCAATTAATTTTCTGAGTGTTATGACTTAGCTTTTAATCACTGTTATTTAATTACTTCATATTAATTGCTACCAAAATAACTTTATTATACTATTAATTTCATCTTTTTGGACATTGCTGTTGGAAACCAACGCAAGTCTGTCAGTTAAATATTATTTTTGAAAAATTGTTATTTGGTTAAAACTTCCATTTAATTAGTTCTAAAGTTAACGTTATATTATTGCTGTTCTGGGACGCAGTATGAAACACATAAAAAAAGTAGTTGAGAATTGAGATTTAAGAAAGACGATGGGTTCAAATCGCACGGCCGCCTGCGAGTTATGCTGTTCATTTAACTTGCCTGTTGCGTTGATTGCGTGTCGTTAATAATTATGTACTATTTTGAGCTGGATATTACTGCCCTCTTCGAAATCAATTTATTTGTTGGAATGCCGGCGTAACTTATAAAGGCATTTCATACAGGATTAATATTTAAAACGTGGAATTGTCACAACGTTCTATTTAATTAAAATTATAGCCAATATCAGTCAAAAATTTTATGTGGAAGTATTGGAAATGTTTTGGCACTTATTATTGTCAAGTGTGTTGCTGTAGCTACTATTGTTCGAGACGGAATATATTTGATAGGAAAAACAACCGGTTAAGACGGGTATTAAATTTGGATAATGCAAAACGTGAAAACGAAAAAAAGAAAAAAAATTGCAAACTTTATGATTGAAACTAAATTTTTAACTCGATATTTAGCAAATTCGTGGAACATGCTTATTTAAATTGCTTCCTTGGATTTGAATGAATTACACATTTGGGAAATTAGTAATTAATGTTCTTCATATTAAAATTAATTCGCAAAATGTTATGGGCTTTTAAACTTCCGTGCTTATTTTGTATGTGCTACTACAAATGAGAAACCCTAAGAATTCCTCCCTTTTCTTCATTTCCCTTGAAAGAAAGGAAATGTGCAATTGAGATTTATATCATTCTGTGAACTGAGTTTCAATTGCTGTTACAGGAATTTGCAAAACTGCAGGAGATCCGTGTTGTTGTTAGGCACTATACTGCTAGGTGTGGACTTAAACTTTAATTGTTTACAGATATCAAAAGCAGACATTGCAAAAATATAATACTGCATTTGTTTAAAGGCTTGTCACGATAAAGTAAGCACTTTAGAAACGAACCTTAGAAAAATGTCACTGCCCCTGCATGCATATATTTTAATGGGCGCACGTAGTGACATCCGTCCAGTAAAGTTGGTAACGGTGGATAGAAAGTAGTTCCATATCTTAACGTCGAATATAAAGTGTTAGATAACCATTTATGACAAATTAAAATGATTTATTTCGCTTTCGGTTTTTTTAATACACTTAAGTGTAAAAATTAGATGATTTCTACAGTATTTACTTTCTTAATGATTTCAAAGTTTCATTTGACCGACGCATGACTAAGGTGATGAGGTCAATGGCATTGTTAATTTTACATAAAGCGGAAGAATACGCAACGTGTACACAAGTAGATCTCAATCAGGGCTTTCAAAAGTGCTCATTTTACCGTGAACAGCGTATACAAACACGTAATCTGGAACAGTCGCTCGTGGTCAGCTATGAATCAGAGAGATTTAGTGGTGTTAAATAAAATAACTTGCATGCCGAACTACCAGCGCTTGATAATTAATGACCAAAAACAAAATTATTTTTTTGAGATGCAGTTTGAAAAATCGTTGAAAATACCCTGCACAGAAAATTTTAAAGTGCCTTAAGAGTGGGATGTAGCTGCGCGTCCAAGGTCAAGAAGCGAGGAAGCGATACGGGCGACACTAACACGCACGCCTAGCTCCTCATCGTACCCATAGACTATTCACGGTAAAGCGAGCAGTTTTAAAAGCCCTCTCATTTGGAAGAATAGTCAATAAATGTATTTTATTTTAGTTTTAGACGTTAAATTCCGTGTGCCGTCTAATAAACACTCCGTGTTTGATTACATACATGGCAATATTTATTCTTGAATGTGGTTACAGAGTAAAAATGGCGGAAAGAAAATAGTAACTAGGGTTCAAAAGTGCTCATTTTGCCGTGAACGGCCTATACGAGCAAGGCGTGCAGTGTTTCCGTCGTGTCGCTTTACCGTGTAGGTTAGATCCGTAACAGTGGGGTTTTATTACACGCCATGAAAAGCCACAGATTGTACTTTTCTCTTGCCGCTTAAGAACACTGTATACGCAAGCTTTAAATAATACCGTATATGGAAATTTTCACGATTTTTTTTTCTCCAAGAATACACTTAATATGACAGAAGTTTCAGTACATCCTCCTCTTAACCAGACATGAAGTAGTCCCGTGCGGTAAAATGCGAAATCAAAATGGTAACGGGTTCAGTGAAACGTCTGACACGAAAGCGCTTGGCCAGAGCTACCCTGGACGAGGTATAAACCTAGACTGGCTACAGCTTCTGCGGTCTGATAGTAGCTTGCTGGGAAACAACGCTGACTACAGGCGGGAGCAGAGTTCCCAGCATTCCTCGAAGGTCTGTCAAAGTAATGTGCAGCAGCGGTGTCCCGGCCGAGACTAAAGTAAAAGAACGTGTAATCTAGAGAAAGCCTTTATCTTTCTCCCAACCTTTCCCTAATAGAATTACACAGCTCTGTAAATAAAAGATGCCCCGGAGTCTGCCTCTGTAGCTCTTCCCCCTTTTTTTTTTTACCTGAGGGGTCCAGATGGCGGGAAGAAGGAAAGGGGGGAGTAAAAAAAAAAAAGACAGGTAAGTCTCTCCGATCGTTGTCAAAATTAATTCGGTCTAAACACCCTTAGCTTCGGTAACAATAGTGTCAACCCTTTCGGGGGGGGGGGGGGAGTAATTTCTTCTCTCTCGAGGGGGGTAGGGGGTTTTACCACGCTTGCGTGAGCTAGAATTTCTTGCCCGACTCCGACGGGCATCTTATCAGCCCGGACAGCAGAATGCACGGTGTTGCCAGCTGTAGCTTAATTCGGTCGGTTAAATGCACTGGCCGAAGATGAGGTAGGCCGATTATTCGTCTTCTGCGCACGTACCCGACACTGACCTACCCCAAAGGAACACAACTGTCAAAAGTCGTATGGTCAACAGTGATGAGCGTGTTTGTCTGTATCTTGATTTTTAAATGACAAGCGCTAATATATTAACAAAACTCTTTTACCAGTTTCAATTTAATCAAGCTACGTTACAAATTGGTTAGACGAAGTACCTATACGTACATCTCAAATATTCTGTTTACAAATCAGTTTTCTAACCTTAAATTAAATCCACTCCATTCTTTGCTAGTCGTGTTGTCAAAAAACCAGTTCAGTGTTAGGACATGGAGATTGGCTGTGCGCAGCCAGAGAGATCGGTCTACCTCATCTTTCGTTTATGGTTAAATGCAGTCTAATTTCAGGTAATGGGCGTGACCGAGTGTCAAAATGTAACCAAATTTTATACTACATTTATTTCCCATTTCCCCCACTAAATTGCCCCACTTAATCTCCAGTCATTCTAGTTAGAACGTTTTAGTCTATTCGCAGTTTCTTTACAATTTTTGAATCGATCATTTTAAAAAAATCATCCTGTGAATGACGTCCTTGTTTATTTCCTAAAAACTCACGTATTACAAGCATTTCATAATTGGGTAAATATAAAAATACTTTTTTTTAAGATAAGTTAAAGGTTTACTTATATTTTTCTATGAAATATGTCATTCCATTAATAATTAGTATGAATACACATAGGGAGAAAAAGGGTGTGTTCTT
Organism: Dryococelus australis; assembly: GCA_029891345.1. Lineage (NCBI taxonomy): Eukaryota > Metazoa > Arthropoda > Insecta > Phasmatodea > Phasmatidae > Dryococelus > Dryococelus australis. Next base: position 40,252,297 of record CM057006.1, read on the forward strand.
AACGCCTAGTAAGATATAGTTCTTATGGAAAATAATGTTACACTGGGTGCGTATGAATTCAGTGCAGTATCCTTTTGGTGTAAGTTTCTATACTTAGGCAAGCTTTCTTTGCATGAGGCGGAGGAATATCCTGGAAGTAGAACTTCAGCGGGGCTTCACGAAAGTCTGAAGTAACCGTGAACAGCCCACATCATCGGTCTGCTTATTTCTTAGAAAGAAGGTTTCTCACGCTATGGTAATTCAATGTTTTAAAAAAGACTTTAATTAATGATTTGACGTGTTTAATCAATAATGTGTGACTAGGTCATTTGTAAATTAATGTTAGGTGTTCACATTAATAACGAGAATTACTGTAATTGTATTATGAATAGCGTAAACATTCTTCGCACTAGGAAAAGGTTTTGTTGAATAAAATCAATTTCTTTTGGCACAACCAGATTAATTGTATGGGGACAATTAAATAGCTTGTTGCTGAAAACAAATTATATTGTTCTTCATATTTGCTTTCTACGAACTTGTAATTTGGTTGGTTCAACCAAATATTTGCACGGGCTCTACGTACATTAAAATGTTTCGGTTATAGTAAAAAACAAAGAGGCGGTCACACCCGTGTTTCGGAACCAGAACCAGGCCTATCTCGCCCCTAAAGCTACGCATTAGGAACCTCGGCTAACATGACAAGTGGCGAGATTGAAATGTTTGCAAATACGTCTTTTTTTTTTTTTATATTAAGACATGTACATAAAGGTTTTCAAGTTTTGCAACTTTACTTTGTTGTTTTCTGTTGACCTGGTTTGATTACTATTGCCTATACCGCCGTTAGACATCATAAATTGAACAACCAAATACTGTCGGTATCCCAATTATCACGAAAATTACAAACGAATTCTTGGTTAATATTTCCGGAACAAGGCCATCAAACGACCCGATTACACTACAACCAATCAAATAATTGCCAGTTTTCAAACAAGCTGATATTTTTGAAGTAACGGTATTCTGTAATAATAGATACCAGATTATTTCAGGTAATCAAGTGCTCTATTCGCTTCAACGAAATATTGATTCTACTGTACCGTCATATTTATAATATTTTCTGTAACCAAACCAATAAATTTAAAGTACTTGTGGGATAGTCACTTAAAAGGAGAAAGTCTGCTGTTATAGTAACTACTAATAATGTCAATAACTTAAATTATCGTGATAACCACACTGGATACTAAAGGTACAAACGCAAATAAATTATAATAAGAAGTAAGGGTAGAGATCGGTACTATGGGTTTTTAGTGCCGTGATATGAACAAAGTTCACTGAAGTGTAAAGACGCTATAAAATGTTACAAATATGAATCTAGTTACTTATGCGACATCGTAGAAAAGTGGAGGTAAAACATGTGGGAAATTACTAAGAATTATGATGAAAGGTCGAATTCGTAAAATATACTATGATTGTAACGTTTTAGTAGTCATAACAGAAGCAGAATTTGTAAATAGACTATAGAATGAGGGAGGCTGCTTATAAAAGTAGTGGAAATTTTATATGGATGGAGAAAGACCTAAGAAAGTCCAGAGTGGATATATATTGAAAGAAGCACGAAGTTTGGGCAAGAAGATAATTTAGAGCATGCAAAAGACTGAATAACGGTGAAGGGATTTTATATCCTTCCTCGAGTCACAAAACTCTCTCCTCCAAAGAATTACCTGGTACGATTTTCACATCCAGGGACTACGAGACCCTCTCTATAAACGTACAAACTGGCCAAGGTCACTTGCCATAGACAAGGTCCTTAAGAATAGGAGTTATACGCACAGAACGTTTATTCAAATAACACCGAATATTCCCTCACCGCAAATTCACATATAATTAATTGTCCTACCACTTACCAAAATCCATTCTTCAACAACAGCGCTGGTATATGTGTAATACTATATTATGGAGACATCATTACAGTGTTATATTACAAAATACCATCAGATATGACAATTTCATAAGTCAACTGAACTTGCCAACCCTCTGTTTTACAATAAGAGATCAAATGGGATATGATGGAGTCGCGTGTCAACTTTCTTCCGTGTAGAAAACTATCAACAGTAAAGATAACACTGACGATAACTGCTTCAAGGCGTGTCTACACGTTCAGAGCGTTCGTTTGCGCACGCGAAATTCTCGTGGCGCTCCCAACAAAGCCCAGCTTAGTATTGTTCGCGAAAGATAACACATGCCAGAGTAACACAACCGCTAGCCAGCAGTACATTTAAATAATTACCACTCCACTAGCTACTGAGAGCCATTAGTAAATTACTGATATTTCCCACGTAACATTACAAGCAATGCGGAATTATAACAAGCTTAGTATTTATTAAATTATATATATATATATACACACACACATATATATATATATACACACACACACACACATATATATATATATATATATATATATATATATATATATATATATATATATATATATATATATATATATATACACGTGTGTGTGTTTGTGTATCGCGTATCTACGAATAGAAACGGGGAAGGAAATCAAATACACATTTTGGTTTTCATAAACAGTAAAAGTTGAAGTAAATTTATGACGACTACTAAGGCGTTATAAACCTTTACCATAATCGGATAGTACCTATGGCAAAACTGGTTTCATTACTTTTTTTAACATCATAATTTTCCCTGCACATCTACATTTCACTCGACAGGGTGTAAACGAGTGGTTCCTAAGTCATATCCCATAAACGTGAATCTCATAATCTGCCTGTATGTCGCCCAAGGGAAGGGACATCGAATTAATATTGTAATCATGCATTCAGTTGGTTTAAAAACAACAGCAACTGCAGTTATTAATCATAATGTGGCTCCTTCACTAAAGCAAAAGATTAACACGTTGGTTCGCTGAAGTAATACGTTTATTCCTACGTCAAGAATGCATACCAGTAATGTATGGTTCGTGCTTTATTTCAGTAGACTTCAACTACGTAATCTGATTGCATGTCTCAGTCGCGGAGTGTTATTTACGGCATTCACATAACAAAACTTGGAGTCGGTCCTGCGGCGGATTATGTAAAGAGGCTATTTGAATTTACTGAAAGGTGAGCCAGGTTTGGTTAAATGAGGTACATGTGAGAAAAGTATTCTGACAGTGTCTGAATCCCCACAATTCAACTTCTCGATGCCTTTATCTGTATCGTTTGTACTGCTGATATTTCTCAGCGACTGTGATGAATGCATGCGTTCTTGGAGAGTCTTTTTTAGGGTAGATTAAGCTGCTGGCAAAGCCATAGACGTAGCAATGAAAATGCGAAGAGAATTCAATCACGGCCAGTTCACTCGTGTTCAAGCAAACGGTGCTACTTCGTGAACATTTTGTTGTGTGAATAGGAAACGCGAGGGCTCCGCATGCTGTCTGTGAAGAACCAATTTGTTCCGCGCCATAAATTTCTTGCGTTTTTCCAAAGCGCATCTTATATTATGCCGGACTATTAGTTTATCTTTAGAACTATCACAAGTCGATTTATATTCCTCATCAAGAATCATGGATGTCTTAATAGGTAGCCACTTGGATAGCTACCTTATACAAGATAACATATGTATAGGTATTCACAGTAAAGTGAGCACATTTCAACGCCCTTTCATATGGAATAAAAGACAATAAATTCTTTTTTTTTTTTTTTTTTTTTTTTTTTCTTTAGAAGTTAACTTCCGAGTGCGGTGGAATATACACACTATGTTTATTACTTACATGGCAATATTTATTTTAAAAGGTAGTTAAAGGATAAAAAATGGCTGATAGAAAAAAGTAACTAGGGCGTCAAAAGTGCTCACTTTACTGTGACTAGCCTATAGTTGTATTTTAGATTTCTTGCGTTTCTTCGCAAAACATATTGGTTACGGTAGCAGAAAAGTATATTTTTGTTGAAGAAAGGTATGGACATGAGTATGAGTTATGATGCACCATAAATGATCTTTGCAAGATATGTATGCTTTTAGCATATTGACAATGAGCTATTTGCTGAGAAATATTTAAAATGAAAATAATGCCGATTTGTAATAGGGATATGCTCAAACAGCACGGATATGTTTCATTGGAATTAAAATTACGTTCGTAAGCATATCCCTCCCTAATAATGTTTTTAACCAATTATTGAAAGGAAAAGAGAAAACAACAATTTTAGCCCATTATAAATGTGGTTTCTCGAGTCAAAAATCTATCGTTCTTGATTTGCTAATATATTTGTGGATGTAGGTACTATTTGAGGTAAATTTCAGAAATTTGTAGATATGTGGTATTATAATATCTCGCAATAATCCACCTAAGTAATTTCACTCAGCGAAATTTTTAAGTCCTCTTAAAATAACTAACCCAAAAGTTTTTTATAACGGAAATATTTCTAGGAGACAGTTGAAAATGAATCACGTAGTTGTTGTATGTCGCGCACTTTACTCTGCTTGTTACCCTCGCTGTGAGTACGAGGGTGTATTGGATACAGGCTGTTAACGGTTAAGTAATCACTATCGAAATCAGTCTTAAAACTATCAATAGTCTATTCGTGGGTTTCTCGCGTTTTTAAATTAAACCTTAGAAAAATCATCCCAAGTATGACATGTTTAGTTATTTCCTATATACGCCATGTACACAAGGGTTTCATACCTTTGTCAACATAAATGCATCTTATTTTTCGTTTTGTTGAAGATATACCTAAATTTTACTTATAAATTATAATATTCAATTTATAATAAATATTAATAAAAAATTTTGAGGAAATATCTGTGTTGATAGCTCCTAGTATGAAATAGTTCGCATGCCATATATTATTACAACTGAATGCGCACGAATTCGGTGAGCTGTCGATTGGTATAATTTTCTGGACTTAGTTCGCACGAGGCGGAGGAATATCCTGGAAGTAGAACTTCAACAGGGCTCCAGGAAAGTGCGCAGTAACTGTGAGTAGACTATACCCGTTCAATGCAGTCTGTGCGAAGGTACGCATGGGTATGCCGGCTAACATTTAACTTGGCGAAGATCTAAGAGGGCGTACTTAGGTTCTTAAAAGATTACTGTGACCCGTAATCAGCGATCTAGCAGCAGGGAGTTGGAATTTTTTCGCCTTTTTGAAAACGTGAAAAAGGTTCACTCTAAATTCGAATTCACCGCTTATTCGCAGTGAAATTCAACTACTCGAATCAACGTGAATTGCTCCACTTAGAGTCGGTTCAAAACCACTGGTCGTTTTAGACAAACAATTTCACTGATTGAATAACTGACAGCCGACTGCGTGCGGCGAATTAAATATAGTTTTTATTGAATTTAGCGTAATCATTACGAGAACTTAACATATTTCCGATAGTCACTGTTTGTATTGTGAAATTTAACGTAATCTAAAAAAAGAAAATAAAAATTTGTTGTGTCCAGACTTTCAACCCATATCGTCCCGACCTGACGATAACTTGCCCATCGAGCTATCAACCCAAAGTTTATTACAAAAGGAAAAATGCAAATACGGGTATTACATTTTTTTTCATATATAAAAAATATGCAGCTTTAGATTGTATGCCCTTTCGTTTGGTTTTTAGTTTAATTGGTGATATGAGGATTGTTAAAACAAATAATACATATGATTGCACTCAGTTCGCCACATTCAGTGCAGTTTATACCTACGAACCGAACACTACGATGATTACGCGAAAACGAAATGGAAGACGTAAAACGGAATGAAAGACTGAATGTTCATGTTGCTTCGTAAAATGTATAACAACAAACGAAACTCACATTTAAAAAATATATATTTAAATGGTTTTATTAGTTTATGCGTTGTTATCTAATTTCACACGCGTTGTTTAACTGTCCTTCAGTAGTAAAAAAAAAAAAAACGAAACCACTGTAAAACAACGAATGAAATGGTTGATGAAACAGTGGAAAATGTCACTGAATCAATAAATGAAGAAACTGGCATTTTTTTCCCCTTTAATCAACCAGTTAAAGTGACGGAGGTGACTACTGATTAAGCCAGGTGCTGTTAACTAATTTAAATAGTGAAATTCTCACAGATTCGGTTTAGGTGTTGCTACGTTTGCGTCATTCGACTGCTGATTATTTACATTTCGTTTGAAACAGATACCTCGGGCTCGTCTGTTCTTCGGGACATCAGGATCCTATCAGTTCGAATTCCGGCCAAATCTACGGATGTACGAGTAGTTTTCGCATGCACGTTTAGGTCACGTGCACTCTAAAGAACATTCCTGGTAAACTTCATAAACTGAATTAGAAGAGTTCAACCCATACATCGTGTGGAAATAATACCACACATCTGGTTACAAATATGGAATGTTTAGCCTCACTACTATACGAAGTTGGGAAGTTTCTTGTGCTTCTGACTGGGGCCACGGTGGCTGAGCGGTTACCCTGCTCGCCTCCCACCAAGGCGATCCGGGTTCAGTACCCGGTCGGATCACTCTGGATCTTCGCATGTGGGAATCGTGCAGGACGATGCCGTGGATCGGCGGGTTTTCTCGGAGATCTCCCGTTTCCCCCCATCGCCCTTATATTCTGGCGCTGCTCCATACTCACCTCAATCACCCTAATCGGCTCTCAAGACCTCGATGTTAAGAGCCGTCCGAATCTCTTCACTTCACTTCACTACGCATTTGAATGTTTCCTGAGAAAATGTAGGAAGGTCGCCATTGATGTATGGGAAATAACTTAACCATTTCTCACTCTGCGTATACATTCACATAGTAAATTTACGAATAATTTATTAGAGCGTGGGTATGAAAACTGCCCGAAAATTATCCTGCTCCATGATGTGGGAAGTCTTTAAGATACAATTAAAAAATTAACACCGTTGACGTTTGGTGCAAGGGTTTATGTTGAGGCGTGATACTTAGTATGCAGCGAAATAGGACAGATTTGTATGTTAATTAGTTTTATATATTCTATTATTAGAGACCCGGAAATTAAGCGGATTCATCTGAGGACGAGGTAAACTGCATTCACGTGTACGTGTACCGGATCCCGTGCTTCTTGGCCTGCGATTGAACTGAAGAAACAGCAAATGAATTATTAACTGTTGCTTGAACACACAAAAGGATTGTGGAGTCTGGCTTTTTGCCGAATGAATCCGCGAAACTTTCGGATCTCTATCTATTATTCTTATCGCAAAATCATTTCCTATTAAACATTCATTGAAATATGCAACTGGTAAGCTACCAAGCACAAAGGTTGGGGCATAAGTTCTGGCAGCTATGTTGTAGTGTGAGAATACCGGCGCGTATGGATAACGTCAAATAGACACATGACAGGTAAACACTGTATGGACAGTAAAGAACGCGCCGTCAATTGTACACGTCCTCGCTGCGACTGTCCGGTATGGCAGGGCATTATTCCCAACAGCTCCTACCCTCCTCACGACTGTCCGGTATGGCAGGGCATTATTCCCAACAGCTCCTACCAACTCCCTGTGACATTCTCTGGCAGTTCTCCCACGGAGGACGGCTATTTTGCTGCTCAACACGTGTTACATCCATCTGGCAGGGCGGTCACAGGACGACTGATTGTACACATCCTCGCTGCGACTGTCCGGTATGGCAGGGCATTATTCCCAACAGCTCCTACCCTCCTCACGACTGTCCGGTATGGCAGGGCATTATTCCCAACAGTTTCTACCAACTCCCTGTGACATTCTCTGGCAGTTCTCCCACGGAGGACGGCTACTTTGCTGCTCAACACGGGTTACATCCATCTGGCATGGCGGTCACAGGACAACTGATTTCACATTGCCCTCTGCGCTCGTGCAGGACAACCCTGCGCCATTTGACATTGTCAACACGCACTAGGACCGCCTATCTTCCCCGCGACGCCGTCACATATTTTAATAGATGCCATGACTTATGTCTAGGGATAGGAAAATTTCGCGAGTTCAATGACCTATAGGCATGACTCCACAGCCCTGTGTACACTCGAGCCTCAGGTGTTTGCTAATTGGTTGCTTCCCCACCTAGCAGCCAATGTTACGTCACACCTGGCAGTATGGGTTACGCCTCTTGTTTTCTTCCCAGTTTGCTATTGGTTCAGAGCCGTCCAGGGCGCGTTTAATAAACTGCGATCCAATCACAAAGTAAACTTCAGTGTACACATGTTTGACGCCTACCGTGTCCTGAAATGAACTCGCGAAATTTTCCTATCCCTACTTATGCCCCAACCCCGAATCATAAAAATTCAACCTTTTTTATACTTCGACACTATGTGTGATATTTTAAAAATTAATATCGTTCGGTATCCCGTGATTTAAACAAACTTGAACTTAAGTAATTAAAATCGTAGATGGCTGTGAACTGCTAGTTTCAGATAAAAAGGGAAATGAGGAAAAAAATGTTGGGCTGTTATTAATTAGGTAAATGCGAGCTAGAGTTTTAAAAAATTTATATGACATTTCGGAGGGGAATTTTTTTTTCAAGCACACTCAACAAAACTTGAAACAGCGAGAACTGGGCCAAATCAGACAAAACAGTGGAAATTGAGCGAGTTTTAGTCAGTTCCAGGTAAATAATATTAATGTGCTGGCTGAATTTCACTGATTTATTTGTGGTTCCTACTGAATGTCAAAAATTCTACAGTTGTATGTTACATGTTCCCAGTTAATTTGCGTAATTCGCCCATAGACTAAGGATGAGGTAGACCGGTTATTAGTCTTCTAAGCATATACCCAACATTGACCTATCCCAGTCATACACAACTGTCAAAGTCTCATGGCCAACAGTGATGAAAGTGTTTGTTTATACCTTAATTTTTAATTGACAATCACTATTATATTAATAAAATAGTTTCACCAATCAAACTGCATTACAAATTGGTTAGATAAAGTATAGAGTACATGCATCTCAAATAATTTTTTAAACGCTGTTCACTGTAAAGTGAGAACATTTGAAATGAACCTTAGAAAAATGTATGTGCCTCTGCCTGCATGTAATTTGAATGGACGCACTGATTTACATGCGCCCTGTAAGGTTCGTAACGATAGATAAATATTAGTTCCATATGTTAATGTCGAATGAAGAGTGTTAGGTAACCATTTGTGATAATTTAAATTATGTATTTCGCTTTCTGTTTTTTTAACCCCCTAGTGTGTAAATATTTGCATATTTATAAAATGTTTACTTTTCTAACAATTTCACAATTTTAACTTGACCGACGTATGGATAAAGTTATGAGACCCATGGCAATGTTAATTTTACTTAAGGGGGAAGAATACACAACGTGAATACAAGCAGATCTTAAGCAGGGCTTTCAAAAGTGCTCATTTTATCATGAACAGCCTATACAAATGAGTATTCTAACCTAAAATCCAACCCATGCCGTTTTTGCTAAACGTGATAGCAAAATAGCAGTTCGATGTCGGGACACGGAGATTGGTTGTGCGCAGCCAGCGAGATCGGTCTACCTCATCTTTAGTTTGCGGAATCGTCGGTCGACAGTAGCTTATCAACTGACTTTCAGTGAACGTCATTTCGCTGATTCGAGCTTAGGTTGGCACGCCTGATGAAAGAGCCTTCACGATAGGTCACAACGTGGTTGAAGATGCGTAATTTATAAAGAGGAAAAATAATGGCCAGAGAGTTACACTGCTAGGACAAGAGGGGTCGTCAGAGGTCGAGAGGGGAAAATATGAAAGACTTTCACCGACACACAAAAAAAAAAAACACGCAATGCTGTTGAAACCTGTTCCTTCTTCACCAAGGCCATAAAATTCCACTGTGCCGAGTGTGAAGTAAGGAACAAAGCCGTCACAAAATTGCTTACAGGCCCCGCGCATGTTGCTCCTGAGTTTATGTTCCGCAACCCGAGAATTATTCGCGCGCGGTTTTTTTTCTCGCCTTCTGGAAGATTCGTTCAGCAGCCCCCCCCCCCCCCCCCGGGGGGGGGAGGATAAAATGTATCGGCCATCTGAGGTGCCGACAAATTCCGTGAAAACTGCACCAAAAAAATTGTTGTTGTTGTCGTTGTTGCCCGCGAGTTTCATCCTCGAGTAGTTTCCCCCCGCGCCGCGCAGTCGGGGTTGCGCCTGGACACGCCACGGACGTGGAAAAGGTCTTCATTAATTTAAACGGTGAGTTAGAGAGCAGGAGCGAGCGAGCCTTTATTTACAGCTATCAATTCCACGGTAATTCGAGGATTCTGTGGAAGAAAGAGAAGGCTGTGGGAGACGAGTCGAGCGCTCGGTTAATTCCGGAAAGCCAGTTTGATGGTTTTCTTTCGGCTACCGCTAAAACTTCCCGGGCGTCCGCAAACAACGACGGTTAATCAAGCATAGAGAGTGATTTGTTCGCTCGAGCGATCCAAGAATTAGAGACAGGGGAGGGGGAGAGAGAGAGAGAGAAAGAAAGAAAGAAAGAAGACGGGGAACGAAGCCGGGGGGGGGGGGGGGGGGGACTCGTATTTCAAGCCACGCTGGGAAGCGTTACGAAGAAACGAACAAGCCCGCGGGCTGAGAAATTTTCACCTGGCCCGGCCGTTCTTCCTAGCGCACCGTTTCGGCCGTGTTCCGTTACGTCCGCAACGCGCATTGTGCCGCACCTGAATTTGTTCCGTTTCCATCAGACTGGTGCATCAGTGCACATTCTATGGTCATCGTACTTCCGGTCGGAGACTGCAATGGTGTACTGGCCAGACTACACATCTGTCATCCCAGTTGATTTTTTTTTTTGTTTTAAAATTTTTAGAAAATATGAAAAGTATAAATAACATCCCCCCCCCCCCGTACTGTCGAACTGTGGTTAATATACATGCAGTAGGCCTAATACCTAATTATCCAAGTCGCTGACATGATGCCACGCACAAGTTTCTTGTTTTTTTACCATCAGGAGAGCTCGAAAATGTTTTGAGATGAATTCGCCTTTAACCACGCGACGAATTTGCCTCCCGATTTTTTTTTTTTTTTTTTTTTCCAGTTCATCTTATGGTAATACATTTATGTAGATAATAGCTAGAGAAGTATTGTCGTTGGTGATTTGGAAAATGACTGCGCGTCAGAATGACATTATAAGTATGTATAAGGATAACACATTTGCACGTTTGCAGTTTTCAATTGTAAAATAAATTATTTCCTGGAATGTTTACGTTGTCCGTTAACTGTGGAATAAATTAATTTTATTAATGTTTACGTTTTTATACAGACTTACAAATATTACTACAGTCTGTTTGGTTGGTTATAAGAAATACTGGGCAGAGGAAACACATAAACATGTATGCCCATAAACTTATCTTTCCAAAGAAAGTAAGGCAAATGCAATGAATAGGTCTACACTTGAAAGGACGTTATGAGGAAATATCGACCTTCCAAAAAAATCAATGGTAATTAATTTAACAGCACTCCATTTGTAAACAAATTCGGTTGTTTTAGGTGTAATCACGTAATACAATATTTTGAAACTGTGACTTCACGATGTAAGGTGATTACTGGCCAGTAAAATCATAGGTGTATGTATTACAAAGAAGGCTCTTGTAATGTTCCGAAAATCAATTTTACAGGAGATGTGATTTTATTTTTACAAATATTTGTAAATGTACAAAAAACTTCTTAGTAAAAATTACAAAAATTTTACAGAGTGTGGGAAACGTCGTGGACGCTGTGAAGGGTTTTCTCTGGGTACTCCCGTTCCTTCCAATATTTCATTCCTTTGCTGGTCCATCATCACCTCACTTCACGCCGTTAACACTGGATGCCTCAGCTTGAGGCTCCCTTCTGTCTGGCGTGCTAACTAAGTCGCTGTGAGTTTGTAACAGGCCGTAAAAAAAAAAAAAAAAAAAAAAAAAAAAAAACAGACTATTTCTCGAGTGCAAAATCTGTTGCACGTGAAAATAAATAACACTAAAGGCTAGGACATGAAAACATGCAACAGACCGCGCTTATTACAAACACCATTTCTGAAGCACTTTAACATGTCCTGAAACGACGTTTCCAGACTGTCGCAGCTTAAAATATTCTGGTTGAATTCCTCCGAAGAAGCTCTGCCGAAGTTTAACTTCCAGGATGTTCCCTCGCCTCATGCAAACACAGCTTAACCGAGTCTAGAAAATTACTTCGAAGGGTCAAAGCCCCGCATTCGTGCGCACTCAGTGTAGCAGTATTTTGCATTGGAACTATTTCCTACTAGGCATTGTCAACACGCCTATTTTCACCCTGTTCTTAATTACATTAATTGTAAATAAAATATTTTCATTCTTAGACAGGACACAAGTAAAAGTTCAATTTAACCAAAGATTAGGTACCTACTTTAAAAGTTAACATGTTAGATATTGTAGAATTACCAACATTGCAATGATTTTCTTGTTGTTTACGTAATCGCAGGTTGCCGCCATATCGCTGTGAAACTGCAGCGCCTGGTCCAGAGACAGTGTAGCAAAAACTGCACTCTGTGCACACTTTTTTTTTCTTCAGTGCAGCTCGCAATTGGAAGATGGAAAATCTACTACCTACTTACATCCCTACTCCCATGCCAGAGCTGTGTTGTGATTACTTCTGGAATTAATTGGGTGTCTGCTGCGAGATTATAGGCTCCTGGAGAGCAGTTCGTCAGCTCTGGAGAGTAGATTCAGGCGTGAATCAACTTGTCTCCTTAGAACGTGTCACACATGCTCTATCGGTAGAGACCTGAAAAATTCGTGAGTTCGATTACCTGCACGCTAGACTCTACATTCTTATGTACAAATATGCTGATATCAACAGCACATTGCTTGTCTGCTGTCATGGTGAAAGGCGACAATTGGACACCGTTCTCCAGGATGTGTCAAACACAGTATGGACCAATATCTAAAGTTATATAAACACACGTGTTTTGAATTCTAGCTTGTCCCAAAATGAATCCGCGAATTCTTCAGGTCTCTATCTATCGTACATCTGAGGTGGGAGAACGAGCAGGTCAAACCATGTCCGCAATATCTTCAGTTCCCAGAAAGGCATTAATCGGCTGTGCTCTGTGGGACCTAGCATTATCATACATCAGCAGAAATTCTGAGCCCCGCACCAATTCGAAACAACCGGACATGGTGCACCAATACTCTGTCATGATACCTGACAACAGTTAGAACCTTGCTGGTGTACCTGTATGTCGTGAGGAGATGTTCGAGTGGTTAGCATAACGCCTTCCCACTAGGGTTGTGCGATATTTTTATACATCGATAATAATCGATAGTAAAAATAACTTATTGATCAATATATAACTTTGAAAAATATCGGTATATTTATGTTTCGATATTGTCAAAGTTTTCGGTATTATCGAAGTTTTCGGTACTATCTATAATTATTGGAACTGTCAATAATTTTTGGAACTATCTATAATTTTTTTAAATTTTCTATAACTTCGATATTATCGGCAATTTCGATACTATCGGAAATTTCGATATTATCGATATAACGAAAATACCGAGTAACTATTTGGAAAAATATCGATATTAAATTTTTATGGTATCGAACAGCCCTACTTCCCACACGGTTATCCGATCCCCCTCCACGTCGGTCTCTCTCCGCGATGTTTGAGGGTCCAAATCGTGTTGCAGTTTCTCTCTTCAGATGCGAACCCGTCGATAATCGCTACAGAAACTAAATCTGGACTCGTCCGCAAAGAGAACATTGGCCCACTGCTCAACTGTCCAATTGACATGTTGATTGCTCCACTATAGACGTCTCTATCTGTGAACATGCGTTAGGAGCACAAATACAGCAGGTCTCCGACAACATAGGCGTCTCTATCTGACTAAGCCGTCTGTACACTGTTATCCTCAATAGAAGAGTTCTAGTGGATGCTGTGAGGTAAGATGCCAGCTGTTGTGTGCTGTGCAGTGCAGTACTATGGCGGTACCATCTTGCTAATATCATTTTTAATAAATTTATATAAATATTTTAATATTGATAAGAATTTGCATGCCATTTCAATCTCCACGACCCCCTCCCCCCCACCCCACACACACACACACACACACACACACACACACACACACACACACACACACACACACACACACACACACATATATATATATATATATATATATATATATATATATATATATATATATATATATATATATATAACAGCCCCTTAACTTGTGTGCAAAGTTATTCAGCATTTATTTATACTAAAGTAGGACCAAGATCTTTACTCAATGGGTTTTTCAAATTAACTTATGTATATGCTCTTGCAGTGGTTACAAATTTTAAGAACATACGAATGAAATTTTGACAGTAAACCTCCCAGAATTTGGTTTAGTTTATATTATATATACGTGTGATAGCCATGGATTTCAGAGTAGTTCTGTGTGAACAGTAGGTAACGTGGATAGGCCTATTATAATTAATCAAAGAATTTTTTTGTCATTAAATGTATGATGATACACTGTAGATGTTTATGGGCCTATAAACCTATATATGTATTAATGTATAAACGTTACACAAGTATAATCCATTTGTGTCCATTCATTTAAAGTGAATCATTTGCCTTTAAAACGTGATATTTATTACCATTTACCATCTGCAGTTTGTTCAAGATTCGGAAAAAAAAAAATTTGTAAAGTTTCTAACATTCTAATTATAAGGCATGAAGTAAAAGCATTTAGAAAAAAGAAATAGTATATTTCATAATCAAAGTATTCGTTTTGTATGAACCGCGTGAAGGCCATGAGGTAAACTAGTCGTGAACAACAAAAAGATGAAATACATTTATGGATGAAATATTTACGAGATCATGTTCTAAAAACGCGTACACTGCAGTGCCCGTTAGGGCTTTGAAAAAAGAAGCGAATCTCTTCCACGATATGTTTTGCTTCAAGATCAATTTACACAAGGAATTCCTGTTCAGCCACGCCGGCAATGCGGGATCCGCCAGCTACGGGGAATCGCATTATAGGTTTTGCAACAGCGAGCGCAATAAACTGTAGTCCCTGTTATTTTATTTTGCTACGGATGGTTCGCTTCTTTACTTTATCACATTTCTAAAACAGCGGAGAGAGGAATGTGAGACTGGAAACAACAAAACATTGTAGGATCTAGGCCACCTTTCCCCGAATGGCGTCTGCGGCGATTAATCGTAAGTAACCAGTGTCTTTCTGGATATGACGTGAAACATTTCATATTTTCCATGGACCTGAAAACGTTGCCTCCTAATGCCTTTTATTTAAAAAAAAATGGAAATTAAATTAGATTTGTGTTTTATTCATTTATAGAAAAATGAATTAAATTGTTATCGCTTCTAGCCATTCATAGCCACATTCTAGAAAGGCATAGGCTTATACATATAAATATCACCATTGCTTATGTACGTTCTAGCGTCAGTAAATATTGTAAATTTTAATTAAGGGTGTTATAATTCGGTTTATTGGACAGTACAAGAATTAAAAAAAATTATTAATCTTTTACGCATACATCTAGACTAGACGTTTGTAAGTCTATAGGCCTACACATACGTTGTTATAAAATTGTTGTTATACGTTGGTTGGCTAGTCGGTGTTATGTTAGTGAGTGTGAGAAGGGGCCTTAACCAGGACGTAATTTAAACTTACATCTACCTGTACAAACCACACACATCCATCGCTCATGGCTCCCTTGGTAATTGAACCTGAAACCTCGTGGCCGAGTCATAGACTAAAGATGATGACCGAGATCGCTGGCTGCGCACAACCAATCTCCGTGTCCCAACATTGAACTGCTCACCTGCCTACACGTCCAGCGAAAACGGCGTGGTTTGGATTTTAGGTTAGAAAACTGATTTGTAAACAAGTGCTTATAGATGTTTTTATACTTTCTCTAGCCAGTTTGTAATGCCTTTTGATTAAATTCAAAATTGTAACGGTATTTTATTCATATAATAGTGCTTGTCACTTAAAATTTAAGATGTAAAGAAACATGTTCATCACTGTTGACCATGTGACTTTTGACAGTTATGTATGATTGGGGTAGGTCAATGTTGGCTACATGCGTAGAAGATGAATAAGCGGCCTACCTCATCTTTAGTCAATGGGCCCAACTGATACCTATGGAAATATCCGTTTAGACGTTTGGTTTTCTTTGCGAATGTTATTCAAATACGAACAAAGTCCGCAGTGGAGCTTTATGCTCAGACACCTGGGACAGCGAATACTATAATAAAGGTTTATATTATTATTTGCAACTATCTGCATATGTCTTTAATTAGTCAAAGGTCCGCGGGTAAAAAATTTAAAAAATATGTTAATGTGTTTTACGATTTTGTTAAGTGGGCTGAATTATAATGAAAAACGCGTGTATTTAAAACACATTGACATTCATTTGCTATTACTAAAACAAAACATTGACCTAAATTTTTTTACGCGAAAATATTACGATCATCAAGTTTTTGGGGAAGGGGGAGTGGTAATTGGAATAAAACAGAATTTAATCTTCGCGTAGGTAGGTATCGATGCTCTTAATCATCCCGAACCATTTCTGACTTGAAGAAACCCTTGTAAAAGGGGGGGGGGGGTGGGAAATTAACTGACAAGAAATTATCACCTGGGAAGTGCGATAGAACCTTCGGTGTTATTGTGTTGTTCTGAGATTCAAGGGATAGGCGTATTGTTAGTTGAATTTTAATGGAATACGGATGAGTTTCATTATATGGTGTCCAGGACAGTATTGATTAATGCTATGGGTAAAAAAGAGTTATTAATAAGGAGGAACTGAGAATGTTCTAAACCAGCAGTTAATGTTAAGGACCCAGTTCCCGTAGTTCTTATCGTTGTTACTACTGCATAAAAGCAGGCACATGACAATGTTAATCTCACGTAAGGCGGAAGAAAGGACAACGTGCATACAAGTAGATCTTAAGCAGGGCTCTTTCAAAAGGTCTCATTTTACGGTGAACAGTCTATACTAAAGTACGAAATTGCCAACTGGAACACCGTCGCGATCGCGCGCCGCGTTTCTCGCGGCGGCTGGCGGGTGACTGTAGTTCCGCAGGACGCCGCTGGGCGCAGCGAGGCGCCACTTGCCGCGAGTGGGCAAGCCGTGCCTTCGCTTCCTAGCGTCAGTTCGCTTGACCGGGCCGGCCGGAGAAGACGCTTTGCCAAGGAGCATACAAGTACAGGCCGTTCTCGATCAAGTGAGCACTTTTGAGGCCCTAGTTGCATTTTACTTTCAGCCATTTCTTGCCTTTTAACCACTTTATAAATAAATATTGCAATGTACGTAATAAATACAGTGTGTATATTCCACCGCACTCGAAAATTAACGTCTAAGGCAATAATAAAATATATTTATTGACTATTATTCAAAAGTGCTCACTTTACCGTGAATAGCCCATAGAGAGTTGTAAGTAGAGGGTATTACGAGTGATTAATATCCGAGTCATTTGTTTGCAGAAGCAAGCTGCGGAGTTGGTTCTACGGTACTGCCAACTTTAGAACACAGAGTAAAAGACACATTCTCACTTTGTTACGTTGGTGGTATGTTAGGACACGTCGCCAGATGTTATATATTTTTATACTGTGATTGGCCTATGTTTTCTGGGCGATATTATTGATGCTTCTCTTATCCAGAAATGTTGCATATCACAGATACATTTGAGAGAATATAAACTGTAACCATGATGATGAAACACTACGTTATAACCAGTTTTGAGAGTGGGACAGACCCCCGCATATTTTGTGAAATAGTTGTTTGCGCGTACACGCGTATCTCAGTAAATAAATGTTCTGCAAATAGGGCTTTTTTTCATTAAAGATTAAAAACAATCATCTATGCTCATATATTTTTTTACTTTTGTCATATTAAGTGCGTTCTTGGAGAAAGAAAATCGCGAAAATGGTCAAATTTCGTATTTTTAAAGCTTGCCTATGCAGTTTCCTAAAGCGGCAAGAGAAAATTACGGAGATACGGGCGTAGTTTGATCTGTGGCCTTTCATCGCGTGTAATAAAACCCCCACTGTTACAGATCTCATTTGCACAGTGCAGCGTCACGACGGGAACACTTGCACGCCTTGCGCGCAGGGGCGATGAGACACTAGGCTTGCGTGTTAGTGTCGCCCGTATCGCTCCCTCGCTCCTTGACCTTGGATGCGGGGTTCTCACGGGGATCCACCACACTCTTAAGCATATATTTAGGAAAAATACACGTGACACGGATAAACAGACGTGAATGGTGTTTACATAAAGCAGTCTGTGATACCACCATCAAATGAAAATATACAAATCAATATTTTGGTTTATACAATATATAAAGAGAGAATCAACGTGATCGTTTATCATATATCTACCCAATGTGAATATAGTACAGATATACTTTGTTTAAATGTGAAATAATTTTTTTTAATGCTGCAGTTGTATGATCATAGACTTAAGATTAGGTAGACCCCTTATTCGTCTTCTACTCTTGTACTTAACATTGACCTACCCCAAAGGAACACAACTGTCAAAGTCGCATGGTCAACAGTGATGAATGTGTTTGTTTATATCTTAATTTATTAATGACAGGCACTTATATATTAATACAATACTTTTACCCAATTGAATTTTGCATTTCAAACTGGCTGGAGGAAGAATAAAAATAGCTCAAAGCACTTGTTTACTAAATAGTGTCCTAACCTCAAACCCAATCCATGCTATTTTTTCTAGCCGTGTTGGCAGAAAAGCATTTCAATGTTGGGAAATGGAGATTAGTTGTGGGCAGGCAGAGAGATCAGTCTACCTCATCTTTAGTCTATGTGTAAGACCATATAATTTGTATTGTACTTATAGGGTTTATTTTAACGTCTCCCGGTTATATGCTTGGAAGTTTATCAAGAGACGTCTTACAGAATAACTGATATAACCTAACTTGAATTAACACCCATGCCTTACCCGGGATTCAAACACAGAGCCTCCCGCACCCCAGATCGGTGGCGCACCAACCGACTGCGCCACGGGAGGATCGTAGAACCTCGACTTCGGGCAGGCTTCACACCTTAACATAAACCCTTGCACCAAACGTCAACGGTGTTGATTTTTTAATTGTATCTTTAAAGACTTCCCACTTAATGGAGCAGGATAATTTTCGGGCAGTTTTCATACCCACGCTCTAATAAATTATTCGTAAATTTACTATGTGAGTGTATACGCAGAGTGAGAAATGGTTCCTATACATTCATGGTGACCTTCCTGCATTTTCTCAGGAAACAGTCAAGTGCGTAGTGAAGTGAAGTGAAGAGATTTGGACGGCTCTTAACATCGAGGTCTTGAGAGCCGATTGGGGTGATTGAGGTGAGTATGGAGCAGCGCCAGAATATAAGGGCGATGGGGGGGGGGGGAACGGGAGATCTCCGAGAAAACCCGCCGATCCACGGCATCGTCCGGCACGATTCCCACATGCGAAGATCCAGAGTGATCCGACCGGGTACTGAACCCGGATCGCCTTGGTGGGAGGCGAGCAGGCTAACCGCTCAGCCACCGTGGCCCTTTGATCCTCTGAGAAAGCTACGTCTCTAATGACTTTTCTGCCGATGATGTGTTAAACTCCCGCCTACCTACCGTCTTCCCCAGACCTGCCTGTACTGTTACGGACACAATCTTTGGCGTGCACCCAGTCAATTTTGTAACAATGTTCAAAAATTAGTAACGTATCTTTACGTCTTATTAGAAAACTGATATATACGGTTGTGAACACTGGAATTATGTGCAAAACAGTACTAACTGAAATAATAAACATAATTGCGCCCAACGCATAAAAGTTATTTTAGATCTATCTACTTTAATTACCGATGTCATAATTTGTTGACGACTGGCTTACAGATTGGATGATAAATTTTGAGTTGGTAAAAAAATTTATTCCACTCGCAAGGAACTAACATGAACTCTGCTTATATTTTAAATCCTCAGTTGCTAAATCTGATCTGTGACTCACGACTATTCCATACTGCTTCCGCCCTTAACTTTAGTCGCGATGTAAACAAACAGAGTTATATCATTCCGCATAGCTGACTAAAATAGAATGGTATAGGCTGTCCACGGTGTACTGAGCAAACCAACCATTTAGAAACGTGCGAGGTTTAATTTTGTGAAAATGTGTATGTGTATGCTTGCTTTAATGGCGTTGGCCATGAAAGGCATAGTTCTTGCATAAATATACATGTCGAAATCAATATTCAACTGTCGTTTTGAATTTTGCAAAAAAAAAAAATACATAATTAGCACATGCACAGAAATTATATAATTCACGCTGAAAGAGGATGCCGAAAGCTACTCCCAGACATCTATAAAATCGAACAAGGAAAGTTTTTATTCAATTTTCGAAAAATTGGTAAAAAATTAGGAAATATTTGTGGCAGCCCTTGAGTTTTTGTACAACATACCTAAATTTAGCTACCCTTTTTAAATTTTCTGCAAATTAGATTTGTTTTTTTTTTTTTATTTGAAGATTACAAAAACTAAAATTTTGGTTTTGAAACGTAATTTTGCAAAAACCATGAGGTCTAAAAATATTTTATCATAGAAGAAGACACGGATAATGTCTACGAGTTGAAAAGAATGCAGTATAAGTATAAAATATCAATTTTTTTTCTGCCAAGGCCCTTAACACTTTGTAAACTATGCTCGAGTGTAGCTCGAACAAAGTTAATTTGAAGATTTCTTTGTTATTCAGAACAAAACTCTCGTGATTGTGCAGTCTTTGTTATACTAGTGTTAATAATATGACCTCACAAGAACACGGCAGCGCAGTAACAATGATATTGCTAACGATAGAATTTCTTTCTTTTATAGCCACACAAAAGAACATGGTTGATTGTAAATCCTTTTATACGATAAACGACATTTGATTGGGTCAATATCAGCTCGGCTCTCCATTGGTTGATGACCGGCCAATAATGAACGCTGTAAAGTACAGGGTAGTGTCCGGTGTGGCATGGACCAGTTGGAAGATGGTGAGTTCTAACACAGACACCAACAGAACCGGTGTTCTTGCAGTAGTGTGACGCGCTTCTAATTTGTCTTAAGTGACAGTAAACGTGTGCAGACCTCAGTGTGTTAACGTGAATCGTCGTTGCAAGGATACATCCTTCCACGCTCCGGCCGGCTGGAGTCTTCTTAGCCTTCGTGGAAGACTACGTAGAGAAGGGGCTCGTCCCGTCGCATCTACGGACCGACGACCGTCTCCGGTAGGGAAAAGGTGTCGCGTGATGGATGGCCCGGGAGCGAAGGTAGGAGGAAGGGGTTTTGACGTCTGCTGAAGAAGGAGGGGAGGGGGGGGGTAAGTCATCGTCGTCGTGACGGATGGCGACAACGCGGCGTCGCGATCGACCATTAACAACCCTCGCGACGACTATACGACGATCCTCCGGCGGCGTACGGAGCGCGCGGGCTCGTCAATCACGCGCGAGAGAGCCCTTGGTGGTGGAGGAGGAGGAGGAGGGGGTAGTTGTGGGGGAGCGGGACTCATTAGTCAAGGGGCTAACTGCCCTCGACACCCCCTGCCACCTACCCGCACTCCCCATACTCAGTAATGTAAGAAGCACAGAGGTTCGCGGGGCACACACTGCCGTCCGCGTACTAGTGATGGGGTTGATTCAGCAATTGCTCGAAGGACCCACCTATAGCCTGTTCCACACACTATACAGTATCATTACACTATACAGTATCATTACAAATGATCTTTTCTATTACAAAAATTAACTACTCAAGTGTTATAACACTCAGATACATAAAATTTGTTTCAATGGAAAGGGAAAGTCAATTTTTTTTTTTTTTTAACTTTGTTCACATCGCATTACCTGTGCTCAATGTTAGCGCGCTTTGTCACGCGACACACATCAGGTCTGTAGTCCAATTACTGTCATACACGTAGTAACATTGGACGATCCCCTAATGCAATGGCATCTGCGATGCGAACACGAAGATCCTGGATGGTCGATGATAAAGGCGGCCGATACACGTGTTGTATGACAAAACCCCAGAGAAAAAAGTCACAGGGTGTAAGATCGGGGGAACGTGGAGGCCAACTCAAACGTTCACTATCGTTACGGCCAGCACGCCCAATTCATCTGTTTGGTAGTCTCTCATTGAGTTCACGTCTGACGTGCAAGTGGAAATGGGGTGGTGCCCCATCCTGCTGAAAAATTAAACCTTGTTTATCCTGTTCCAGTTGTGGAAGAAGCCGCGTGTGTAACATTTGCAGTTACGGTATCCTCGTGATTGTGTTCTCGTCGAAAAAGAAAGGGCCATACACATTTTCATGGCTGATGGCACAAAAAAAAAAACATTCAGCTTGGGGGAGTTGCGCAAATGCTCCACATAACCTTTGTGATTTTCCAGACCCCAGATCCTGAAATTGTGTTTGTGCACTTTGCCCGACAGGTGGAAAGTGGCTTCATCACTGAACACCAACAATGCTGAGAAACCATCAGTTTCCATTTCGATTTGCATGTCCTCGCTGAACGACAGCCGTTTGGTCTTGTCTGGTGTGAGGGCCTGCAGCAATTGCAGACAGTACGGATGGAACCGCAAACGTTTCCGTAAAATCTTCCTCGCAGTTGGTTGCGGAATGTACAATCCTCTGCTGGCTGCTGTGGTGAATTTCTGTGGACTTAGCACGAAGCTCTCACTCACACGCTCCACAGTTGCCTCGCTTACTGGTGGACGGCCGGTTGACTTTCGCTTACAGATGCATCCTCTTTGCTTTAAAGTCAGTGTACCACTTACGGATGCTGGGCTCATTGGGTGCATCTTCGCCAAACTTCCTTCTAAAGTTACGTTGCACAGTGATAACAGACTTGCAGACGTGAAGATCCAGCATACAGAAATCCTTCCTGTCTTCGTTGGCAGCCATTTTCTCCCCTATCGCCCTAGCGGCGAAATCAATAACTACGCGACAGCTGTACCAACCACTAAAATTTCTGTTTCCCTTTCGATTGAAACAACTTCCACGTATCTGCGTGTAATTAAATGCGAGTTATTAATTTTGGCAATAGGAAATATAATTTTAATGATGCTGTGCTTTACTCTTGAACTACACTTCACAGTATATTAAATAGCCCAGTCATTTTAGGCTTAAACCTGTTTTAAAGAAAAGTTGTAGGCCTATATCTGGAAATTGGCGCATGTTGTGGGCTCATTTAGTGTGCTAACAGCCGAGGTTGTGTCACAACCCGTGACTGTGTGGACAAAGAGTAGGCAAACTCTCTTCACACCTATCCGTCTCTGAAGATCACCCATACTGTAGATCTTTGACCCTGGTGTGATGATACGAATATGAAACAAAAGACGGTCACCAACCTGCTATGCAGTAAAGTAAAACTGTTCGTTTTCAATTAATTACTTTAATCGTAATTTTATAAATGGCAGTACAAATTGACTGGCTGTCCAATACATACTCTCTTATAAATTTATACAGGGCGCATCTTAAATTTTAAATAGGTACATCTCTATCTCAGTATTGTCATGGGTTCTTAAAACAAAAGATCTTGAAACGATTGGAGAAAAATTATAAATAATTTTTGCCAAACTTTCTGCTCTTCGTGGTGAATGAGAGATCATACAGGTATAAATAATATCTTCAATAACCCGAAATTCCAACTGAGCTGTTTTACTTTTAATAGCCGAACACACGTGCATAACATCAGTTCTAGATACCAAAGATAACATTATATAACACAATCCATTCTTCACAGCGCCTCTCCATGAGGGTGATGATCCAGACGTAGTCGATCTTCAGCCTCATCATCTTCCAAGGAGACTGGACTTTCACAGTTGTGTATCTCACGGCCAATAGTTAGGTCCGTAATTATAATTTATGCTTTCGTTATTATCTTATTAGATGCAACACTCGCAAAATAGGCGCCCTTAAAGCATTGCTTAAGGCGGTTGATTTATTGCAATAAACTCTCACTTGTACTTATACAACATTATCTTGGACAAAACTCACACCAGATTGATAAGGAAGAAATGTGTTTATTCCCATGGTAAGTAATGCAGTTTTATTTGACATATGCATAGGTAGATTAGGCATATCGAGTAAAGTTTCTTCTGTGTATCATATAAGTACTGAGCCAGTTTACTCATTCTTGACCTAGAGGGATATACATCGAGTGACGATCAAACAGACAATTTGAATTTCATGAAACTTCTTCCGCGATCATACTTAATGTACAGCACCAACATATTGCGGAGACAACAAAACGACGATCTAGGGAAAAAAAATCTTACCATTAAGAAGCTTCATTCCTGGGCATGCTTAATTCACATCATCAAACCGCTGAGGCAGGCAACATGACATATCACACAAGAGCGGACAATAGTGCTGATTAAAACCGCTCTACATTAAGGGCAATAAATTTGTCACCGCTACAAGTGGTGTGCATTAACCATGAAGTTCATGCACAATATGAGGCCAAATAAACTTAATTCCACCAGTCCCGTTGTTGTTTCTACGTTAAGTCTAGGTCACTTTACTTTGTTCAGAATTATTTGGTAGCTCAGGACCGATTATTTTATAACATCTTCGTAAGTGAATGACATCGAACCTACCAATGATTTCGTCATGATCTGCAAGCGACAACTCGATGCAGCTGCTGCTAATAATGCTTGACACTCTATATGGGCCTCTATATAGTGCGAGCGATTTATTTGTAACAAACTCAGATTGATTACTGATACTATGCGCATGTACTAACACCAGCTCCCCGATCTGCAAATTGTGTTCCTTCTTCGCCTTGTTTGCTCTTCTACGTGAATCAGCAACATTACGCAATCGCTGTTTCACCAATTGTCGAACTTCTTGCTATAGTTTCGCGTGGTCAGCCTCTCCAATGTTTTGACTTTCGTTTTCCGGTTTTTTCAATACGGTGGGAAATCGATAAACGTGACGGCACTCCATACAAGATCTCAAATGGAGTCTGGCCAGTGTAAGAGTAAACGCCGTTATTTTCTCCATTCTGAAAATTCGCAGAGACATGACAATAGAATTACCAACTGCCCGTTTAGCTGGACGCAGTTCCGGAATACGAGATTCCCCGTTGGCAAATACAGTGCAGTTGTCAAAATTTAACTTTATGTCATAATGGGTTAAGAAATCCACACCAAGTATCCAAGTATCAGAGGTGTGATAAGTCCCTTCACTATTAAAAGTACTACTGCTTTGATTTTACCAATGCATTCCGCGTTTAGTAAAGCCAGTCAATTTACTAACGGACAAGCCCGTGATGCAACACCGTCCCATGTCTTAAAGTTTAATTAAAAGTTTTATGTAAACAATCGTGAATGCCGGAATGTTATTTTGCTTTCTGCTTTTGTCAGTGAATGCAAATGTAAGAATCTGCATTTTTGTAAATTATTAACTTTAATAATGTCACAGCTTTACTTGTCAGACGTATGAATGAAGTAATCTTGCCATGAAAATGTTAATTTTACATATAGCGGAAGTGTACATCATGTACAAACAAGTGGATCTTAAGCACGGCTTTCAAAAGTGTTCATTTCACCGTGAACTGTCTTTAAGCAAATTAATTAGCGTTTCCATTTATTGAACGGATGCCAAAATAAGTACTTCGTTACGCGGGATGAAAATAAAAAGCTGTTTTTTAGCAGCTTAAAACAATCGGGTAACGTTCAAGATTACAATCGTACAAATTGAAATATAAAGTCTTTTCAAATGAAAAGTCTCGTTCTCCATGAATGAATCTCATAGCTTGTGGAATTCAATACAGCAGAATTAACGACATGTAACCTAATGTTCATAGTAATAAGTAACTTAGCAAAATTGTCCCGATTCTTGACGGTCCAGTAATTCCAAACGTAATACCACACGCGTAGTTACGCTTGAATTAATCCAGCGGAAGATCGTGTTAACACCGGAAGTCGTGTGAAATAGGGCAATAAAGTTAAGATTTAATGTGGCTACCAGATTTTGCAGTGAGCTACGGAACTGCATAATTAAACAGTACTTTTAAAGACTGCTAAATAAATAAAAGACCCACTTCTTCGATCAGTTAATGGTTCTACGTTACGTAATATCCCAAAACAGTATAGTAATAATAATATTACAAATTCTCGGTCTGTTTTCTCTGCCATAACCAATTTAGTTATTTAGGCATTTTTAAAGTAAACAATGCATGTTATTAGATACGTAAAATTTTGTTTAAATTATGGCTTCGTAAATAATAACTAATAATCTTATATAAATATCTAATCTGAAACCTATATGCCAAATTATGAAACAATGAATTCATTTATCATCAGTATTTCCCTAACTACGGTGAATGCGGTAGGGACTGAATTACGAGTGTCAAAAATAAATATTAAAACATTTCAAGTTGGGATTAATGTGTGGTATGAACATTTCAAAAGCTTATTATAAGTAGTAGCTCTAATATTGTGTGCTTTTTTTTTTTATTTCTAGGCATTTTCATTAAGATTGCCACATCAAACAGCAGCTTTCGGGTTGTTATACGGTTTTGACTAAGTAACCAAGAAAAATAATTGCTTGAGATTTTCTGACTTAGAGTTTGGAAGTATTTTAATTATTTTTCTATATATTTAGAGAAGAATCATCGGTAATAAGATCATAAATGAAAGACAGGCGAAAAGTAAAAACATGTAAAGTTTAGGTCTCAATATGACAATCAATTTCATTTGAATGGCTCTGTATAGTCTATTCGCGGTTTCTTCAGATTTTAAATATCTAACCGTTACAAAATCGCCCTATACATGTCATGTTTGATTGATTATAAATATACTACGGATCGCAAGCGTTTTTTTTTTACTTTTGTTAACACAAAAGTGCCTTAGTTTAGGTTTCATTCAAATTGTACTTATATTCTATCAATAAATTAAAATATTTTATCTATAATTAACTAGCTTACCCGTGCGACTTCATTCCCATGATATTCTATTTTATTTTAAAATTAAGCTGACCATAGTTTCATTAAGATTTAAGTTTTAAAATACTAATATTTCTTCTTTCAGGTTTAATGGAATTATAAAATTCACCCTGCCATTGCTTCCCCTATGTTTTATATTAGCTTGATATTTACTACTTCGAATTCATCTAGCCACTTTTTTTATTAGGTTCTGTAGCCACAGAGCTACTGCGGCCCCTTTTTGGGTGCTCTAGCCACTGAGATACCGCATCCCTACTATAGGATGCTCTAACCCCTGACCAGCTGCGGCCCCACTCTATTGGGTGCTCTAGCCACTGAGCTGCTGCGGCCCCACTTGATATATATCTGTCTATCCATTGGGTCACTGCGGCCCCACTTTGATTAACTCTAGCCACTGGGCTACTACGGCTTTTTGGAAGGAAAGGAGGACAGCCCATAGACAAAAAAGAAATGGCGGAAAATTTTTTTACCAATCCTTTTTTATGCAGTAATCCTAAGAAAAGCTTAAATCCAGTACCTATTTACATCCCTGATCATACTTTTTTGTGGAACCGTTTCAGATATCTCAATGAAATGAAGACTAAACTGGTTTTGGGGTTATAATCTACATACTGTGTAGATTTGAAGTCAATAAGTTAAGTGGTTTTTGAGTTAAATCCGTTCGGACAGACAGACAAGAAAAAAAATTAACATTAGATATGGCTTAGTTATCAATTATACTATATGAAAAAATAATTTAAAATGAAAAATTCGAAAATCACAGAGAGAAACTTCTATTTTATTTAGTAGTATAGATATGAATGAAAAAAGAAATAAAATAGTTGTGTTGATAATACCTGGTTGGAAATAGTTCTTATGCAGAGTTTTATTACACTGTGTGGGCACGAATTCGGTGCGTTGTCGTTCTGGTGTAACTTTCTGGATTTGGTTAAGCTTTGTTTGCATGGAGCGGAGGAATATCCTGGAAGTAGAACTCAAGCAGGGCTCCAGAAAAGTTGAAAGTAACCGCTAATTGACTATTTATTCAATAAGTAGTTTTATAGGTGGGGGATTCGCTTGCCAGTGCACACGCCTAATTTGTTGGGGGGGGGGGGAGGGGGAAGTTGTTTAAATGATTTCCTGCTGAGTAAGTTCTTCTCAACTTCTTTGAATTGGTAAATTAGCCCTAATGTGCAACAGTTATACCCGAGCTCCCGTTTTAAGCGAAAAGAATCTCAAAAATAATGTTAATCCTCGTTATTTTACATTTAGTCCTAGTACACGGGCCACAATAATATTTGCGACAAAGAATGTATAAAAACATTTAAAATGTTGGCCTTTTGATAACTCGTGTCAAAAAATCGTTCCAAGAAGTATTAATGTAAAAATGATAAAGCCATCGTTAATTTAAAAAGGAATTACTTATAACAAAGGTAAACTCAAGTAACAACATTTCGGCGAGGTAGTTAATATGCTTCCCACAGCTGTTAGGTTTGAGGAAATAATTTTGTAAAACACAGCTGGAATGTACAGGAAACAGGCCTACAGTAGACTAACTACCAACAGATTCATTTAGCAACTTTTCCTGGCCAATGTTTATTCATGAACGCTTACACAGAGGAATACAAAGCGGGATATTAAACTATACGTGAGCATATTTTTAAAATGTTATATTTCTTCGTACAGTAGTTCATTTCGTCCGCTGTCCATGGCATCTACTCAGAAATCAAACGTTCGCCCTTGTAATTTAATTACGCATGATCAAGAAAGAAACCCGCAACCCGTAACGTGTGGCGATGACACGTTAACTCTGCAAGAGAAGATCGCCTTGCCGTGGATTGTATTGCCCACTTGCTAGGTACATATAATATTAATTATTTACAATGAAAACCATACATTTCAAATTTTTACAAATGTGATTCCTATGGTAATTCTCATAGATTTGTAGCAGCGGTAATGTATGACATGCCTTTGCTGTCCAAAATCACTAAATAAAAAAAAAAACATTAATTTTGCCAAGAACACGTGCCACAGGCAGTTTCTACGACAGCGATATTATTGTGGACAGTAGCTAGCGCGAGTGACAAAGGACTAAATATATTTTTCTTTACTAACATCGCTTTAGGAAATTCCTTTAATTTTTGAAACCGCCCAAGAACAAATGCCACACGCTGACGCTCTTAACCTGATGCAGTGAGAATTGAGCCGAACCAGTTAAAACTGCTCGACTGATGATCAGTACCAGACAACTGATTATAATATGATGGCTGAATTTCATTGATTTATTTGTGATTTCTTCCGAATGTCGAGAATTCCACTGTCATAACTCACTTGCTCCAATTTCCTTTGGTTCATTCCACAGATTGGTAGTAGCTTATCAAGTGAATTTCAGTGAATGTTACTTCACTAGTTGATATCAATGATTCGGGCTTAGAGTGCATATTTCTAGATTTTGGGTATTTCCTACAGTTCGTGAAATGTCAGTAAAAACTTGATGGAATTCCCTAGTAATTTGACAAAAAACTTCCGCCATCTTATTTTAGCATAAAAACTTGATTCGTGCAAATTTCCAAATGTTATTTTAACACAAATTTCGATTTCACGTCATTCTAATAACACAGAAAAATTATTTTCAGCTCTATCCTAACCTAAATTTTGTTCAATTTTATAATATATTTGTACAAAAATGTGTACATATAAAATCTCTCGTAGAAGGAAAGGACTGTATGCACAGCGATGGGTGGAACTAATACCCGGTTTCACCATCGTGGTTAGATACTTGATGCGAGATCGGATCTAAGATCGACACGGAAAGCTGTTGCACCATTCGAGTTCAGAGCTGAACTGGAGAACGAACCGCCGAAATTGGTGATTCGAAATCTCGATCCGACATCAGCAGCCATCGTCGACAAATGTAGTTGGAAAATTCGCCAACTGAAAGAACTACCTTCGATTGTTTTCTTGGGAAATTAAAACAACATTATATGCATTTGAATATTATTCAGTAAAATCCGTAGAACAATAATTCACTTAAAACAGATAAAACATAACACATCTTATCCAATCTATAGTGAAAATTACGCCTACTTCCATGACGTCATATATTACGAATCAATAGGAAGATTGGCCTCATACTTAATCTCACTTCGGAACCAATACTGACTAATCGGAGATACATAATAATGAAATTTCGTTGGTGCGACACTTTTACACTGGAACCAGGATCGAACTGGTTCCTGATTCGGAACTGGGATCATTCGGTCTCGGATCGGGGAAGACGTTGGCGCAACCGGGCATGGGCCACCTGCGGGTTCCCACCCGAGACGTCATCATTCATCGCTTCCTCCGCCAAGCTCTCGCCGGCGGGTAAGTTTGCTGTCGTGCGCGGGGCAGATAGCGATCGGCAAACTGGTCAGGGTGTCCTGGGACTTCTCCCCACTCCTCTCCCGTTCCCAGCTGGGCGATAAGCAACACTGTTAAACGAGGAGCATTAGTTCCACCTCGTGCTTCACACCTTATCCTCCGCTGGAGTTCCAGCCGGCCGACCATCAACTCCCTGAACGATCCATCCAGAAGAAGAAGAAGAAGAAGAAGAATTAAGACGTCGTGGGATAAAACTTTCACACTGAGAGAAACATAGTATGGTTGTAGGAACCGAATTTTCGTACTCGTGACCCGTCCACGCTGTTGATACACACTCTAAATCTGAATCATTCCGAATTACACTGGTGGAATCAGTTAACGCTACTTTAATGATTCAATAATCACTTCGGTGGATTTAACTGATGAATTGGTAATAAAAAAAGTCAGTTATCCTACAGTTATTGATTCTGTGACGTATTCCACTGATTCATCAATCAAAATTATATACGCTGTTTTTCAGCTTTTTTTTTTTTGTGCTGATAGATTAGTTAAACTACGTGCTTCAAATGGCAGTTAAACAACGTGTATCAAATGAAATAACCACGCATAAACTAATAAAAACAAAAAAAAAAAAACTTTCTAAAATGTGAGTTTCGTTTTTCATAATACCATTTATCGTGATAGTATTAGGCCTACATTTCAGGTCTGTCGGGTTAGAATTCATAAAATAAGGGTATTCTGGTCTTAAATACATGTTATAGACGTAGAAAGCGTGGATACATATCACAGATTGTACAACACATCTACCAACTGTAAACTTCCTTCTTGCTATCTTGATACAGATCTAAGTTGAATCAGATGTTCTTCCATCAATAAGACATTAATAAATTGTATATTACAATACATGTTATTATGAATATTGGACGTAATAAGATACAATAGAAACTATCTTTGAAAAATCACCCAATGTATGACGTATTTAGTATTTTCAAAATATGCTATGTTTTATAAGCGTTTTATACCTCTGTTAACACGAAAATATCTTATTTTTTCCTTACAGTTGAAGTTTTACCGGTATTTTATGTATAAATTATAATAATTCAGTAGAATTAAATATGGAAAAAAAATCAGTGAAAAAACACGTGAGTTGGTAGCGCCTAGTAAAAAATAGTTCTCATGCAAAATATTATTACAACTGAGTGCGCACGAATTCGGTGCGATGTCCTTCGGTGTAGTTTTATATACTTAGTTGACACGAGGTGGAGCAATATCGTGGAGTTAGAACTTTAGCAAGTCTTCAGAAAAGTGTGAAGTAGCCGTGAATGGATTATACACTGCACAACGTCCATTACTGGCCGGTTCTCTGCCAATAAGGGTTACAATCATATTTCCTTTCCTACTCCATCCTGTTCGTTTGAGCTTATGCCGGAATTACATAGCCCCGACCAACACAGCACGACACGGCCAGAAACGCAACCACGACACATTTCAATGTGACTACTTGAATTTACAGCATGACTGACACCACGCTCTCGGCATTTAACCTAACTATTTAGAATGCGCTGAAAGGCTGCATTAATTTCAAAGGCGGTGACACAAGAGGGACATATTTAATACGTAATGGTGTCAAATTGGTATCGCTAATGCTTACAAAAGTAAAGTTAATTTTTTTAAGAGTTAGCTACAGTAATTTTCAATTTATTTTTCTATTAGGCCTAAGCTGAGTATTTACCATTGTAGCGAAAGCATGCAATACGATTTCATTTTGCAAGGTTGTACATCCTGTGCGTCGTGCCGCACGACACGACGAAGAATAGAAATCATTTCCAATCCAAAACTGCTGGTCGGACGACAGAATCGGTCGGGCTTACGACGATCTATCTTGTATTTCATGGCCTGACGGCCGTCGTGTCGTGCGCGTCAGGGCTGCGCGATTCCGGCATTAGAGTTTTGCTGACGTAATGTCACGATGTAGCGAACCTCATGAAAAACTGTTGGCGAATTAACATTTTCTCATCGGTGTCTTGAAACAATGCAGTTGCCGTAAAGTCCATACTACCCATAATACAGTAAGGTGACGTAATATTACGTAGACCTACGCAGCAGTCAAAAGTGACACGGGCTACGAAAAAGTCTCGCAGTGCTCAAATTCCCGCAACATAAAATCAGCGACAGGATTTGAACTACTGAAGTGTGAAGTAAATCGACTGCCTATAGAGCACTGCGACCGGCTACACAATGTGAAGAACTCATAAAAAAAAAGTAGTACAGACACAATCAAAATTGTCAGAAAAGTGCGACTTATGCTGTATAAAGAAGACTGTATATATTTTGCAACATTATAAAATGTTTCACTAAACTATACTCTTTAAATACAAAAAAAAAATCGATCATAATAGTCTGCGTTTTTAACATAATTTAAGCGCATTTCCATTCTAGATGCCTCAAAAAGCAGAATTTGCAAGAAAATCTTCATAATGGATTATCGTAATAACTTTTACTATGATCGTGTGTAAGAAAATTGTAGTAATTAATTTTTATGAGCGTCCAATTGTCACAAAACATTTATGGCTGAAACTGACGTAAATAAAATTATTTATAAAATTGATATGATACATTATTATTATGATTTTACTACACACGATCACAGTAAATACTATGAAGATTTTTCTCGACGAAAAATTTTCTTGTAAATTTTGCTTTACGAATCATCCAGAATGGAAATGCTCTTAAATATAGTTAAAATACAGACTTTTTAAGTCGATTATTTATTTATATTTAAAAAGTATATTTTGGTAAAATATCTTATAAAGTTGCAAAATACATACATTCTTCTTTCATATACAGCATAAATCGCTCTCTTCTGACAACGTTTATGGTGTCTGTACTACTTTTTTGAGTTCTTTAAGTTGTATAGTCGGGTGCAATGCTCCAAAGGCAGTTGCTTTGCTTCAACCTTAATATAGGCCTACATATTACGACAGGGTTTCTTTCATTGACTATATATGTGTGTTAACATAAATTAACACATACAGCAATATTGAATATTAAAATAAAAATCTATGGCAAATATTAAAATAATAACGTACACTATTCACAAAATCAGTAAATTTACAAAAATAGTTTTCTTATTTACAAACTAAAATCATGTAAAACTTCATAATAAGAAAAATTTAAAACCAAACCTTTTTTAATTTTATCTATACCTAATTTTCGTAAAAGCTCCCATAGAAAATTTTTGTTATAAAGTATTTTTTTCTTTAAGTTATATAAATTCCAACGTTTTACAATTGTCGATAATATTATTTTCCTAATTTTAAGACAATCATTTTTGCATACGTTACTGATTTTGTGATTTATGTCACTCAACAACCTCTACCACGAATTCCGCCCTTTACTGGTAAAAAAAAATATATATATATATATTTTCAGTAACTTGCTTAAGGATGCTGGGTATTATTTTGGTTTTTTGTAGTTGTATGTGAAAATGACACTGCGACTCTGATGTAAAAAAAAACACCGATGAAATATTCAGCAAGATTTGCTACAATATTTAAATTATTTAAGTTACCACAGCATTTTTTTCAAAACAATGGAAAGAGTTATTCGATATTTAATTGTACTCCCTTCAGTGCCAGTAATAGAGCAACAGATTTAAAAGAAAGCAACTGATGAAAGCAATTTTATCTATTACAGGACGGTATGAAAGAAATAAAAATTTAATTCAGCGGAGGTCTATGGAGGAAAAGGAATTCACGACCGATTTTTGATTAGAAGCAAACTGTACTGCCAATGTTATCAGGTTTTCACTGTAATGACCCTGAAAACGTGTTGAAAAGCTGTTTATGGTGATCTTCTGTGTATAGGCTGTTAACGGTAAGATAAACATTTTTGAAAGCTTTACTTGTATGCAAGTTGTGTATTCTTCCGCCTTATGTAAAATTAACATTGTCATGGGCTTCATCACTTTATTCATGCGTCAGGCAAGTGGAATTATGAAATTATTGGAAAAATAAACATTTTATATTATTGATGAATTCTACATACTGATGCATTAAAAAACAAAAAGCAAAATAATTAATTAATTTAAAATTATCACAAATGGTTACATAACACTTTTTATTCGACGTTGAAATATGGAACTACTTCTCCTCCATCGTTACCAACTTTACCGGGTGCATGCCAGTCACTCAGTGCCCCCGTTGACGTATATGCAGGCGTGGACAGTGACTTTTTACTAAGGTTGATTTCAAAAGTGCTCACTTTATCGTGAACAGCCTTTAACGATATGTGTACATACTCTTAATTGGTGACATGCTATCATGGCATTTTAAGACAAGAAATAGCCATACCTATTTAGTATAAATTACTGTAAGTAATATTATTTGCTTGGTATATTGTAAATAAATTTATTTTTCCAAAATATCCTTTTATCTGATTAAAAAGCAGGAACTAAGGCATGTAGTAGTAAATTTCTTAATGATTTAAGAAATTTTAATAATACTATATTTGTCGTATTGCTTCATAACTACCTCGTGGCACTTGTTGACACATATTAGTAAATGAAATATTTATTTTGAAGAAGACAAAATATGTTAATGTAACAGTAACTGATAAAATATCGCAAGCGGTCCTATTATTCAATAAATCACCGTTAATCTTTCCATGTCCTTATGCGCAAAATTGTCTTTGTTTTAAATCCACCAAAACTAATTTGATATTCCAAATATGTTTTGTAACTCCCAGAAAACTGGAGTTTCAATTATCCCAATAGCTGCAGTTTAAAGTGTTTTTGTCAAAATACGACTGAGAAGAAATGTTTATGTAATCGTTTGGAATACAAATTATGTAATCAGACAGAACTTTCCCATCTCCTCCTTTACGCGGATTCTACATCATTTTCTGAGTTTCACAAACATACTTTTTTTTTTTTTTTTTAAGCTGTTTGGTGTCAACAATTTCACACTTGCAACGCGGTAATTTCAGTTACTTGTAACTAGATAACTTCATGGGTTTATCTCAAATCACAGCCGAAGGGCTGTGTTCCGTTGAGCCCAGGTGGAAACTATTTGTCATCTTTATCTTGACACGATCGACGAGGCAGATACGGAGGCGAACGCTGGATTCCAGTGCGGTTGAAACCGATCGCCTCTGTAGCGAATAGTCGTTTGCATAACAAGTCAGAGGGCCGGCGCAATTAAAGTGGCTGAGAGACCACAAGGAATTCGCGGATTCTGTGGTTCGATATGGCGCCTGCATTTCCCGTTACCTTCACTTTAACACACAAAGTATGTTTACGAAATAACTTGCATGATTGCTTTTAGCAGACATGATTCGAGAGATAAATCTCACGCGTCTTTAAATTAATATGCCCTCATCACGCATAACGTGTTTTCCTATAAGAAACCCGTCTAAAGGGATAAAAAGAGAAAAAAAAATGTTAATAGCGACCATCTGGCGATTTTGACGGACTTCGGTTAACAGGTTCCTATGATTTATAAGAATTCTAACTGTTTCGTTAAATATGATTGTCCATTTCAGCATGAAACAAAATTATTCGTTCCGTATAAACGAAAAAAAAAAAATTTACGTTCACGTTATAACAAATATTTTCGAACGTGATGAAAAATTCGCTTCAGTATATTGCGGATCCACAGATATTCCGGGTTTTAAATTTTATCGCTGGTTCTCTTCTTTATCTGGACGCTGTGGGTTTAGATCTTAGATCCTCATCGAACCCTCTTCTACCTTGCAGACTGTATGGTAAGATAAGTTTGTTAATCAGCCGGCAGGTGAAACTATGTTTTGCCAACCACAAATAAAGATAAATTGTACAACGTTCTATTTCCATTACGCGTGCTCCTCTCAGGCCTAATCAAATTAAACTTTTAACCCCTTATTATTAGAGACGGGCAAAATTCGCTTTATCTTTCGGCGACATGATACATCTCCACTGCCTCACAAACAAGTTACCGCAGTTCGTGGTTTGATTGGCCGCTGCACCGTAATCAACGTCACATATCCTCAAAAGAGATTGGCCACTCTACAGCTGAACTTATATTATTTGGTAGAGGCCCCGGGAATTTCGCTGATTCATTCAGCAACAAGCCAGACTGCAAAATCCTTTGTGCATTGGAGCATCAGGTAGTAGTTCATTGGCTGTTGCTCCAGTTTAAAATCCCAGACCAGGTAGCGCGGGATTCGATTCATATTTCCCTTACAGGTTCGTTAATGGCTCAAAAACCGTTCCAGGCGTGTCCAGAAAACTATGGTCCAATGGAGGAGCAAGCACACACGTACACGTGAATGCAGGTTACCTTGTCCTCAGATGAATCCGCGATATTTTCGGGTCTCTAGGCTCAAGAGTTCTCAGAGGCGTGTCAAACGCACAGTGACTTGGAATTCAGCCTGTCCTTACATAATAACGGGGAATTTTGCATTTCTCTACTTATACTTAATATTATGCCAAAGGCCCTGCTTAGGATCTGCTTGTATTCACGTTATATATTCTCCCGCCATATGTAAATTTAACATTGCCATACGTCTCATCACTGTATTCATACGTCGGTCAAGTAAAACTGTGAAATTATTATAAAAGTAAATATTTTACTTTTTAACACTCCGTTAAATTAAAAAAAAAAAAAAACGGAAAGCGATAGAAATAATTTAAGTCATCACAAATCGTTACCGTACACTTTTTATCCGACGTTAAGGGTCCTATGTACTGAAACGTTTTCTGTGAGTTCGTTGTTGGGGCCTAAACGCGTATCTCGGTAAATAAATGTTCTGTAAATACTAAGTTTTGCCAGAAAGGACAAAAAAAAAATTTTTGCCTATGTCGCAATACTTTCACTTTCATCATATTAAGAGTATTAACGGAGGAAAAAAAAGAATCGTGAAAGTGGTCAAATGTCGCATTTTTAAAGCTTGCCTATAAAGTTTATTTAAGCGGTAAGAGAAAAGTACGATTATGCGCACGTAGTTTGATCTGTGTACTTTATCGCGTGTAGTAAAACTTCAATGTTAAAGACCTAGTTTATACAATAAAGCATTAGGACGGAAACACTGCGTGCCTTGCGCGTAGGAGCGATGAGGCGCTCGACGTGCGTGTTAGTGTCGCCCGTATCGTTCCCTCGCTTCTTGACCTTGGACGCGCAGCTACATAGTCCTCGTAAGCTGGGGGAACTACTTTCCATCCATCGTTACCAACTTTACTGGGCGCATGTCACTCAGTGCGCCTGTTAAAATACATGCAGGTAGGAGCAGTGACATTTTTCTAAGGTTGATTTCGAGTGGACAGTGGCGAGGGCAGAGAAGTGGGAGACTTTTAACGTCGAGGTCTTGGGATCTGATGAGAGGGTAGCGAGGCTGCGTATGGACCAGCGATGGACTGCAAGGACGGGGAAACGGGATACCCGCCAAGAAAAACCCGCTCACCAGTGGCATCGTCCAGTGCGATTCACACGTGCGGAAATACGGGCATGACCCCAACCCGGAATCTAACCCGGTCCGCCTTAGAGGGAGGCGTGCAGTCTGACCACTGTGCCACCGCGAACACCTTATGCTTTGTGTCAATTTCCCTGTACTCTAAATCTGGATCAGTGAGAATTTCACTGTTTCAATCAGTCAAACGTATCCGACTGCTTCAACAGTCACGTCAGAGAATTTAACTGATAAATCAGTGAAAGAATGCCAAATTTCCTTCACTTATTAATTCAGTGACATTTTCCACTGATTTGTAAGTCATTTTTTTTCACTATTTACTGAGTAGTTCGTTTTTTGACTGATAGATCAAATAAAAATAAATGGCCGCCATATAAAAATGGCCGCCAACCGTTTGAAAATGGCAGCTAAATAACGAGTATCAAGTGAAATAACAACGAATAAACTAATCAAACCAATACAAAATATTTGCTAAAATGCACTTCGTCTTTCAAAACGCAATTTTACGAGGTAATATGAACACTCAGCCTTTCATTCTGTCTTTACGTCTTTCATTTTCATGTAGTCGTCACAGCTCTCTGTTTGGAGGTTTAAACTGCACATAATGTGATGAAGAGAGTGCACTTACGAAGCATTGTCGACCATATGTCGCATATGTTTTCGACTTGAATTGGGCATTACACGATAATAACATTGAACATTTATATGCTTTTATGATTCCCACGTCACGTTTGCAATTCAAGTTAAAATTATAGACGAGAACATGTAGCAAGTAGGAAGCAACCAAATGTTTATGCTACCGTTTGAAGAAATTATATATGTAAGGGAAGTTACCATTCAAACTGTATTTATGTTTTCTGTTATATTCAAATTTCGCCAGACAAGGGGAAAAAAATAACTTAATACATTCCCAACATGAAAATGAACTTTCGTACTGTATAAAATCGGGCGTAGGCCTACTCTGGAAACGGAGTGTGTTTTTAAGCTTGCTTTTTTTTTTTTTGCTTATGTAGTTGAAATTTTGACGTTGCTAGATATGCAGTGGAATTTCTTACTTACTTTGGTGCTGTGATAAATTTGTCACATGTTCAATGTGAATATGAAACTAACAGCCCTAAGTCTATTTGGGAACCCTGAATGATGATGATGAATTCTTTCCACAGTATAAGGGCGTTTCACATTCGCCAACCTTAGGGACAATAATAGGTACAGACCCGGAAATTTCTCGAATTCATTCGGCAACAAGCTATACTCGATAATTCTTCGTGTATTCGTGCATCAGTCAGTTGATCGTTGGCTGTTGCTTCAGTTCAGTCCCAGAGCAGGTAACATAGGATTCTGTTCTTATTTTCCTTGCAGGTTCGTTGTTGGTTGAAAGTCGTTCGGGGCGTGCCTAACAAACTATGGACCAATAGAAGCACAAACACACATGTACACGTGAATGCAATTCAACTTGTCCTCAGACATTCCGCGAAATTTCCGGCTCTCTAATAATAGGAAATGTGTACGGTTACCCTCGGCGAGGGTTAACATTACCTATTACGTCACGGAGAAGATCATTTCAAGAGACGTGCAAAATCCGCGCAATTTTTCGGCGAGAGGATAGACGGCACTGCTATATAAATAAGTTGATGTAGGTGTTTTCGCGAAAAGATTTCAAGACCAGTTGTACTCCAAAACAATTCTATTCATATGCGATGTCGTGGTCGGATGATTATAAATGTCACGTGCCTGAAGTGTCTGTCCGCAAATCATGGACGTTCAGTATCGAAGTCCTTTGTTCTGATTGGTACAGTCACATAAGAACATGCATTCTCACGTAGACACGCGCCCAATAACCAAAGTAAGTTGTGGTCGTAGGCGTATGATATTGAAGTCTAGTGTGGCCATAAATATTTTTGCGAGAAACACCTGCCCCTAATCACAAAGCAAGTAAGATAAAGAGACAAAGCTCAAAGCTATTTTGGTGTACCCTTATTTTCCTCTATGTTTGGGCTATCAGGTAGAATTTGCTACCAACCATACAACTCTTAAAAATAATTATTTCAATTTTCAGGCAGATGTTTTAGTTACTGCTAATAACAATTTTTTAAAAGTTGTATAATTAAACGCTGTATTTACAAACGGTAACATGGAAATAAATATGTGTTTAACAATTGATGGTATAAAATACATTGGTTGGCTATTCTGTTAACTGCATAATCGTTTATTAAAATGCTAATTGTAATACATATTTTTTTCTTTAAAAAGGCATTGTTGGTGATATCAATAACTCTTGTACCATTTATTCTTAGGTAATTAGCATTCAAATTGAATAAAGCTCAATTCCAATTCCTGCAATTGATTGCAAACATCAACTCCACCTTCTCCAGCAGCGAACATAACAACGGAAACTAAACAACTCAAACTTCAGGCGCTGACAGTACATACCTACATAAAATTATATACTTTACGAAATATGATAAGAATAATTAAACTTAATATACTTGTGACTCAAGTATATTTAAAAATAAAATAATATTATATATAAAATATACAGATTTCTATATTAATGAGCATTATTTTCATTTTTCCAACAGTTGGCAAAGTCATTCTACCCTATAATTTAGTGGACCACGAAATCCCTGTAGAGTTTCGACCCCCCGGTCCCTAATGATAACAAGACCAGTTGTACTCCAAAACACTTCTCTTCATATGCACTTTCGCGGTTGGATGATTTTAAATGCCCGGCGCCTTCAAGTGCCTGTCCGCGAATCATGGACGTTCGGTATCAGAGTACTTTATTGCGATCGGACCAGTGAAATATGAACATGTCTTCTCGCGTAGGCGCGCGGCCAGGAACCAAAGGAAGTTGGGGCTGTGGATGTAGGGCATTGAGATCTAGCCTGCCCGCGAATACTCTCTCGAAATGCACTTGCCCCTGGTATAGGATCCCGTGCTGCTCGCTTGTGAAATTGTGGTGACGCATTCAGTTTCTCTGGAGACTCCGCGGTGGTCGCTGGTTCCTGCCGCGTGCACCGAGATTGTACAGCAGTGAGCAAGCGCCGGCTTACCTTGCAACACTTCACCACGCGCCCCTGATAGGGACATCCTACTTTCGCGAAGAAATTCCAGGACCAGTTGTATTTCATAGCATTTTAGCTCAGACCCACTTCCGTGATTGCGTGTGTGATTCCCGTGTTACGCGTCTGAAATTCGCAGACGTAGGCCTACAGTATCGGAGTAACCTAATTCCGATTGGCCAGAAAGGTGAGAAAATGTCATCTCGCAAACACGCGCGGGCCAATGAGCGAAAGAAAACTGATGGTATACGCGCGTATGGTATCGAAATCTAACATGTGCGCAAATCTTTTCGCGAAATTCGGGTGTCCCTGTAGTTATGGCTGGAGACCTGGAGAATTCACGGGTTCCTTTCGGAACAAGTTTGAATTCGAAACACGCGTATGTAAATAACTTTAGCCATTGGCCCACACACAGTTTTTGACACCTCCAGGAGAACGCTGGCCCAATCGTCGCCTTCCACTGCGACAGCAGACAACCAACGCACCACTTGTGTGTACATAAGACTGTAGAGCAGGTGCTCCCAAACTTTAGTTTACTTTAGTTTATCACGCCTCCCTTCTGCAAAAAAAAATACTACCCCCCCCCCCTCCTCCCGTCTCTAAAACTTCATTATTATAAGGGTAAAACAAAAACGAATAAAAGTATCAAAGGTTTTGTTTTAATCATTAAATTTTATTCCTTATTGAACAGAAATTTTGGTGAGAACAAATCAATCCATGATATGTGTTTAACAAGATTCCCAACTCTTGGTTGAATAGAATAAATTGCACAACGTAAATAACTGGCAATGTAGAGTTTGCTTCTATACTTTGGAGGGCACGGCCCCCCCTCCCTTTAGCATGTCGTCACGCCTCCCCTGAGGGGGAAGGGGGGGGGGGGCGCCCACCACTTTGAAAACCAGTGCTGTAGAGTTTAGCACGCCGGTCGTTGAAGTCGCGAATTTCTCAAGGCATCTAGTCACGGCCGGCCAAATTATTTCCGAGTTCGTACGTCGCCAGGAAAAAATGAGGTGGGAGGTGGGGGGAGAGAGCCGCGCGACGTCACGAGGTCGCGCGTGTTTGTGTTGGAGGGAGGCGACGGGCGAGAAAGGCTCTCTCTCTCTCCGGGAAAAGCGTGCCTGTCGCGGCCGGGCCGTGGGAGAATCGGACCGGACACTGTTGTTGGTCTGTTTACTCCCGCGTCTCCCTCCGAAAGGTTAGTTCCGCAAACATCGTAAAAAATCGAGAGGAAGAAGGTGTTTGCGAGGGGAGGATTGGGGGGGGGGGGGGACAACTGTAGAAGTGACGAGCACACCCATTTCAACACCGCCCAGGGAGACTTTTCCCCAGATCCGGAAACAATGACGGAGATGTTTGCCTTCACTCAGCGACTCCGGAGTCGAGGGATATTACGTTCTGTCCGAACTCACAGAAAAGCGTGGAGAGCGTGTTCGTGATTTCTGTCTTGGCTGGCACCGCCACGCGGAGGTGGAGCTGAAGCATACGATTTATTGTAAATATTACATAAAGGATTTGAAACGGAACAATAGAATCCAGGATAACATGTAGTTGAACGAATATCTGCAACCAATGCGAGACCAGATAGTTACTACCATAAAATTATGTCGGAAGAGAAAACAAGGGCTGTAATCCCGTTGTGTCATAAAACTCGTCTGCACTGTTAAGAATGTCCGTATATTTACGGGGGTGTTTTACGGAAATGTACAGTTTATATACGGAGAGGCAATCCGTAATAACGAAAAATGGAGTTAAGTCCGTAAATACAAAATACGGAAAGTCTCCGTATTCCATTTGTCTTCGAGTTACAGGGACGAACAATGCCGATTCTACACGAAGCTTTCTTCACCTCTGTAACAAGAAAATGATCGTTTCTGCGGCAGTTAAGGTTGTCCACGTGACTATGGCCTATTCTTTCAAACAATAAAAAATAACATCAGGCGTCTGTAACATCTCGCAAAACAAAAAGTACACTAAATTCAATACAATCTGAATATTTGCTTTTCTTTCTTCCAATACAAATATAAAATTTATACCACAATTTGTAAGTGAGAGTTGTAGATGAATGGACTACCTCCGTAGCTCAGGGGTAGGGTGGTAGCGGGTTCACGCCCCGGTGCGTCCGACTGCTGCAGACTTTCAGTTCGCTTGTCGCACTGGGAATTTGTCAACAAGTCGGTCTCAACTGAACTCAACAGTAATAATAACTAAGCCAGCAATTACACTGGTAAAACAGAAGAAGGGTTAGAGTCGTGGACTGGTAATTTTATGACTCGGGTTCAAACCTTGAAGTACGAAATATTTTAACTTTTTTAATAACATTTTTTATACACGGTAGAACACCCAAATGAACAAAAATTAAAGACATTTTCACTATCTCTTTTTATTTTAAACGGAAAGTACAGAAAACTAACTTGAAAATTAACGGAGAGGTGCCTTGAAATTTACGGAAAGTCCGTTTTTTTTTAAATCAATGTGTCCTTAATTTTGCGGAGAGTTTACGGACACTTCTGGATAAATTTCTACCAGCACTTTTCGTAAAATGAAGGGAATTTTTTTTAACAGTGTGTGATTCCGAAGTTTCATTGGTTTCCCAATAACAGACTATGTACGAGTACGTTAAAATTGAAATGGTCGTCTTGCGTTATTACACTAGACCTCATCGTTTGCGAGGAATTCATGTGTGAATATCGAGGCCATTGCGTTAATGCACGCTTGAGTACATCAACCCTATGTCGCATATATGTTTTCGACTTAAATTTTCGTATGAAATTTGGAGGCGGAGTGATACAAACTGCCAAAATTATTTCCAATCAATGCAGGGGGAAAGTGGTAAAAGTAATGGACTCCAGAAATTTTAATTTGTATTCAAATCTCACCCCAGAATAAAATATATTAAACGTGTTAAATTTTTTTTTACACACAGTGATACACCTGCAAAGCGGAAATTGATAAATTTTTCTCAGTCTCTTTTTTTTTTTTTTACAGAAAATACATAAAAAATGTTTGGAAATTTTGTGGAGAGATTCCGTGAGTTCAAGAATAGTTACTGACATTTACGTAAATTCCGTTATTGT
The DNA here is from genome assembly GCA_029891345.1 of Dryococelus australis. Lineage (NCBI taxonomy): Eukaryota > Metazoa > Arthropoda > Insecta > Phasmatodea > Phasmatidae > Dryococelus > Dryococelus australis. The sequence continues at coordinate 40,296,075 of CM057006.1, forward strand.
AAAAGCAACGTGTTGTAATTCTACGAAGATTTTTGGAGTATTTTCACAAGCATTTTCCCGCAAACCAAGGAATATTTTTTATCATTGTTTACAGAAGATATATAATGCGTGGAGTGTCGTCAACCACGCACAGATTATTCCTGTATTATTTAAGTTGTACGCAAACTCTGTATTATTGTGGGAAATAATTATTTAGCCATTATTAATTTCAGTACTAAAATACTTTACAGGTCAAACTCGCAAAACGAAAACCACACTATAAAAACTCGATTTTTTTCCATTATTTTGTGAAATTAGCGTAGATATACCAATGTCTTACACTCATGATTTCACTTGCTCTAAGTACAAAATAAAAACTGTCAACATGGGCATCAATTTACTCAAACTATCACCTGAGAGGTCATCTTTTATCGTAACCAGAAAGTGCATAAAAACTTGAAACTCAACCTACTATTTTATGACCACATATTCATATACCTGTTGCACTCAGACACCCATAACGTAATTATGTCAACCACTTAATAACTTGTGGCGAAATAAACAAGTCTTCCCTTTGATTTTTTCATCATATCTTAAGACCACAGTGAATTAAAATGAAGTAAAATGCAGTTATGTAAAATCTTGGAAATTATTTTTTTAATTTCACATGTCCGAGAAAAAAAAATTTAAGTATGTGTATGTATGCGTATGTAGATATATTTGCGCATGTGTGATTGAGTAATGATTGGTGATTTTATTTTGGTGCAATTTATTTGTCGTGCATACACATATGAATGTCAAGAAAGCACGTAGACGAAATGTCAAAATTCTTTAATTTATTGCAACTTACTTTTACGTTATTCTATACATTTTTTTTTTGTAATAGCAGTAATTTTTTCCCCAGTAAAGAGAATTACAAACAGGTGGAATGTTTTCTCAAATTTATACGGACAAATGATACGGTCATTTGTCTACTGTTGCGTTTACGAAAGAGCAGGTTTACTTATAAGGACAGTGCGAAAAAATTAGTAAATATTATTTCAAAGTGAATAATTCCAAATGATCCACATAATAATCAGTACAGACACAAACTGCTAAATTTCCTCAGTCGATTTTTTTTTTTTTTTTTTTTTTTTTTTTAACAGACTTCGTGTTTCTGCCATGGATTACACAATCCATCATGCTCCGGGTAATAGTTTGCACATAAATATCCTATTCACCCATAACTCGCATTGTGCCAGACATTCTTCGTGAATGTCAATTTTTTATACAGTCAGTGTACCAAAGGCAACAATAACCTTAAGAGACAAACGAGACGGAATTTGATTTGCCTTTAGTTTCTACCAGGGACGTCCAGTTTCGGAATATATTACAATAGAAAATTTTCATTTCCAAGGCAAACAATAAACGAGCTTAGAATTGTAATACAGAAATTTAATGTAAAATTACTTGCCAAAATTTTTGGAGAAAAAAAAAAACTCAAACTACATACTATTGAAATTTTTCTCATGGTTATTCTGAACTTCATGTTGAAACCATGAGAGATGATATATTTGGCAAAATGAGAAGAAAATACTAAGTGTGACCTACAATCATTATTAGCACAAGGAAATTTCACGCCTGTGAAAACAGAGCTGGTCAAATTTTTTTTGACATGAAACAATCAATTTCTAAAAAAAAAAGTGCTTTTCTTTAATGGAGACCCGTAGAGTATATGAAATTTCGACAGATAGTATCGCCATTCTTATTTAAGAAAATGTGCAGTGCAGTGTTATTTAAAACTCTAGACTGAGTTCAGTTTTTATTTCGCATGTTTGATACGAACTAACCTGTTTAATTTGTAAACAAACAATTCTCGGTGAAACTTTTTTTTTTTAAGTGATCAGTTTTCGGGAATAACTGCTGCAAAGTTTTGAAACACCGCGACTGTTTGCACCTGTGCTTGCCACGCTGCGTGTCAGACAGCTTTTTAATTGTCCAGCGAAAGTAGATGACATATACCCATCATTCCGACGAAAACATCGTCAGGTTTCAATTGGAGATATCACTACTATGTCCAGGCGTTCGTTGTTTCATCACAAGAATGCCTTCTCTCTTGCCAAACATCGAAGGCCTACACGCCATAAGCCATCATAGTGTTTTCATTACTAGTTTGCATAGGAAATCTTCTCTGGAGGAGGTAGCTACGTTATTAGACAGTAGATATGTGTTACTCGCGGTTGTTTGCCGGTTGTTCTGACGTAATAATCGCGCATACATTAAAGGAGTACAAAACGGCCTTGGCGAAACCTCTCGAGCGAACGGCTGAAAATATGCAACGTTTTATAGGGAACCTTCCCCCGACTCTCCCAAAATGATTGATCATTTTTTTCTAGTTTGTTTATATTTTAGAAAGAAAATTCCCAAAGTACCCCTATGCACAACTAGCTCTAGTTCCATTTATGGTCACGTCCAACTTTTCTAAGTCCTGCTAAAGTTCTACTTTCAGGATAATCCTCTCCGACTCGAGCAAACAATGTCTACAAAATTACACTAGAGGGCCAACTTACCGTATTCCCGCTCACTCAGATGATATTTTGCATGATAATTATTTCTTTCTAGGTGTTACCGAAATACCTTTTTTTCCCCCCACTGTTTTAATCCATATCAATTATAAATTAATTAACATGGGTTACAGTTAAAATCTAAGTAAAAGTAGCATTTAACCTAATATAAGACACTGACGACCCGGCCGCTCGCCGCGTACTGTCACCTGACGCATCAGCCAATTTTGACCCAGAAATTTAGCATTTCATGATTTAGCCGTGTGCTGTTTTCGTACGAAGCTTCCATATACCAAATATTACTATAGGCTGTTCACGGTAAAGTGAGCACTTTTTTAAGGCCCTCACAAAAGGCGTTAACCCCTAATAAGCATATTTTATTGCAGTCACAGACGTTAACTTTTGAGAGTGATGAAATGTATACACTGTGTTTATTAGTCATATTGCGGTGGCGCAGTGGCTAGCACACTCGCCTCCCACCAAGGCGACCCGGGCTCGATCCCCGTCGGGTTCGCTCCCGGATTTTCGCACGTGGGAATCGTGCTGGACGACGCCGCTTGCGGTGCGTTTTCTCGGGGTACTCCCGTTTCTCCCGCCCTTGCATTCCAGCGCCGCTCCATTCTAGGGTCTCGCTTCATGTCATGTTCAGGGATGACGGGCACCTACGGGTCCCGGCTGGGAAGCCCGTCACTCGGAGGGTGTTGCCTCGCCCTGGGTTCACCCCTCATACGCATTTATTATTATTAATCGTATTGCAATGTTTACATTAATTTAATGGAAAAATTGAGCAGGGCCATTAAAAGTGCTCACTTTACCGTGACCAGCCTTGCAGTAAGCTCATAGCATTCTTATTGGTTACAAATAAGCCGTGGATAGGCATTCACGATATCGGCCAGTGCCAGCAGTGTGCAGTACAGCCAGCGGCAGACGTTCGGTCGCTTGTCGCTACGGTAACATGGTACGCCCCCATAAGACAATTTTATTTTAACAGGAGTATAAATCTCGTGTGATACTGTAACGGCTGTCCCTGCACATCGAAACTATGCCTGAGTCCGCGGTGCCTAGAAAATCAGTTCCTACTTACGGGCCGTGGACACAACTTACCTTTGCTGCATCGGGACCCAAGTCAACTGACCAACACACATCAGCTGCTGTTGGCATGACTGCTGCTCGCCAAATGTGCGGCTCGTCGGTCACCTCCCCCCTCCCCCCCCCCACCTCGTCCGTCACCATGGCAACGAGACGCCGGCCAGCCAATACAGGGACATTTCCAGAAGAAGAATATTTTTTAATGATCAGGAAACTTTTACATTTTGTATATAAGCCTGTTTTCTTCCGTTGTGCGGGGAGACAGGCAAGGGGCTTCCACGGAGGAGGAACCTTTGTTCTTGATTTTAATTAAAAAAAAAAAGGGGGGGGGGCTCACTTCCTGTCAATTTACAAAGTTATATAAACTTTTGTGTTTTACATATATTGATGTAATCATTCAAATATAATCTCAAGTATGCGTGAGTATGGAATTGTAAAGAGAAAACTTTTAAGAGTATTAAATATATTTATCCTTTATACAATTTCAAGGGGAATTGCTTGTAACAACTAATGGGATCTACGTAAAAGAAATTTTGTTCTATGACCTCTTTCACTGAAGTAAACCCAACGCCTTTCAGACATACTGGGGAGGCTCTCCTGTTCTTCAAATTTCACTATCAACGTTGAGGAAACACAGACACAGAGACCTCTGCTTGTGCTGGCTGAAATCGTTGTAATACATACATGCCGTATCTAGGAAACAACCGACACGTCGTGCATACGGTGATTTTCCAAAGCTTAGATTGATAACGTATTAGGATACCGCGAATAGACTATATGTACCTTACCAACCCGTACAAGCATAACGACTGAAGTACAGAGTCACAATTACGCCGCGATATTAGTTCTGCCGAAATTTGGCACAATCGAGACTGCGACGTAAATACGAGTTTGTACTTCAGACATTATGTATGTACTGCAGTGTGTTATGCTAATAGCTAGTTGAGTATAGGAGGTATCTTCGGTATTATATATATTTTTTTAAATCATAAACAAGTTATAGAAAAACCAATAATCCAGTTAATACTATTCGCGAATTTGTTGATTCATTTCACGCATTTTTTTAACACGTTGAAAATATTGATTTTTAATTCCCGATTTACAAGAACTTATAAGCTGTTTTTCTCGGTAAACTGAGCACTTTTGATAACCCTGCTACAGATCAAATCGTATGCAGGTTGTGTATCATTCCACTATATGTGAAACGAACATTGGCAAGGGCCTGGCCACTTTATTCGTGCGCCAGTCAAGTAAAACTATATAATTATTAGAAAAATTGGCATTTTACACATTTGTTCATTGTTACACTTGTATGTATTTAAAAAATTGAAAGTAAAAGAACCTATTTCTTTTTTTAATATAAATATTCACCTAACACTTTCAATCCGACGTCAAGACTTGAAATTACTTTCCATCCGTCGTTGCCAACTGTACAAGGCGCATAACATTCAGTGTGCCCGTTAAAATATACACAGGAATAGGCAGTGTCGTTTTTCAAAAGTTGATTTCAAACGTACATACTTTACCGTGAAACAGCCTTTAATAATAACGCTGTGTCATAGGTCATATAATTTCTTCTACCCAACTTACCGTAACGAATCACATCGCGAAGTTCGCATCCGGAGTTCGGAATCATCCAGTATATAGAGAGGGGCGCAGGGCTATGCAATTAGCGGCCCCCATCAGACTCGCCACACTGGCCCGCGGACAAAATAATTCATCAGTGTTTTTTTATAAGATATATACTTCTGGATGTAATTGCTTCGTTTAGTTACAATTGTAACTATCACGAGCGTAAAACTCGTCAAAAAATTATATATTAATTCATCTGGTACAACTCCGCGAACAAATTAACTGTAGCTTATATAACTAAGCCACGATTTCGTGGAGAGCAAACGTGACCCGTCAAGTATATAAATTTATTTTTAAGCGACCCGTTGGGAAAACTAATTGTATAGCGTTGAACGCATTGTGTAGTTTATTTTCTAATGATAGTCTGCTGCTGCCTTCATGCCTAGCTCGTCCAACAGTCCGCATTAAATACTCATTCTTTTTCGGTAGTTACCAGCCGGGAGCTATTATTTATGCTAAATTGTGAAAGAAATAGGGAGGGGTTGGCGGGAGGATATTATTTTTGGTTAAATCGAACCTTTACTTATATTTTATCTACAAATTATTATATTTCATATATAATTAATATGAATTAAAACGGCGAGAAAATGGGCGTGTTGGTGATACCTAAAGGTTGTTCATGATAAAGTGAGCATTTTGAAATCAACCTTACAAAAATATCACTGCCCATGCCTACACAGTGCACATACTTCAACGGGCGCACTGAGTGACATGCGCCCGGTAAAGTTGGTAACGGTGGATGGAAAGTAGTTCCATATTTTAACGTCGAATAAAAAGTTTTAGGTAACAATTTGTGATAATTTAAACTATTTATTTCGCTTTCTGTATTTTTAATGCATCAGTGTGTAAAAATTATCAGAAATATAAAATGTTTACTTTAATAATAATTTCATAGTTTCCCTTACCTGACGCACGAATAAAATGATGAAGCCCATGGCAATGTTAATTTTACATAAGGCGGAATAATACACAACTTGCATACGCGTAGACTTTAAGCAGGGCTTTCAAAAGTGCTCATTTTACCGTGAACAGGCTATAGTAAGAAGTAGTCCATATGCAAACTAGCATTACATCGAGTGCGCACGAATTCGGTGAATGTTGGAGACTCGGTCACGCTTTGATAGAATGAAGCGGAGCATCATGCATCATCCTGGGAGGAGACCTCAGAGAGGTTCGACGCAACTTCTACCAGAGTTTCAACCAAGTCGGTTGGGCATCAGAATATTCCTCTCGCGTTCTGCGAGGGAGTGCAGCATCACCTGGTCCGAGCCGGATGAGCTACCGCCCAAAACATTCCCGGCACCAAGTCGGTCACCGGGAAAACACACACGCCACCCCGAGCGATTGGCTGGAGGTTCGACTCCCGGAGGCTGTAAATAGAGTAGAGTCTCGCTCATCCGGCATATACCGGCCGGCAGAACGTCGGATGAGCGAAAATGTTATAGACGATAGGGAGGAGTTAAGTAAAAGCCTATTTAAACGTCAAACTATGTTAATAATGTTACACTTTACGGACAAAACAACCATGCATTACAACAATACCAGAGAAAAAAATCAAATGAAAAAATGTACATTAAGAAATTATTCGGAAATTTATCATGCCAGTGTATTCGCTTATTAAGGAAGCGAGAATGGTAATAATTTCCGCTATACATTCATTGTAGCGCTCCTACATTTGCTCAGGAAACAGTCAAATGCATAGGGAAAGTTCCCAACTTTATATGGTAGCACTGCTAAACATTGCTATTTCTGCAACTCGATTATTACCATACAGTGTATAGGTTAAAATCATCCATTACAGTTTAGGAAGTTTACAAGATAAAATTTGTACAGTGTACTTACAGTTACAGAATTGTCTTAAGGTAAATACGGCACTTAAAACAGTTCAGTCCTGTTATGAATACAGACGGGAGCGCCACTGTACATTCGGGATAACTAATTAACTGCGGTAGTCGGGAGCAGCAAAAAAAAAAAAAAGGCTACGCCCATGCTCGCAATTAGCAGGTCTTGTTGCGAACTGATGTGTTTTTTTTTTTGTGTGACGCCGGATAATACGGAATGTCGGATAAGCGAAGGCCGGATAAACGAGACTCTACTGTAAGTCCAAACCGGCGACGCGAGACATTACATAGGGTACTCGCCCGCCTCATTTGTTCTCGTCGACGAGGGGAGGTTTGTCAGTCCGGGGGGAGGGGGGGGGGAGCTTTTTATCGTGTCGGACGATGTAGAACCAGTCGGCGTTGATAATCAGTCCACGTGATGAAGGGGGACAGCAGAGGGAGAGAGTTTCTGGACGAGGGGAGGGGACAGTCCCTCGCGCATGATGGATGGGGACGACGCATGCGCGAGACCGCTAAATACCCGACATGCGTCGGGTGTGGTGGGGCTGCGTCGCCCTATGAATATTTCAGCACCGCACTTCACTTTCGAACGTCGAGGGGAGCAGAACAGGAGACAGACGGGGCACGCAAGAGCTCCATCACAATTTCGGGACCGGGTACGCCGAAAACTGGTTCAACTGCTTCCATAAAATCGGGACAAAGCGAAGCCCTTCAATTTTTTTTTTTTTTTAATATTTGTTTGTTTATTCATCTCCTCGGGCGGGCGAAGCTGCGCCCTGGATACGAACAACTGCCAACCGTGTAGACGCTTCACCGGGAGGTTCGCCAGCTCAAGGCGTCGTTCGCGACGCGAGTTGGGGGAAATTACTTTCAACTAGTTGGCAACCGAAAACGTGAGATGCGTTCCTTCTAAACCCCCCCCCCCCCCTTCTTTACAAACCAAACGGTTTTACGGCCACAGACTGAAGCTGAAGTAGACCGATATCGCTGGCTGATGGGCACAACCTGTCTCAGTGACCCAACACTGAACTGCTTTCCTGCCAACACGTCTGGCAAAATTGGAGTGACTTGAATTTATGGTTGGAGCACTGTTAATTAGGCAAGTGCTTTGAGAGGTATGTATACTTCCTCTAACCGATTTGTAATGCAGTTTCCTCGAATTCAAATTGGCAAAGGCTGTTCGCGATAAAGTGAGCACTTTTCAAATAAACCTTACAAAAAAAGTCGCTTTCCCTGCCCGCATGTATTTTAATGGGCGCACCAAGTGACATGCGCCGAGGAAAGTTGGTGACGATGGATGGAAAGTAGTTCCATATCTTAACGACGAATAAAAATTGTTAGGTGTCCATTTATGATAACTTAAATTATTCCTTTAGCTTTCTGTTTTTTTTTTTTTTTTCACTGAGGTCTAAAAATGAGCACATTTGTAAAATATTTACTTTCCTAATATTTTCACAGTTTCACTTGACCGACGCATGAATAAAGTGATGAGACCCGTGATAATGTAAAATTTAAATAAGAAGGGAAGAGTTCACAACGTACATACAAGTATATCTTAAGCAGGGCTTTCAAAATTGCTCATTTTACCGTGAACAGCTGATAGACGTATTTTATTCGTGTAAAAGAGCTTGTATTTTAGATATTGTGATGTAAACAAATACGTTCATCACAGTTGACCATGTGACTTTGACAGTTGTGTTCCCTTGGGGCAGGTCAATTCTGGGTACATGTGCAGAAGACGAATAAGCGGTCTACCTCACATTTAGTCTACGATTACGGTTATATGCTGTTCGCGGTCAACTGACGACTTTTTTAAATCGCTGCGCAGGATCTACTTTGTTTCTAATTAATATTATTCTGCTGCGTGTGAGATTAACATTACCATGGCCGGTCTCATTTTGTTCGTGCGTAGAGGTAGTGAAATGTCACGAAAAGATTTCAAGACAAGTTATGTTTTAAAACACTGTAGGGTCGTTTACCTATCTTTAGAGACCTGCAAAATTTGAGTTTATTTTCTGGCAGAAGACTAAAATTCACCGCCCTATACAGTACATATTCCAGTGGGTGCCATTTTTTTTTTTAATTGTCTTCTGAAGTACTGAGGACACACATTTACTTTTGGCTTGATTCGACGTAATTGGGCCACCCTGTCATTAGGAGCTTGCTGTTGGTCCAAAGGCTTCCAGGACTTGTCCGAACAAACTGCAGTCCAGTGACAAACGCAATACAAAATCACAAGTGTTTGAAGTCTAGCCTGTATTGAAATGATTACGCGAATTTCACAGGTCTCTACCTACCTTAATTGACTTAATTACTTGTTGACAAGTGTTAACTGTCTGCACACGAATCACGTAGGGGCCGTGCCGATGTTGCCGGAATTTGCGCGGCCCGGTCTAATATGAAAACGCCTTCTCAAGCAGAATAGACAAACTGCTGTTGGGTGCTTACAGTATTGTAGTCTACCGTGTGCTCACTTTTTTTTTTTCGCGAAACACCACCAGCTATATTCATGCGTCATCCCGAGTGGAAGCGTGGAACAGTTAGAAAATGAATGTGCCAATAAGGTGCAGATTCCTGCTCTTGTATGTGTGGAAAAAGAAACGATGACTTCAGCAAGCCATGCAGTTGCACAGTAGCCTACACTCTCAGTCCAACGTCAAGTCGAACTGTTCACTTCGAACACTACATGTGACCTGCATATCACATGTTACTCTAGCATGCATGCAGTTAATGGCAGTAAAGGCAGTTCACGGTAAAATGAGCACTTTTGAAAGCCCTGCTTAATATCTACTTTTAGACTCGTTATGTATACTTCCGCCTTATGTAAAATTAACACTGTCATGGAACTCATCACTTTATTCGCGCGTCGACCAAGCGAAACTTCGAAATTATTATAAAAGTAAATATTAAGCAAATCTGCTCTTTTTACACTTCGATGCATTAAAAAAGTACAAAGGGAAAGGAATAATTTAAGTTGTTACAAATGGTTACCTAACATTTTTAATTTGACGTTAAGATATGGAACTATTATCGATCCATCGTTGCGAAATTTACTGGGCGTATGTCACTCAGTGCGCGCGTCATAATATATGCAGGCAAGGGCAATAACTTTTGCCTAAGGTTGATTTCGAAAGTGTTCAGTTTATCGTGAACAGGCTTTAAGATGTTATTTTATGAGTTGATTCCAAAAGTACTTACTTTACAGCGAGCAGCCTTTAAGTTTACCTAGAGTTATTTTGCGAAAAATTTGAATAACTTAAATGAATACTGTACTGGAAGAAGGTAAATATGATATATCAATTTTTTTTTTTTTTGGCGATGCTTAACAGCGAAGATAGTTGCCAACGACGGAATTCAACGGTGGTAGTTCCACCGAGAAACCACAGTCGACTGAAAACTTTCTCCATGCACCTCCAATTGAGGGAATCATAATATACGACCCCGTTGGTAATCGAACCCAATTCGTCATCTTGGAAGGAGAGCACTCTAACCTCTACACCGCTGCAGCTCCCTGAATTCGAGCATGAAAATCTTCGACACGAAATGATGACGTACGAAGTTATATTTCAACAATTTGGCAGCATTTTATCATAGAGTCTAATCGATCCTACATTCTAAAAAAATGTTTTCTACTCTTACAAGAAAAATCCTTGTAAACCGAGTTGCCAATAAAATCCTTTGTAAATCTACAAAGAGCTTTCTTGTTAAATTTTTCTAGACCTTTATTTTGTAATATTACAAATGATAGCCTTGTATTACAACTGACATTATTGAGACGTTTACTGTACATAAAATTACTCTTTATTTCTTTTAGAAAACGAACGTGATAAATTAATAACAGAGAATAGCTAAACAATATTTTATAATATAATTTAACGCAAAAATTTCCACTTTGCC